>CM032064.1:18089119-18689119 GCA_018831715.1 Matsumurasca onukii
GATAAAATGTACTCAACATACAGACGTTCAAATCACGTCTGAAAGCAGTTTAAGCCACTAACACTTTCTATAGTTGGACGAGTTCTTGGCACATCAATGGGAGACCTAGTGAGAAATGGCTACTGGCCTACGGATGCTTAGTGGGAAATTCGAATGAATGAGCCAGTATGACTGCAAACATTTATGTATAAGGTTCTTGATTGACATAATTGTCATAAAAAGCGTGTGTAACAACTAGCTCCCTTCATTCAACTGATGCCCCTAACTGTTAAATCAAGAGTTTACAGCGACCCATTTTTCATCTTACAAAAATTATTTTAACATTTATAAACATGAAATATTTGGAAACTATAGGGTTTTCCAACACTTGTATAGAACCCGATTTCTCATAAATTGTCCAATAGCGACAAATAGCGACAAACTTTAAAACTGTCCAAATTTCACTTGGCCCCATAATTTTGAAAAAATGCTCTGCACGCGTCTTGGTAAGCTTCTTAGCTTTATCTGAATAAAGCTAACTTTTAAGTATGCACAGTACTTGTTGGCCATTTTGTTTTTGTCCCATAATAACAACGTAAAAACAAGGATTTTCTTGAGACACCCCACGCCTACTATTTTTATTTGATCTTATTGAAATAGGTTTTATTTTAAAGATAACAATGTATTGCAGTGACTTTGCTGACCAATTTTCTAAAATTTTAAAATCTCGTAAAATTAAAAAAAATTAATACAGAGGTTTTAATGTTTGAATGTATGTACGATCTTATTAATGGGAAAATGGAAATTCGGCTCAGCGAAACCATTGAAACCTTTACAGTAATGCACTTTAAAACAAAGTTTATTTCATGAAAATCCGATGAAAACTGTAGGTGTGAAGTCCCAGAAATTTCATGTTTTTACATTTATCTTATGGGACAATTTCAAGTCACAGCCACAACTGCCCGCGGAGGTGACAAATAAACCTTTCATCTATAGGCACATGCTCTTAAATCCGACCTGAGTATGAGTGACATAATTTTAGCTTTCAAAATATTTAAAACATGTCGATTTCAATGCAGTGTATGTTGTTTACAAAATAAAGAATTTACTTATTGACATAAGCATGGACATATAATTTAATTGTTCATAAGTAAAAATATAATACAAAATAATTTGTCTAGTTGTGAAGTCTAAAATATACGTTTTTCATCGTGTTTGGACCAAGAACTCAAATTTGAAAACTTCTACAGCGTTAAATAAAGTTTTCGAAAGAATTATTCAGAAAGTTTTGAAACTTGTGACCTTCAAAACTTGTTTTTAATAACAACGTTTTTAACAACGACTTTTACAGCAAAAGCATGATGCTCAGGACACCAAAACACCCTGTTTTTTAAAATAAAAGGTTGTACATACTATGAGTCAGTGCAATCTTGGAAATGGGTAGTCGTAGAATCAAGCGCTGCGGCTTAAACAAACAGAAATTAAAAGTTTAGTTTGATTTGTTAATCTGAATTCAAGTAATATTAGCATTAGCGTCGCCACTACTAAAACCTTGGTTGGGGGGATCATTAGGAGGTTAGGGGCCCTCCCTTGAGGAAAATTTTGAAATTTGTGACCTTCAAAATTCGTTTTAAGAACATTGTTTTTAACAACGACTTCTACAGCACAAGCACTATGCTCAGGACACCAAAACGCCATTTCAACTAAAATGGCAGAACTTTATTGAGGTTGTTAACACAGCTGATGATTCATTGCTGATATATTAACCAAGTGAGAGCGTAAACGAATTGTATCATTCTCATAGGTCCACCCTGTATATCCACCTCGTACCCCCTATCCGTCTTGCAAACTGGGATCCATTTGTTCGTATTCTTTTACATTTATTTATACATGAGTGTTTGGTAGTTAATTGTTTCTTGACGGAGGTAGAATAGAACACTACTATCGGTTTTATTATTGTTGTCAGTCAGATTCAAGACGCAGCTGTGTGCGTAAATCAAGAGATAGAGGCAAAGTGGTACTTCATAGTAAGCGGAATAACATAGAAAACATATGTTTTATTTTTTAACAACTAATAAATATATGACAATAGATAATAAGATAGAGCTTGTCAAACTACATAATGGTACAAAAGAGTAAATACACTAGAAATAATTATAAACAAATACATCCCATCTAATATTACATCTCAAAGTTAAGCTTAAGCTGTCTAGCAGTGAAAATATAGAAGTCGATGAGCTTTATTCCTAACAGTAATATTAAGTTAACCAAGATAACTAGTGGTTACTTTATAGTCCCAATTAAGTCTAAAAGACTTATTTAATTTTATTTAATAACAAGTTAATTTTACATATTTCAAATAGCTTCGCTGCTCAGTAATTTCAAAACAACAAACTATGTATTATTTCATTATTGTAATTTTGATTGATACTACAACTCAAGTAATGTTAATAGTAAGACTATATATTACATAATTTGGAAATTGTTGATAGGAATAAATAATGTTTCCTTATTGGAACCTTAATTCAACTGATAAGAAAGGAGCAAGGATATTAAGCAAGTCAAAAGAGTTGATAACAGAAGAGATCCAGTCAAGAACTTAGCAGTGTCAGTGAAGACAAAGTACTGATCAAGATCACAAGCTTCCAGGAGGAGTTGAGCAGAGACAAGCTGACTAAGCCCGCGGTTGCCACTTGGTGACATTGTTCGTGTCACAACAACATCAGACCCCTCCACTGTCCCGTTACGGTCCTGTCCCTGAAACCATGTATGTTGAAAGTATCAGTGAAGACAAAGTACTGATCAAGATCACAAGCTTCAAGGAGGAGTTGAGAAGAACAAGCTGACTATTACTTGCCACTTGGTGACATTGTTCGTGTCACAGACAACATCAGACCCCTCCACTGTCCCGTTACGGTCCTGTCCCTGAAACCATGTATGTTAGTTACAGTATCAGTGAAGACAAAGTACTGATCAAGATCACAAGCTTCAAGGAGGAGTTGAGAAGAACAAGCTGACTAGCTAAACGCGCGGTTGCCACTTGGTGACATTGTTCCGTGTCACGAACAACATCAGACCCCTCCACTGTCCCGTTACACGGTCCTGTCCCTGAAACCATGTATGTTAGTTACAGTATCAGTGAAGACAAAGTACTGATCAAGATCACAAGCTTCCAGGAGTTGAGAAGAGACAAGCTGACTAAACCCGCGCGGTTGCCACTTGGTGACATTGTTCCGTGTCACAGAACAACATCAGACCCCTCCACTGTCCCGTTACGCGGTCCTGTCCCTGAAACCATGTATGTTAGTTACAGTATCAGTGAAGACAAAGTACTGATCAAGATCACAAGCTTCCAAGGAGGAGTTGAGAAGAGACAAGCTGACTAAACGCAGTTGCCACTTGGTGACATTGTTCGTGTCACAGACAACATCAGACCCCTCCACTGTCCCGTTACGCGGTCCTGTCCCTGAAACCATGTATGTTAGTTACAGTATCAGTGAAGACAAAGTACTGATCAAGATCACAAGCTTCAAGGAGGAGAAGAACAAGCTGACTAAGCCGCACGCGGTTGCCACTTGGTGACATTGTTCGTGTCTGCAGAAACATCAGACCCACTGTCCCGTTACAGGTCCTGTCCCTGAAACCATGTATGTTGGTTACAGTATCAGTGAAGACAAAGTACTGATCAAGATCACAAGCTTCAAGGAGGAGTTGAGCAGAGACAAGCTGACTAAGCCACGCAGTTGCCACTTGGTGACATTGTTCCGTGTCACAGTCAACATCAGACCCCTCCACTGTCCCTGTTATGTATGTTAGAAAATGTGAGAGTTGGACAAATGATGTTTAAAATTGGGTTTTGAAAACTGGGCTATACTACACTTAACTGAAGGCCTTATGAGGGACGATGGTGATTGTATCCCATTATACTAACATTTGCAGGCTACCAACACTTCTGATACTGAGACCCCATGCTACTGGTTTTAACACCTACTCACCCTTCAGGCTCGCTAAGCCAGGCCTCCGCTTCGGCCTGTGGCCTCGCTTGATAAAGACAGGCCATTCGTTGTGCTCATGACATTTATTTATTTATTCATACCACGACCAACGCCATTTTACAAAAATACAATATATGAGCGATTATAACTACAAATAGTGCTGATTTACGTGAAATGCAATGATGCTTACAATAAAATTATTAGATACAGGTACATGTGAATATAAGCTAACTGCTTCATTGCACCTCAAGGCATTGCCCTCCCTTACGATGTGCACCTACCTTACTCTAAATAACATCAAGGACCCATTACTTCATTCTTATCATTAGCAAAACTAACCATTTTAGCACCAGCACACAGAGTCGTGTTGGGTGAGTAGTAGAACTGTGAATCACTCTGAACGCATTCTTCAGTGCTTACTATGGAATCTGCAAGATTAGGTGGAATAGGAGACATTCTACTGGCAACCTTATCCTTGCCCCATCCGACCACCTAATGGACAAATCTTACATAAGTATTTTATCAATCATTATTACTGATCAAATTCAATTTCTGAAAGAGTATATAAATGCTCTTTGCATATTTCAGTTATGGAACGAAACCTGTTTTGGCGTTGATTACACCCTCCACTGTGGCATTGAATGATTGTTCAACCTATTTGCTCTCTACCCTGGTCCCTCAGTAAGGAGCTCACGAGTGCACTATGAAAATATGTGCAAAATATTATTAACACTACCTGAAGAGCCCCAGCATAACATAGTACAGTTTATTGGTTATATCAACAAAAGATTGTTCTTCCAAGTTAAATGAGTTCTTTGTAAATTTAAGGGTAAAAACATAGTGGGCGGCAAAGTCAAGGTCAAGATGCAAGTGTCCTTCTTCACACACACATAGTGGGCGGCGAGTTGACTCCGCGACTGGGAGGAAGAAAAGTTTAGTCGACAAAATGCTATCAGACAGTGAAGACGAGTATTTATTGGAGAACAGTGCCCTTAAAGTGTTATGTGTTAAAGGTGTTAGGAGTTGTGCTGTGCATCCATTGAACGAAAAACGTGATACATTAGGTGAATACCATCACCTATTTCCCCAATTAAAGGAGTATCCTGATCGGTTCTTTCAATACACCAGGATGGAGTACAGTACCTTTCAGTACATTTTAAACCATATTCAACCTCAAATGGTAACAAAATTCACTAATTTCGTCAAGCAGCCTATTGAACCTGAGGAGAAGCTGGTTATAACATTGAGGTAAGAAACTCTTTATATCATGAAAAATTTAATGAAATAACTTAAAAACACATTTTGAAAAGACACAAATGAAAGAACACATTGATTCTACTAATTTGACTCTAAATCTAAAATGTCACTGTCCTTGTGTAAACGAAGGGTTAAAACTTTGATTCCACTGATCTAAATCTAATAAGCTGTTGTCTTGTTGGTGATGTACTATTTTGAAGAAAGTGGTCTGAAGGCACAAATGACTGACGAGTGGAATAGTTACTAGTAACTGTAGCGGTCTAGACGAGTCGTGCGGTATGCATATTTTAGTACTAGATTTGTAACTTCATTTCGGAAAAGTAGTTTATCAGCTCCATTTATATTTTTCATGTGAGGCAAAAGGCTTTCAAAAAACAGCATGTCGTCATTTGGCTTTTCTTCTCTTCGAGCCCGCTTTTCTTCAAAAAGTGCCATCTTCTTCTCCTCAATCTGGATCAGTTTCTTCAAATCAGGATTTTGTGCCCTTCTCTTATTAAAATTATTTTGGTGGACAAGACCTTCATTCATAGTTTTTTCATTGACACTTGACGGACGTACAGAAGCTGAGGTACTGACATTGCCGACATCGTTGCCGCCCTCAGTAATTTGTAGTTCACTTGGATAATCTAAACTTATATCATTTGTGTTTTCTTCAAGATTTGCCTCTTCAAAGTTTGTGTCTGTAGTCTGCTCCTCCAAATTTTCACATTTTTCTTGATATTACAAGCTTGGGCTTTGAATAGCAGTAATTCATTTAGACATGAGATTACAGCTGGCCCCTGAATGTAACAATGAAGGGTTTCATCCCAGAGACTTTCCTGCAATAATGAAAGCGGCTATCCGAAAACTGTGGATTTTCCAATTTGTTACAAACATTACGAAAATTAAATATACATTTTGCAATGGAAGATAGACCCCATATCGTTCATGAGCGACTAGAGAGGAAGCTTATGAGGTGTATTCGGCAGGGCGATCATTTATTAGGCGCTACCGAAATCGGGGAGCATCTTTTATGGTACCACATAAAAAGGTGCAGGAACCTCAGCTGATTCGAAGAAATTGAGCATCAGTTTGGCCACCGACCTGAAGAGATGAATAATCGTTAGAACTCATAAAAAATCATTCAAAGATTTTTGTAATGGCCTGAACCACACTTATCGCGGAGGATTTTTTCGCCACCTGGAAAATTAGACATTAATAAAGATAATATGTTGCCAGGTACAACTAACAATAGTAGGGACGTAATAATGTCCATAAATGAAGATGGTCACCGGCTGAACACTCGAAGTTGCAAAAGAAGTCGCTAATTAAAGCCCTACACCAAGCCCGCACAATCGTGTTTGGACGGAAGCTTGACTTATCAGGGCGATAGAGGCAGGTAAAACATTTTAGAATCATCGGCTATATTCAGCATTACAGATAAATGGAAAATAAAGCAGAAACAATGTTTATCCGCCAAGGGAGGCGGCATTTCCCCGCAGACCGATAACAATCATTTTCATTATGACACGAATCTCACCGTTGAAAAAGCCCTGGCAATTGTGTCGCTCAGGCTTTCCAGGTATTCTTAATACATCCCAGGGGAAAAGAGTCTGAAAACACCCTAACACTAATAAAGGCGTCCATTTGTGGAAGTACAAGCAAAGACATTTTACAGGTGTGTTACGAAAATAATTTGATATTTTCTTATAGAAGGAAGCTTAATTTTCCATGACTTATCAATAAAGCCCGGATAAAAGCATTCAAGGACTTGGTTCAGGTCTAAGAAGTCTAAAAAAAAAGGAGACAAAAATAATTCCGCAAAGCTAGACTCTTTTTTAAATTCCTTAAAGAGTGCCCTAAATAAGACCATGTAAGTTTGATACAATCTTTGAGGTGAGATAAATGTTTAACAGACTAAAACCCAAACAATTTAGGCATTTTTACATATATTCCAGGTTCTAGGTTTACACATATATTATACTGTTGCAGATACTTGGCGACTGGATCTTCATTCAAAAGTTTATCGTTCTCATTTCGTGTTGGTGCATCTACAATTAACAAGATAGTGAAAGGAACTGTCAACGCGTTCTTTGGAATATCTTGCAGCCTTTACATATGCCGCCTCCTTCAAACAGACAAGCAAAAAGAGAATTTTGTAACTTATGGAATTTTCCCAACTGCATGGGATGCATTGATGGAAAGCATGTCAGAATTTCTTGCCCTCCACATTCAGGCACAATGTTCTATAACTACAAAAAATTCTACTCCATTGTTTTACTGGGAATTTGTGATGCAAAATACAGATTTCTTGTAATCGATGTAGGAGGATTTGGAAAACAAAGCGATGGAGCCACTTTTGCTTCCTCTGACTTTTATCGAATGATAAAAAACAAAGAAATCGCCATTCCGGATGATGCTTGTTTGCCTGGGACTAATTTTACAACTCCATTGGTATTTCTCGCAGATGAAGCCTTCCCCTTGTCCGTAAATGTACTAACACCTTACAATGTAGAAAATCTCAATGAAGAAAAAATCGTCTTCAATAAAAGACACTCAAGGGCTCGAAAATGTATTGAGTGTACGTTTGGAATCCTGTACTCAAAATGGAGACTTTTGTCTAAGAATATTGAAAGATAGAGAAGGATTTGAGAGGCATTTGACAAATGTGAAGACAGTTGAACCTAAGAACATTGAAGTTCCAAGAAGACAACGTCAGAGAGGACGACAATCGAGTGATGCTCTTTTTGTGCGGGACACATTCACAAGATACTTCAATGAAAATATGATTCATTTTGCAAGAGACTGAAAAGCAGTTTAGGTACATGTTTTGGCTGGTTACGCTATTTTAAACCTTGGTATATCATTAAGACATTGACAAATTATTATTATTGTTATTATGAATTATGTGTCCAGTAGCATTTCAAATTCATTGTTTTATTATCTTTCACTTTTCATGTATGTGTTCAAATACGTTGGATACCATTCTGTTCTGAGGTTTGCAAGATGTTATTAGGACGGTCTTTTGAATTCATGTAAATATGCGATTCTTTTAAGTTTACTATGAGACAACACTTACTGGCCTACTGAAATGCAAACAAAAACACATCATACGTATAGACAAACATACCTGGGCAATTATTTTCTATTCCTACTTCCTTCCATAGTTTGTCCAGTGTATACCGATTATGGTGGTCATTCATCTGTTGGTTCCATATGGGTTCACGGTTCCGTATTGACAAAATCAACAGTTCCAGGTTCATTTTGTGATGTAAATATGATGAACTGATGAAAATATGAATCAAACTGATGGAAACACAACAAACAACAAATAATACGTGCGCATTCAAATTATCTACACAACCACCTGCACGGGAAGCCAGGAGTCGATCAACTGGAGCAGCGCTTCAAAGAAATCGGGGGTCATTTCACGAACGGTGAGTCAAGATTCATGTCGATGCATGAAGCGCCGCTTGCCACGTCACTATGTGCGTGCCTACTTGAATGTATGGAAGATTTAAAAACGCGCCGCTGACTCTTGACTCACCGCTCCACTATGTTTTTACCCTAAGTAACAATACTATCAGCGAAAAAGAATAGTTTTGTAGTTTTGATCATTTGGTTATGACTCTTGGGTAATTAGTGTATTGTAAGTTTAACTAACAATGCTAGTTAGTTGTTGAAGTAAAGTGATCAGGAAGTACGAGGGGGTACCCAAAAATAACGGGAATTTCTTTATTAAATCCATGTTTTATTATTTTGTTTACTAATTTACATTTATACCTTCGTCAGTATACTCCCCATTAAGTGTAATGCATTTGTTCATTCGATCCTCTCATGGTTTAAATAAAGCACCCCTCATACTCTGAATGACTGCACGCTCCATCCTCGTTTGCTTTTTCACTCCTTCATTTTTGTCATAACGATGATCTATTATGCAATTTTTCATTATGGGGAACATAAAAGAGCCGCGTGGGGCAAGATTTAGTGAGTACGGGTCGTGGGGAAGGGTGGTCATGCTGGTATTGGCCAAAAACTAGCGCACTGAGCTGGCTATGTGGGCAGGCGCATTGTCATGATGAAAGAACCAGTCTCCATATCGCCAAAATTTAGGTCTGAAGTGTGTTGAAATTTGCTAAACTGAATTTCAACACACTCCAGACAGCAAAGAAGCATTCTCAATGGTCCTCCGACGGTCTTATTGTAATATTGACGGTTTTTTTCTGAACAATTTCACCAGTCCGAGAATTTGAAGGTCGCTGGGACGAGGCTTGTCTTCAATCGACAGGCCCCGTCTTGAATTTGGGAAAAATACTCGTTACACTCTGGTTTTGCTCAAAACCTCGTCTTTGTAAGCTTTTTTAATAATTGCAACCGTTTCTGACGTGTTCTTTCCCAGAAAAAAAGCAAAAACCTTACTGCTGAACTTTGTACATTTATTTAAACCATCAAAACAAAACGAGGCAGAACAAAAACTACTTTTAGAAAAACGCACACAGCTCCTCTTCACAGCCTCTCAGTCTTACCACAGTGAGTGCTCTGACCTCAGGAAGAGTTGTGCTTTCATCCCCTATCGGCCAAAATGTGAACTATGCGCTCCCCACCTCGCCATCGACTGATTCCCGATACTCTTGGGTATGTTGCTTTTTGGGTGAAATGCAAACTGATTTGCCAATTGAAACTCAGGAACACTTTTATCTCCCTACATTTGTCATCCCGGGAGAAGTCTGCTCCATTGTACTTAGTCCAGTACCAATGTAGACAAATCAGGCACTGTATACTATGCAGACATTTGGATTAAAAGTCAACGAGTTGATGGGATTTTTCTAAAGTTGTTAATCATTTTAACTCTTTTCTTAGAAAAACCTGATTACACAATTTTGTTTCCACTGGCTATGCTTAAATAGGTATTTTTTTGTGTTCTCTGTTGCAGTTGGTCGGTCTGATTTGGTTATTGGTCGTCCACTGCTCAGAGCCAGCCAATGAGACTGTCTGGCGGCTGGTCAGGCAGTCAGTCAGTGTGCAGCTGTCACTGGCCGTGGACGTGCTTGATTTCTCTATTTGTTTTTTAATTTGTACAGTTTTTGTACATGTTGTATTGTTTTCTAGGCTAGCTGTTATAGACTACTAAGTTTAACGAGGAAGGAGAAAAAGGAAAAACAAAATTAAATGAAGGTCAGCTTTCGCTGGTTACTTTTAGGTTAACTCTTTTACTAATGTCATGTGTTATGTTTTAAATTACTTTTCACCTGAAGACGGGGTCAGATTCCAGATCCCAAAACATCATGTACTTTTTGTTCACTCAAAAACTATGGAAAACGTCCGTAATAATGTTTTAACCTCAGTTGATGAGTCGTAAAATACAAACTTACAGTACCAGTGAGTCCGACTATGAGATCCAAGTCAATGGACTGGCTCCAGAGGCAGACAGGTTGGATGAACATGTTGTATTGCACAGGAGTCTTCAGCTGCACCAGGGCCAAGTCTGCCGTGTACGTGGCCTCGTCAAACTCAGGGTGCACATGCAACGCTTGCACCTGAACATAGACGTGCAAATTTTTATGTTTGAAAATAATAAATACAACCCCGTGGTGCTGTTAAAAGACATTTATTTATTCATTGGTATTATCAAAGGTTTTGTTATGGTAGGCATAGATCCCACATGGCTGAGGCAGAAAATCAACATAGTCCGACAGCCCAAGTACAGATAGTTCGCAGTACAGAAAGAATTCGCAGCACTATCTGTGCTCGGGCTGCCGAACTATTGTTGATTTTTCTGCCTTAGCCATTCGGCATCTATACGCAATCCACGTACCATAACATATTCTTTGGTATTATCAAAAAGAGAGAGGGAATCAAGTTTGTTAGAATCGGATGTAGAGAATGTAAGGCCTACCTCTTTGATGACTGAATGAGCTTCCTCCCACTGTTGCAGGTTGAACTTGCCCAGATAAACAACCACATCCTCCGGTTTCAAAGGCCCTGTCTCTTGTTCCCGAATGCAGTGACCCACTGAAAACATGAAAACACAACTCTCTAGCGTGATTTTATCTCATTTGAATGGTTTCTTAGCCGCCGTACGGACTGGTAACGCCATGACTCCGCTCATCATCACGCGTGTAGTTCAACACCGCATTGACCACTAATAATTTGTTAGGTAATGTAGGTACTGTACAAGCAGAACTTAATGTATGTAGCATATTAATTATAATATTTACAATATTGGTATTATGCTGAATCCAGCTCATAAATTCAAGATGATAAAATGTTTAACATTAATGATTAATTATTATTTAATCAGAATAGATAGTCACTAGAGCCAGGAGTTAAGTTTATTGATAGTTCAAATCAATTTGTTTTATAGTAAATTTGTTTGTACTCCAAACCTGAGCGAGTGTCATTTACCTAACACAATTATTCACCACTAACTAACATGGTGGAGGCCCCGGGTACAGATCGTCGATGTAGATACAGTACTTCAACGGAAATCCCATAACAATCCTCTTAGCAAAATCATTCCTAGCCGATATGAATTTTGTTAAATACTGTTGTCTGTTCAATAGTCACAACTTTTAAATTGAAAGGCTTCGGGTTAACATTGACATGAAGAATTTGGTGGCGATGCTGCCGCTGCAGTGGAACTGAAGGCAGGGGTTAACATTGACTTACGATTGTTTACCTGTGAGTATGAAGGATTTGGTAGCGATGCTGCGCTGCAGTGGAACTGAAGGCCCAGGGAGTTAACATTGACTTCGATTGTTTACCTGTGAGTATGAAGGATTTGGTGACGATGCTGCGCTGCAGTGGAACTGAAGGCCCAGGGAGTTAACATTGACTTCGATTGTTTACCTGTGGTATGAAGGATTTGGTGGCGATGCTGCGCTGCAGTGGAACTGAAGGCCAGGAGTTAACATTGACTACGATTGTTTACCTGTGAGTATGAAGGATTTGGTGGCGATGCTGCCACTGCAGTGGAACTGAAGGCCCAGGGGTTAACATTGACTTACGATTGTTTACCTGTGAGTATGAAGGATTTGGTAGCGATGCTGCAGTGGAACTGAAGGCCCAGGGAGTTAACATTGACTACGATTGTTTACCTGTGAGTATGAAGGATTTGGTGACGATGCTGCGCTGCAGTGGAACTGAAGGCCCAGGGAGTTAACATTGACTTACGTTGTTTACCTGTGAGTATGAAGGATTTGGTGACGATGCTGCGCTGCAGTGGAACTGAAGGCCAGGAGTTAACATTGACTACGATTGTTTACCTGTGAGTATGAAGGATTTGGTGGCGATGCTGCGCTGCAGTGGAACTGAAGGCCAGGAGTTAACATTGACTACGATTGTTTACCTGTGAGTATGAAGGATTTGGTGACGATGCTGCCGCTGCAGTGGAACTGAAGGCCCAGGGAGTTAACATTGACTTACGATTGTTTACCTGTGAGTATGAAGGATTTGGTGGCGATGCTGCGCTGCAGTGGAACTGAAGGCCCAGGGGTTAACATTGACTTACGATTGTTTACCTGTGAGTATGAAGGATTTGGTGACGATGCTGCGCTGCAGTGGAACTGAAGGCCCAGGGGTTAACGACGAAGATGGCAGCTAGCAGGGCCACTCTCCCGCTGCAGGTGCTCTCCACCCACAATCAGGGGTTCGGCCCCAGCTCACTCCACACTCCTCCTGGATCTGCACACAGCACATAAGCCACTTAGTGACAGCAGTTCATAATTTGCAATATAAACCCTATAGGAAACCTTTTCTGTTCATTAAAATGTAGAACAACACATTAAACATTGCATAGAGGGTTTCATCAAAATCAGTCAAGCATGAGCCTGGCATGAGTCTGTAGAAATCCAGGGATAAAAACACCCAAAATATTGTTTTCTTTTAGCGCATGTATCTTACTCTTTGGCGCAGCCAAGAGTCAAGTATAATCTATTCTTCGGTTCACACCGTGTCAAAACATCATTTTAATTTGCTTAATCATTTTGGTCTCGCTGTGGAGTACCGTCTTCAGCCACTGATTGGCTGAAAATTAACTGAAATATTTCAAGCAATACAATGATGTTTTGAGGCAATGTGTGTCTACAATGATGTTACTATTTATGTACTTATATAGATTATTATCAATGTTACCTATAGTCTTTCGTTACTCTTATTCAATCTTCATAGTTTATTTCTGTTGTCACATTTTTATAGTTTATTGTAATATATTGTTTGTACATTTATTGTTATCATCTTTAATTGTTATAGTTATTTGATTGTTAGACAACCAAACTTTTATTATTGAGTATCCACATTGTTGTCATTTTATTATTATGCAAATCTTACATTGTCAAGCTTAATTTTAACTATTCAATCTGTGCATTATTCTGATTTTTTATTAATTGCATGTAATATTATTGTAAATTATTTTATAGTACCACATTGTAAATGGTGTCAACCGTAAATAAATTAATGAATTGAATGTGAACCTCAAGACCTAGCTTATAGTTGTGTGTTGTATACACTTAAAAGACTAATTTAAAGTTTAATGCCAAAAGAATTTGACTGTTTTCAAAGTTTCAGTTGAAATTGACCGGCAAGTTAAAATCCACAAATTTTCAGATATTATATGATACTTACAATTATAAATAATCAAAATATATGAATATGTGATATTCAAAATTCTTTATTGAATGCTTTTATACAGCGTTAGCCAATTACACAAAGCATTAATGTTAAAATAAAATATTTACATGCATAATACATTTAAATACAAATACAGCATGAACAACTATATAGGATATATACTGTTCAGCTATCTATTATCAACCATATACTAGGAGAATGTAGCACAAATATTATTAAAAATAACTATAACAACATTTAAAGACTATATAAATAGAATGCATAACAAAATCAAGCAACAATTTAAAGATATTAATTGTCATATAAAACATTATAAAAAACATTATAAAACACAATAAAACATAAAACATGAAACCAAGCCTTCCAGCTCTATGAAAGAGTAAAAGTTTTGTATACTTTTGTTCAATTTATATTTAAACCTACTATACAAATCATAAAAATATCGACTTCATGACTGTTTAAATTATACAGTCGACACATATTATTCAGAGGTGAATAATAACCCAGATTGGTTCTGGAAAATGTTGTAGAGAACAAACACGAGTAATGCGCAGAAAGGCAAGGAACAGCTGAAGTTAATTGCGATACAAGTTCATCATTTCGTTCTTACATGCAATAACTTATATAGAAAAAGTAAAGAATTTAATTGACTTTGTTTGGATAAGCTAGAAACTTCAAATACGTCCAAAATTCAGAATATGGAACTAAATTTGTACAAAAACCAAAACATTTGTAGTACATAAATTTTAAGAACTTTTTTTAAATATTTTCAATAATATCTAGCGATAATTAGTATGGGGTTCCAAATTATTCTGTTCCATATTCAAGTTTTGATCGGACAAGTGTAAAAATAATAACTTAAGAGAATTGGGATTTTCAAAATAAATACTTGACCTTTTAATAAACCCCTGTGAATATGAAGCCTTACAAACTGAGATTACATGATCATTAAATGTAAACTTAGAATTAAAAGTATCCCCAAATCTTTAATAGTTGATTTTCTTTTCAAAACTATGTTTTCCATTTTGTAATCAATCATAATTTGAACATTTGGAGATTTCCTTGTGTAAGAAACTACGGAGTATTTTCAATGTTAAAACAAACAAATTGTTTACGTTGGTACAAATATGAACAAAAAAATTTAATCAGTGAATCTGATATACCAAAATAATTCAGCTTTGATAATAAAGTCAAATGATCCACTTTGTCAAAGGCTTTTTCAAAGTCAGTATAAATAACATCCACTTGCTGATTTTCAACTATTTTTGCAATGCAATATTGAGAAAAATTTAACAAATTAGAATTTATAGATCTTTTAGGGAAAAAACCATGTTGGTAATAATTACTAATATACTTTTTACATGAGAAAAGAGTCTATCATAAATAATTGATTCAAAAACTTTAGCAGGAGGTGATAAAATTGCAACAGGTCTATGATTTTTTATGTCATTATTTGCTGCGTTTTTGGCACTGGAACAATCTTGGCTAGTTTCCATAGAGTAGGAGAACATTGATTTTGTAATGATAAATTGAATAAATAGTGTAAAGGATCAACTAGTAACTCAGCACAAGCTTTAAATATTTATGGTGGTATACCATCAGGCCCTAGTGTTCTTTTGGGCTTAAGTTTATTCAGACTGATAAGAATTTCAGGTTTCGTTATCTCATCAAAGGCCAATGTTTCCGCATTACTCATGACTGGCGAGGATTTTGCTTGTTTCCAAAGCTGCTCTGAGTCCAAAGTACAATCTATGTAAATAGAGTTAAAATATGTTGCAAATGTCTCTGCTATCACTGCTCCTCCCTCCACTTCTTCACCATCGATTATCATTGTAGCTGGTTTCATGTTTGTGCCTTTTAAACTTTTGATTACCGACCAAAATGATTTGGGATTTTTATTTATCTCAGATTCTGCGGATTTTAAATATTCTTTGTAATCAAATTTTATCAATTAATTAACTTCTCTTCTAATATTCTTAAATTCATTTAACAAGTGTAGCATATTATATTTCTTATACTGCTTACGTATTCTTCCCTTTCTCTTTATTAACCTTCTTAAATTTACAGAATACCAGTTAGGATACTTTAATTGAATTGATCTTTTTTTAGGCACACTTAAATTAAATACACAGTAAATTTTATCATAAAATAAGTTAACTGCTTCGTCTATAGTTTTAACGTTAAATAAATCATTCCAAACTGTACCTCTTAAATTTCTGTACAAAGAAAGAAAATCACCTCTACAATAATTATAATTTATTACATTTACATGTTTTTCCAAAACAACCATTTTTTCATTAATTTCCAAATGAGTGTTTAATGCTGGTTGGTACCTATCAATATTTACTAAGGGAACTGGGTCTTCTGTAATATGCAAATTGTCAATATATGAGAAGAATAAATCTAATGTTCGACCCTGAAAATTAAATATATTATTATATGACTTTAACAAATACATATTCATGAAAAATAATAATTGCTTACAAATTTTATTTTCTTTAGATAAATCACACTGTGCCCCATTTATTGGTAAATTAAAACCTCCTACTACAATTAAGCGTTCATTTTTGAACTTATACAAATCAAGCTTATCAAAAAACTTTTGTAAGTTTCAAAATTTGAATTTGGAGCAAAATAAACCAAAGCCAATATAATGGCATATGTATTTGATAGTTTTATTTTAATACAAATGTTCTCGCTCTCAGTTTCTATTTCACACAATCTTTTAGCTGAAAAGCGATTTTTAATACCAATTAAAACACCACCCCCTCTTTCCATACCAGTTAAATTTGCATCCCTATTCCCCTTAAAAACTACATATTTATCATTAAAAGGTTCAGAGTTATTTATTGAGGAGTTTAACCAAGTTTCACTTAATGCGACAATATCGTAGTCATTAGCTAACAGCCCTAATCGTAAATCATTGGTCTTGGACCTTAAACCACGTACATTTTGATAATATATATTAATACTATTCATTTAATAAATATGCAAATAGACTCTATAAATTATAACCAAAATAAACTTTAGAATATATAGTAACAAATAACAGTTGTAGACCTAACAAGAAAAATCGTAGACTATATAAATAAGTAACAATAAATAAGTAACAGTTTGAATACAATAAATACAGTAGACAAAACCCAATCTAATAAATAGTAATAAATAATTTGGTGTAACTTACATGCAATGATTCTTACAATCACAATGAATTGCAATTGCAATAAATGTGACTTACAATGATTCTTTTTTCACAAAATTTGAGAAATTGTTGTCCGACCTGTCAAAGAACGGTCACCGGTTTGTCATAATGGGGGACTTTAATATCGACGTTTTAGACGCCAGTAACCCAATGACAAAACTGTTTGATGACTTGCTTAAGTCGTTTGGCCTTGTCTGGTCAGTGAACTCGCCAACGAGGATCACCGATCACTCAGCAACTGCCATAGACAACATCGTTACCAAGACACAAAGGTGACTGTGGTCAACACAGGAATTTAAGACCAACATGGCCAGCAGATCACGACAGTCATGAGCCCACACGGATCCAATCAATCAAAACACAGTTAGAGATATAAGCCCACAAACATTGCGCCTCAACCGACATTTTCGCAAGAGGATTGGAGCTTAAATTGTGGAGATCCCGTGAGAAAACAGTTTCAAATATTCGAACAAACGCTAAATTACATCTAGACGTGAGCTGTCCCTAAAACAAAAGCAACAAAACCGAAATCAAAAGTGCAAATGGATTACCAAAGGTATTCTAATTTCGAGAGAGATTATTGTTTTACCCGAAATTAAAAGCACACATCAAATTTAGAGTTTAAATTGTTTTTTCAAAATTATAGACGAGTCTATAGAAAAGTCATCAAAGCTGCTAAAGCTAACGATGTCTCTAAAGGCTGCTCACGCCAAAAAACGTCTCAAAACCGATGGGCCATAAATAATAAAACCCAACTGACAGGCAAACAGATCAAACTCAACACAGGCAGTGAACAGCTCAGCGACCGGGGTCGCTGAAGAATTCAACAAATTTTTTTCCTCGGTCGGCGCTGATCAAGGCCTTAGTCCGCCAAGAACCAGCCCGCTCCTCATCATACCGAGTCCCGCCTCAATGGCTCTGACCGTCACAGAGGAGGAAATTGCTGCAGTGATAAAGAATCTCGCCCTCAAAAAAACGAATGACTTGAGTCATGTGTCAACGTGGCTCATCAAACAGTGCTCAAAGCATGTGTTGAAGCCACTTGAACACTTGATCAACCTCTCATTTCACTGTGGAACGTTCCTTCTCTCTCTCAAAATCGCAAAGTCATTCCAGTTTTCAAAAGAGCGACCCGCCAACTCAAAATTACCTACCGATTTCAATCTTACCAGCCTTCAGCAAAATCTTTGAGAAGGTTTTTCTAATCAGAATTGCGAATTTCCTAAAAAAACACAAACTACTATCACCAAACCAATTTGGGTTTCAAAGTGGAAAATCCACAATAGACGCAGTCGTCCGTATAGTTGAGATGATAGTAGAAGCCATCAGTGTATTTCTCGACTTGTCAAAGGCCTTTGACTGTGTTGATCATATCACCTTGGTTCAAAAACTCGAATATTACGGGATACGAGGAGTGCCACTCAAGTGGCTTGAATCGTATCTCAGTAATAGATCACAATTCGTAGGAATATCTAATGTCAGATCGGGGGAGGAGTGGCTGAACTATGGGGTCCCACAAGGCTCCATACTCAGCCCGCTTCTCTTCTGATTTATGTCAACGACGCTGGTTCATCGGTACAGAACGGACAGCTTGTCCAGTACAGATGACACGACTCTCTGTTTCAAAGCGCCCTCAAACCAACAATTGGAAATTTTTTCATTTATTGAGCTCAACAGTTCAATTCAGCACTTTAACGAGCTCAATCACAAAACAAATCCAACAAAATCAACTTTTATTCAATTTAGTCTTCGACAGACGGTCTCAGATAGCAATCCAACAGTCATGTTGAACGATACTGAGATCAAGAGGTCTACTCAGCAAAGTTCCTGGGATACATCTCGACCCAGGGTTGACCTGGGAATGCCATGTAGACAGTGTCTGTTCAAAATTAGCCTCAGGCATCTATATTTTGAGGCAACTGTCCCAATACTGCCCAATTCAGGTACTGATGACGCATTACGAGTAATCTACCCACACCTATCCTACGGATTGGCTTTGTGGGGCGGATGCTCAAAATCAAGTTTTGCCAGAGTTTTCTCTACAAAAGCAGTCCCAATCATTGCAAAACTGCAATGGAGAGAGTCGTAGGCCAGCCTTCAAAAATTTGAAATTGTTGACGCTTATCTTGCCTCTATATTTTTGAAACGGTATTTTTTTTTAAATCAAAATGCGCCCTCGAAGAGGAAGTGACATTCACTCTTATGAAACTAGAGGCAGGGAAAACTACCGAACTGGGAGACACAGAACGGCAGTTCATGAACGTTTACCTCTCAGGTAGAGTTCAGCTCGTCAACAAGTTGCCAAATTCGATCAAAAGTGCCCCGAGCTCAAGGCTTTTAAAACTCGCCTGAAAAAGTTTTGGCCAGAAGCATTTTATAATACAGACGAAGTTTATGGCACATAACTGGGAAATCGCTGAACACATTGCTTCATTACGGACTAGAGTGGTTCAATTCAATGATTGAGAGAGAGAGGAATGTCAAAATTGTATGTATGAACGGGATTTTGATGTTAGAATGTGTGGAAAATTTTAGCTAAAAGAAAACTGACGATTGTTATGAGAAGCTAAAAAGAAAAACTTGTTGTTATGAGTTTTTATTTCTGCAATTTCTTTCAAAATCATATCAAATTGCTGGTCAGATGTCATAGCCATGTTGCTATCGTCTGTTAAGTCGTCTGCTGATGTTACGCTGTTGCTGCGCGTGACAGGCATGAGTTTCTAGCAGCCGACGCGATGTAGACACAGCTGGTAGGTCACGTGACAAACAACCGACTCCTATTCAATGTTAAAACCTGTAGACTTACTTGAATTGAAGCACAGTTTTAAACACAAATACCGGAACTAGTATTAAATAAAGGTGCATGAAACTGTTCACAAAGTTGAATAAATAGTTATTAATAATGCCATGCAGCTTATCACAGAATAAATAACACAAAACCCGGTCAAATACAACATTATCACGGAGCCGATCTAACTCACGTTCACTCAGCTTGCATGTTTCCCATATTACAAAGCATACAAGTGTGTACAGTAGTGAGGAGTGATTGCTCACTTACCTATGTGGTAGAGGTTGGCCCCCGCTGACTGGGGTGTAGTTGGGGGCTGGGGCGGGGGTAGAAGTTTTAGAGTATGCTCCAAACGTATATCAGTAACCACTGATCCCCTTACTGCAATAAACCACACATAACAATTGATTTTAGTTTGACCATGAATTATTCCAAGAAAAAATTCCATGTGAAGACAGTGTGGCATTACGATAAAAGTCTGTTTAGAAAAACACCTTTTTACCGTGGAGCAACTTTATACAGCTGCCTGCCACATGAATTTTATTGATTGGTTCAGGTTCACTAGCCAGCAAAACGGACAACTGTTAGTTGCCTTTTGGAGGAAAGTTTTCACACACAAAAAGTCTTTATTATCTAAAAACAGTAAATATTTTAATGAAATAAAGTTACGCAAAGAAAATAAATACAACGAAAAAATGCTTTCCATAGCTACTAAACTAAGACACTATAAAACTATTATCTATTATCACTATTACCTCTTAGATATATGATTGAAAATATTCAAAAAAAGTTCTTAAAATGTATGTACTTCAAATGTTTTGGTTTTTATACAAATTTAGTTCCATATTCTGAATTATTGGACGTATTTGAAGTTTCTAGCTTATCCAAACGAAGTCAATTAAATTCCTTACTTTTTCTATATAAGTTATTGCATGTAAGAACGGAAATGATGAACTTGTATCGCAACTTAACTTCCCTGTTCCTCACCTTTGCTCATGTTAGTTCTCTACAACATTTTCCAGAACCAATCTGGGTTATTATTCATCTCTGAATAATATGTGTCGATTGTATAATTTAAAGAGTCGTGAAGTCGATATTTTTTGCGATTTGTATAGTAGGTTTAAATATAAATTGAACAAAAGTACGAGGCATGTTTTTTAAGTAAGTACCGTTTTTAAATAAAACAATAACGAGCAGAGATTTCATAATAATTTTTATTTTACATGAAAGCCTGTACTTTAAACTATCTTTCTACATAATTGCCATTAATATTGGGGCACTTATCATGTCGTCCAGCTAGCTTTTGAATTCCGATGTCATAGAACTTTGCCGCCTGAATTGACAAAAAATTCAGCACAGTTTTTGATTGCTGCGTCCGCCGTCATGACGCCCAGGTGCTTCTTCAAGTGAAGGAACATGTGGAAGTCGATCGGCGGAAGATCTGGACTGTAGGGAGGGTGTTCAAATTGTTCCCAACCAAATTTTCGCAAACAATATTGGGTTCTCTTTGTGACATATGGGCGGGCATTGTCGTGAAGCAAAATGACACCTTTGCTTGCTTCGACAGCATGCTTCGACTTGTGTTCTGGATAGCACGGCGGAACTTCGCTCGAGTGTTGATTGTGTCCCCACGAGAGGCTAAAACTCCACCAACAACACCCCCTTCCTGTCCCAAAACACTGTGCACATGATTTTTTTGGGCAGACATCGTTTGTTTGAACTTGTCTTTCCTGGGCGACTTTCCTTGTCATGAACATTGGAGCGGCCATCTTTAAACGCACTAACCCATGTTCTTACTATTCCTTCTCTCATAATGTTTTCTCCAGACACTGCCCTGATCTCACGATACACATTGACTGCTTTCAGGCCTTTGGCACTGAGAAAATTAATCACAGATCGAACTTCACAGTCGGCGGGACCTTTGATTGACGGAGACATTTTAAACGGTCACAGGCAAGCGCAGCATCAGCTAAAATGACCGCATTACTGGTGTCTGGGCGACCAAGAGATGCAGGTACACAACGAACATGCGCTGAACGCCGACCATAGCGCTGTAGCGGCGTAATTCAAAACGGTACTTACTTTAAAAACACGCCAGATACAAAACTTTTAACTCCTTTTCATAGAGCTGGAAGGCTTGCTGGTTTCATGTTTTATAATGTTTTATAGTAACAATTAATATCTTCTTTTATTTTCTGCTCGATTTTGTTATACATTCTATTTATACAGTCTTTAAATGTTGTTAGAGGAATTTTTAATAATATTTGTGCTACATTCGCCTAGTATAATTATGGTTGGATAGCTAAACAGTATATAAATAGTTGTTTATGCTGTATTTGTATTTAATTATGTATTATGCATGTAAATATTTTATTTTAACATTAATGCTTTGTGTAATTGGCTAACGCTGTATAAAAGCATTCAATAAAGAATTTTGAATTTGAATTTGAAAAGACAGTCCCTCAACCACAAATTACATATGCATGTGAAACAATTTGTAAAACAACTAACACAGTTGCAATAGACAGAGTACTTAAGATGGAAAGAAGAATAATAAGAACTTGTATAAACAAAAACTACCAAGTAGATGGAGTATGGAGATTAGCTTCAAATGAAACAGTTTACAAGGAAATAAAACCTGTGACAAGTACAATAAAGAAAAACAAATATCGTTTCTAGGACATCTCTTAAGAACACCCGAAATAGAATAAGCAGAAAGATAATAGAAAAACTGTGGAGTAGTAAGAGCAAAATTAGGTGGATCACTGAGTTGTGCTGAGTTGAAGACTCAATACTCTCAAATATCTTTATTTTCGTATTCATCAAGAACAGAATTGGCGTCATATTATTACATTGTTATTACAGTTTTTTATAAATACAGTCCAAAAACAGTTGGTGCTGGAAGTTTATTGTTTGGCTGCAGCGATGGTCTTGAATTCTTCAAGGCTGTAGATTGACTCACCTATAAGCCACTTCAAAATAGTCTTTTTTAGAGTCTGAGGGGTGCTGGCTTTGATGTCATCTGGAAGCATGTTGTAAAGCTTGGCACCGGCATAGGATGGCTTCTTGGCAAAAAGGGCTGAGTGATGTGCTGGGAGACTGAAGTCATTTGCTCTTCTTGTGTTGTAGTTATGGAGATCCCCATTTTTTATCAGATCTTGTGTGCGAGCATGTTTAATGACTTCACAAATGTACAATGTCACAACTGTTGGTATACCCAAAGTCTTGAAGGCGTTCCTACAACTCTCTGGATACTGAAGGTCTGCCAAGATTCGCACTGCTTGTTTTTGCATGACCAATACTCGCTGGAGATTGCCAACAGATGAACCTCCCCAGAGAACCAAGCCATAACATATATGACTCTCAAATAGGGCATGGTATGCAGTTTTGGTTGCTAGAAATGTACCGATAGACTTGAGTCTTCTGAGAACAAAAAGGGCTGAACTTAGTTTTGCATAGTTGTTCTACGTGGCTGTTCCATGACAGGCAATTGTCAATAACAACTCCCAGGTGCTTCGTTTTCTGAACTGTGTCAATGTTTGGTGGCCCGCTCACTTCATCTTTATGTTTGCCAAGAGCTAACACATTGGTCTTTGAGGCATTGAAGACCAAGTCGTTAGCTAAGCAGTACTCCTGAGCAATAAGCAAGGAGGTGTTGGTCTTGAGTTCTAGTTCAGGGACTGTACGGCTGCTTGCAACCAGAACTGTATCATCTGCGTAGGAAACTGGGTAGCAGTAGTCTCCCAGGTACGTTGGTAAATCACTGATAAAAAGAACAAATAACACTGGTCCCAACACCGATCCTTGCGGAACTCCTCTAGTCATGTGCAACTGCTGAGATCTTTCACATCTTAAGGTTCCTTTGATTATTTGCTTTATCTTAACAACCTGTGTTCTATCTTGCAAGTAGCTCTGAAACCAGCTCAGTGCTGTTTCAGTGGCGTTGAACTAATTTTTGACAGAAGCATGTTGTGTTCAAGACTATCGAGCGCCTTGCTTAAGTCCAGGAAGGTACCTGTTATGGTTTTCCCTCTTCAAGGTCATCGATCAGGTGCTCGATCAGTTCAACAAGGGCACTCACAGTTGATCCTCCTGAAATAAAGCCATGTTGTCTTTGCGGTAGGAGATTATTTACTTCAAGATGTTGTAGAAGACGAGAAAAATAACTTTTTTGAATACTTTTGAAACTGTTGGAGCGAGTGAAATAGGCCTGTAGTTCAGTACTTCTTGTCTGCTGCCTGTTTATGTAGTGGAAAAATTTTTGATATTTTTAGTAACCTGGGAAATATTCCTTGTGCCAATGATTTGTTAATAATGTTTACTAGAGGTCGACTTACTTCCTGTTTACAAAACTTCAAAACCGTTGAACTTATACCATCTATTCCACTTGATGATTTTGGTTTTAAGGAACATATTATTTTGAGTATTTCTTCATTTGTAGTTGGTATATATTTAGATAAGATTTCTGTGAGAGGTTTCGGTTGTTTAATTAATTGAGGTTTGTTAACTGCCTTGTTCTGGGATAAAATTGTATCTCCTATACTTACAAAATAAGTATTGAAATGTTCTGCAATGGTTTCCGGGTCCTCAACTGTCTTGTCTGCAATGTTCAGCTGCCATTGTATATCAGAGTCACCCTTCTTTGACACTCTTTCACTATTAATAATATTCCAGATTGTCTTGCTCTTATTATTTGATTGAGCTATGTTACGTTCATTTGCTTCTTTCTTGAGGGCTTTTAGCTTTAAGTCATAAGTCTTTTTCTTGTGAAATGCATCCGTTCTATCCTCTTCTTTTCCACTCATCAAGAATTTTTCATCCGCTTCAAGAAAGATTGATCGTAGATTGTCTGATTCGGGATTTCTTGCTGTCCTACAGCTTTGCTTTCTCTTGATACGACAGGAGTTTTTTTGTGGACAAGTTATGTCAAATTCTTGAGTGAATACCTTGATAAATGCAGAATAAGCTTCTTCTGCTTCAGGAGCTTGGTAAACTGTGTCCCAGGATGCCATTCTCAATTGTTGTTAAGTTTTTGAAGGTTTTCTCTGCAGAGATTCCTAGAGAATGTTGTGTTAGCTTTCTTTACTTCTTTAGCTACATCAAAGCAAAATTGGCCTAGATGGTCCGAGAGGCCTGTTTGAATAACTTCTACATCCACTCTATCAAGAGCAAGATCAGTTCCAACAATGTCGATTGATGTAGCTGAGGTTGGAGTTATTCTAGTTGGAGGCAAAGGAATCCTTTCAATATGAAATGTCGCTAGAAGCTCTGAGACTGCTGAAGTTTCTCTCGATGCACCAGGCCATTAACATTGATGTCTCCTAGAACACAGATACTAGCATTGGAGTTTGGAATCTCCTGCAGTGCATCACTCAGTCTTAAAAGTGCATCATTCAACGGCGCAGATGGGGCGGTAGATACCAATCACATAAAGTGTTTGCTTTTTTGCTTATTGTTACCTTAACACAAGCCATTTCACACAGGAGTTCCTCACTGTGGTTCAAGCTGTTAAGAGTTTCTACTTAGTTAGCTAATTTAAGATTTTTTAAAATAGCTGTACCTCCTTTCATATGATTTTCTCTGCAGAAGGCTGTTACTAATGAATAACCATTCAAGCGAATGTGTAACATTTCGGTGGATTTTAAACCATGCTCAGTAAGGATGACAATGTCGGTTGTTTTATTTCTAATAGATGATTCAACCTATCAATTTTGCTGCTGACTCTGTCTATATTTTGGTGGAAAATAACCAGTTTTTTTTTCATTTTTGAGTTGTGGTAAATTTTGTAGCGGGTTCTCTTCATTTTGGCTTGTTCTAAAAGGCTTACCATCCGTTACACCAGTGTTTGTTTGGCTCTTTAAATTTGCAGGTGTTTTTTCCTCAGGTATTTCTGCATTGACACCATTGTCAGGGATTTTTTGTGTTACTGTGTGGTGTTTTTCTCTTGCACTTTTGAATTCTTCCAAGTACTTAGTAAAAAACTCTTCTAATGATTCAGAAGGGTCACGTATCTTGGCAGAAGATGTTGGGAATAAAGTTGACTTGGGAAAGGTACTTCTCTTCAAGATTTCAACTCTCGATTCTTGACTGGTCTGTAGGCTTTCCTTATATTTCTTTGTTTGTAGCGAGACACTAAATAGATTTGTCTTCTTGCAGTTGGCATGTTTATTTATTTTTTTAACTACTAGAGAGTTATTGATGATCTCTGGAGACATGAGAGACTTGCACATAACAGTAGAGGATCTTAAAGGAAAAAAGACACACTCAACGTATTAAAAGACAAACAAACAAGACTACAGTTAAAACAGAATAAGCAGAGAACAGGAAGAGTGGTAACGGATGAGGAAAGAAAACTGCTCTCTGAAAGGATGAAGAAGAACTGGGCTGAGAAAAAGAAGAAAGTCAGAAACTGCAACTGACTAAAATGGTCCTATATAGGCTGTAAAATTAAAATTAAAAAACAGCACATTTAATTTTTTTTTTACATAATTATGTATATACAAAAGTTATACAAATCCAATCATTTTGAAATGGCGGCCAAAAATGTTGTTTAATTGTTAATGAGTGGTCTGATTTTCAAGTTTACAAGTGAGTTACATTTTAACTTCCGTTATCGTCAGCTGCAGTTTATCTATCCCCTTCATTAACAGTGTATAGATCTTGCCTCACATAAAATCAACAAAGACAGTTTCTTGACATTGTTATAGATGGTGGCAATAACTCGCCTTCCCTTATCATGGGCTTCTGTACTTCAACCCTAACTATCGTCAATGCAGTGTCTTAATACCTGTTAGTCGGCGGTAGTTCAATCAATGGTGGCCTTTCTTAACTTCTACAATCGGTCAGAAGGTCGTATGTTATTCCCACCTACTATGTAAATAGTAGAATATATCACTGATTACTTACATACCGATGGTAACACTGCTCGCAGTTGGAGGTGGACAAACAGCAGAAGGACCGTACCGAAGAACTGAGATGCTACAGTTACAAGTCCGGACACAGTGACGCTAGTGTCGCCTGGGATCACATGACGCTCATACTGAAACACTGCTGGGCACGGGGACTCGGGGAGTTGAGGCAGTGTCTGTGAGTTGAGAAACACTGGTAGTTGTCCTGCCTGGAAACCAATTCAAAGTCAGTTGACCTCCGTTGCTGTGAAGCTCGTAAACATGTAAAGCCATATGGACAAATGGATGCTGCTTAGATGTCCTGACTGGTTGTGTATCCGGCAGTGTGCTTGACATTTTGTTTTGCTGTTAGTTTGCTCTACCATCGTCAAAACAAAATTAGTACATTGTCAACAAAAGATAGTACATGTAAAATTCCCGCCGGTCTAGGTCAAGATGTTATTGCTTAAATAATTCATGATTGCCCACACAATTCAGCTGAAGAACAAAAATCTATCACTACAGATTTCGGCTATGTAACAGAAAAGTGTGCGGTTGTACGGTAAGCTTACGCACTACAAAGCCGTTAGTAATTAAGAGACAATACTGTTAATTTAAGAGACAAGTCCCTGGGATTACACTCAAGGTAAATATAACTATTATTATTGTCCATGTACTAGCCAAGTGTCACTATTTGATACCAGTGCTCAATAGTATTAACCAGCAGGAGCTAACCTTATACATTGTTTAACTGTCATATATCTTTATTTTTCTACTATCTATAAATGTATTCTCAATCAAGATATCAAATAAAAAGGTGTACTATTGCATAGCAAATCAACAAATATATAGGCCTAAAAATCGTCAATCTGAGCCTACTGTTACTATTCAATATCAATGTCTCCCGGGCTATAGTTTCAAAAAATTAACGCAATTTAACAACTTCGCTGATATTAAATAGATATAATGTAAACTCAAAAAGAAAAACATAGTGAATTCCGGTAAAATAGTGCTTTAGCGCATACAACAAAATAAGTTTACCATTATGAGATTGGGACTAGATTAGGTTAGATCATCACCGTCGTCTGTTTGTTTATGTGTTAGATCCCCACCACTTTTGAAACGCAGTTCCCTCCTGGTTCGGAGTTGAACAACGATAATCCTTACTCCCTAACATCGGTAAGAAAAATATGTATAAAAGTGTTGAGTACAGTGATATCTAATATAGAACTGTTTCTTTATTGTACATACTTTTAAATTGGCATCCAAAGACTTATCTGTAGTTACACCTTGTCCTTATCACTAGATTTTACCCTATCCATGATTTTGAAAGCATGTACTTTTAATAGGAAAATACGATCTTGTAAGAGACATAGATGGAAAATGGACACTCTGATGTGATCTCACGAAACTAAAGGCAGAGATATCCTACTGGAAGACTGAAGACACAACGGTAGTTCATGAACGTTTGCTATCACAGGCATTTCATGAACATGTTTGAGGCATTACTGTTCTCCACGAATACGTATGTTAATAAAGAAATTGTCTGTTGTCTATATGTAAAATGTGCCGAAGGCATTTAAATGACTCATGATCAGAAGACTTTGTGAAGAGACAGACCGATGGGGCATTGGCTTTAAATGTTTAGTGTCTTTGGTGTATACAAAGTCAATGAATGGGGGGTCAGGCGGGTGAAATTCGAGTGAATGGGACTTGTATAACATTGTATGTTTGAATATGTGACCTAGATGTGTATCCAAAAGCAAATGTGTTGCAAATAAATACTGACGATTGAGATATACGTGTACACGTTTATACGTAATAAAATATTTATTTTGAGTTTCCGTTTAGTACATGGTGTGAATATGTTTTATTATATCACTAAAATAAAAAAGATTCAATCCAAATGGGGCCTGGGGGCTGCCTGTGCTGTATTTACACGTTTTCAAAGGAATGCAGGAGCAGGCCTAGGTGCGCGCGCATCTCCGCACCGTTGAAAGTCGCGTTGGCGCACTGCGAGCATCTCACAGCCCACAGCGGGACTGCTTCCACGTTCACTGTTCACATTATTTCTGGCGACCGCGCCGACTGAATCGTATTGACCGGCTGAAACGTAGGCTTCTTATCCACCCAATGCGATCTCATTTTCACGGTCACGCCACTGACACGCCGTAGCCCATTGTCAAGAGTGTGTATGAACTATCTACGGAACTGTTAGTCGATAACCTGTATCAGCCTCACACATTGATTATCTACTGAGGTAAGTAATAATAGAATGACAGTTATGTGCCCAATTATAGATCACTATTTTACAATTAATTCAACTAATGAACTGATTATAAAATGTCAAAAATACATTAACACATTCCAAACTTACAAACTGATATTCCATCAATACAATCTTGTCAAACTAAGAATATCCATTCAAGTATTTAAACTTTTTTTAAATCTGTAAACATTGTACAATGGGAAAAAGTAGATGTGTTTTGTAGTCTAGACACAAATAAGATGTATATTTGAATTTTTTTTTATTATCTCCTCTTAAACAAATTTCAGACTACATTAAAATGCAGCATTTAGTAAAGTCACAACTAATCTCACAGTAAAATTGTATTCATTCTGTAAATCATTTTTTGGAAGCAAAATTACCCAACTTCCAAACTTTTACCATAATCTAACTTAGTAAATTTAGTCTAAGTTAGTAAATTACTATTAAATATTTGTTCTGTATAGCTTTTGTTTTGTATACAATTAATGGAATCCAACCACACTTACTTGTGTTATCTTCATGAATGCTTTTGAGGTTCCATTAGAATCGGAATTTAAATATTTGGGAATTATTCCTAATGAATTGTTCAAATGGACATCACATAGTCAATTCGTTAAGTTCAAAACTGTCATGACAATAACTTTTACTACAGACATTTGCTATGGTAACTATAGAAACATTTAAAATGTGACTTATTCCTCATTCTTTACAAGCACACTTATAGAATTAAGTTTGAAAGGAAGAGCCTTATGGCTAAACTAGGTGAATTTTGCAAGGAGTATTGTCTGACAAGTTGAAATTATATAATTATATCTATTATCATTTATAAACATTAGCTCATTGAGATAAACTGTTAAGGGATTATAGTGTTAGCGTTATGAGAAAGAGAGTGATAGGAATAGTGATTATCTCTCTTACTATGATATAACTGTATAAGCTAGTTATTGTACTAATAAACCATGTCATACTGCAGCAATTACCGTATAACTGTATAAGTCTAATGGTCATACGTTCTTTGATAAAACAAGACCAAGGTTAGGGTGATAAAAGCTAAACTGTGCAGTTAGTGAAATACCTTGGATCAGGAAAGTAACAGCTAGATTCGAAGCTGGTGAGTTGTAGTTGTATCCCTTTCGTAGACTTTAAAAATTGTTCGCGGGTTTTGATATTTGTATGAAGGTAGCAACTGTATGAACTATAGGAGAAATTAACTTTTTCTAATAAGCTACAGTCGATGATTTGTTTGTCATAGCTTGGAAAATTGCATTAAAAGTAGACAGTAGACACACACGCTTTACCACTGAGCTATGGCCACCCCAATACACATGCATATGAATTTATATATAATATGTATATTGTTGTAAAGTACAGTATAACAATCTTTGTTAAAAATATTTCTAATAATAGTGTTTTTTGTTGTGATAATATAAATTTATGTTTTGGAAGTTTCCTTGACTTGATTTATACAATTTCGTATTCTATTATAAATAGTAAAAGTTATTATGTTGATAAAAATTAAAAAAACTAAATTTTCTCTTGTCTCAATTGTCTTTAAGAAATATTAACAATAATATCTTTATTCCTCTAATTACTTACACTTTGTACAACATATAGCTATAATATGTAAATTGCATACTTTTCTTAAAATAGAAATAATGCACAAGAACAAACAAAGGAGAAATACAGAGGTCTCTTAGTCAAATCTGAGTTGAGACCTCCTTCAAAAACAAGAACAAACATTGTTATGAGAGTCTAACATGAGTTTACGGGACTAACATGAGAATACTAGTTCTATAGATGCTTCAATGATACAGGGTGTTCATTAAGGGGTGTCAAAAATCTACGGATTGGGTTTTGTAAAAAAATAAAAAATATCTAAAATAACTTGTTTTTCAAAAACTCTTTGTTCACAGGTTCAAGGTCAGGTCACTTTTTAAATCTTTTTACAAAACAATTGTTATTGATCTATTCAATTGACAAATTATTATATGGAAACTGGGTAGACTAAACACGTTTATTTTGTAGTAGTAAATAAAGTTTTTTGTGATAGACTAAATATTTTTAAAATGGTGGTAATTTAAAATGTTTAAAACTATGATTGCGCCAAAACTAGCAAATTTAAGGGTAAAATGAATTTTCAATCTAATGAGTGGTGACATTATTTTGTTTGTTCAAATAAGTTGTCAAACAACGTTACGCGGCCTTAAGTAGAAATGTAGTAAAAGTAAAGTACACAAGTAAACAATGTACTATGTTTCTGAATAAACGTCTTTGAAAGGGTGTGATATAGGCAGAGTGTGATTGCGTTGTACAGGCAGAGAGAGAGATGTTGACATTGGCGGCTCCAGAGCCAGTGGTGTCCAAGCCTGGACCTGGACTCGTAACTCCTCCCATTCAGAATCGCAGGGAAACTGCTTTCAAGTACTGCAAAGAATTCCTCCAAGGCGCTTGGCGCAATGTTCACTTCTCAGACATTGTTATACACAAAATCAGGTACATTAAATCTCAATCATGCTGAACACCTTTTACTACCTACATGTTTAATGAAGATAATAAATAGCTAAACATTGTTAAAACCTTTAAAATGCTGTTGGAAACGCGGTATCTTTGAGGTGTTATTTTATATAAGTCAAGTGGAAGTGGTCTTCTATTGGTAATTTAATAACTAAGAAACCATATTTTTATTTGAAGTTTGTTGTCGACGATGGTGGAATTTCTGAGATTAAAATAATATTATTACGGAGGTTTTTCATTATGTTTTAGTGAACAAGAAGAACGCGACATTGTTATGTGTTATGTTTTAGGTTACATTTCACCTGAAGACAGGATCAGATTCAATATCCCGAAACGTGTTCTTCTTGTTCACTTAAAATCAATGGGAAACATCCGTAATAATATTTTAACCTCATGTATTTGTACATTCTAACAACAGTGTAGTGATGGTTGTGACATGATGGTGTGATGGTTTCACAGTGGAGGGCTGAGCAACCTGCTGTACAGCTGTCAGTTGCCGGACAGTGTGCCACTATGTGAGGAGGAGCCACGCAAAGTGCTGGTCAGATTCTACGGCCAAGTCACTCGCAAGAGAGCTCTGGAGACCCTCATCACCGAGTGTGTTATCCTCACCCTACTGTCCGAGCGCCAGCGTGGCCCTCGGCTCTTCGGTGTCTTCCCTGGAGGCCGTATAGAAGAATATGTTCCTGTGAGTGGTTGCTACACGAGATAACCACAAATAATTACTACTTATCATTGAATGTACACTTCTTTTGTTTGTGGCTTTGTGCAAAGGAAGCATAATAATTAGTCCTTACATAATAAGTGGGAACTCGAATGAATGATTTTATGAGGTCACATGGGTCACCAGGCAAGGGAAATCTCAGCTGGGCAAACTCAGCTTTTATAGGCTTTTTGTGCCAGCCAATGAAGTGGGAAGGATATGGAACAAGGTAAGGAAGGGAATGGGTCTGCTAGCATCATGCTTGGGCAACTGATTTGGCCATTGACTAGGATAGGAGTGTTGGTTTTATTCTTAGCTATCTAAATAAGCCTCCAAACTGCTTCACAGACCACCTTCATCCACTGTTGATATTGTTTACTACACTTTTATATCATATTACAATGAAATTGTTGATTTCCATTAGTCTTTAATTTCCCAATCATTTTAAAATAATAAGTTGAAAATAAATAAAATCATAATCATATTTGTACAGGCTCGACCTCTTCTCACCCAAGAGCTGGCAAATCCAAATATAAGTAGCAGGATTGCAGAGAAGGTAGCCACCATTCATCTGATGGATGTGCCCATGAACAAAACTCCAACCCGCATGTGGGATTCTATGGAAAAGTAAGTATATAAGAATATAAGTAGCAGGATTGCAGAGAAGGTAGCCACCATTCATCTGATGGATGTGCCCATGAACAAAACTCCAACCCGCATGTGGGATTCTATGGAAGAGAGAGAGAGAGAGAATATTCTTTATTATGACAATCTTAAAGATCGAACAAGGCAACGTTTAAATCAACCGTTTGGATCAAACGTTTAAATTATTTACAGACTACTTTGGTCAGAGTCTCTCCAGTTCAAGAATTCCACCATACTGTGGAAGGGTCTTGCTGTGAGCCACTGCTGCAACTTCTTCTTCAAAACGCCTGGGTTCAGTTTTTTTAGTTCTTGCGGAAGGGCATTGAAGAACTTGGCACCTGCATAATTCGGCTTTGATTCAAACAGCTTCAAGCGGTGTGCAGGCAGGCTAAAGTTGATTCTGTTTCTTGTGTTGTGTTCATGGATGTTGTTGTGGATATCAACCGTGATGCACAATTGCTTGAACTTCAGAGTGAGTAAGGTTCAAAACAGATTAAATAAATATCTAAGCAGAAAATTAGTATCTAGCTCTTTCTGAAGTTGTTGGACAACGAAAAGTGGTTATCAGAGTATAGTAATACCAAGTTGAAAATAAGTGTAATGTTTTGTAAACATTTTTGTTTATCATTTTAGGATTCGTTTTGCCAAAGTAATTGTACAGGAAGGTGCAATAACAGCAATAGTTAAAGTTAGTAGGTAGACAGTTAAAAAAACAAACTTTGCAAGACTATTGCTTAGAATAAATAAAAATCATTATTTAAAGTTAATAATTGAAGCGTTAAGAAGATAGCTTAAACAAATCAGAAAATGAGAAAAATAGTTTTTTGACAACAATTTCTTTGTCTAAAAATAAACTAAAATGTGTTTGGAAAGTAATAAAATCAGAGATAAAATGGTGAACTGAAACCACACCATAGAATAGCCAGGAATCTGTGATCACACTTACATAGAGGTTATAAAAAATAGTAAAGTTATTAAAAATGCAGTTTTGTAGGCGATACTTTTAATGACTTTTGTTAGTGGAATTGAAACTCTTATATCGCCACAGTTAAATCCAAGTAATTTATCTAGTAGATATGCTAATGAGGTAAATGTCAAGGTCTCATTTAGATTTCAACAAATTGACGAGTCACAATTAAAGAAAATGATAGTGGATTTTGAAAACAAATCTCAGCTGGAGCTGATAATGTACAGCAACATAATTGTAAACAAGTATTTACTAAAGGTATTCCTATTTTCCTAAAGCCACTCGTAAAGATCCTCTCTCTTACCAATCAATATATGTACTCCAAATTTAAAAAAAAGTAGTTGACAATCAACTATGAGAAATAATGACTTACTGGATATCGTAAAATACGAGTATGATGTTTGGACTGGAAAATGCATTGTAACTACAATTGTTAGTTTTCTTCCATTGTGACAAATTATTGATTTTATCAGTTTTATTCTTGACAATAGAAAGGTTTACAAGGGAAATTGTGGCCTTCAAATGTAAAAAAGCACTCAAAAACAAGTTTCGTGGGTTATATTTATTTTATTTTCCTGTAGTAAACCCCCAGACTCCCCTTCCCGAGGTTACCCTTCAGACCACCCCCTATGTTAGCCCCCGCTGGAAGATACCCTGTGGGTGCCGTTGTCTCTAGCTGCATGTTACTCAGAAACATCACTACTACAAAGTCTGTGATTCTAACTGTAACTCATCATCCTTGTCTTGCTGCAGATGGTTGGACAAGGTGGAGGAGCTGGTAGAAGGGGAAACACCTGAAGATCCTGTTCTCACTGCAATGGTTAGCAAACTCTCCTCACTCAAATTGCGAACAGAATTGTCATGGCTAAGGTGTGTTTTGGTATTTCAATCTTAGAGTTTTATTCAACATAACACACCGAAAGACTTAACTTTTTCAATCCCCGGTTGGATTGTAAATCTATTTGCAGTGTTGGTTAAACTCATTTTAAAAAATAGCTTGCTAAAACAAATCTGCTGACTTAAAACTCATAAAAATTTATGGTTGCTTACTAAATCTAAAAGTTATTTTGAAAAAAGTAGGAATTAAACTAAAACAGCTAGAAAATAGAACTAGCTACTTCCAAGCTGATTTTAGATGGGCGTTTAGACCTTGATTGTGATAGTAACCTCAAACTTGTGGTGTTTTGCCCACCTTTTGTTAGACTAAATTTTTCTCTTTCTAACACGTGATTCGATTTCATTCTTATTCTTCCTTTTTATGTCCAAGTAACATGTTTACGTTTTTGCGATATCTCTTGGCCTGTACTGAATGGAAGCATTGATCAGTATTTCCATTGGTCATTGGGCTATTAATTAATGACCCATTCTAAGGAAGAGTCGGTCTTAGTTTGTAACAAGACTACACCTCATAACTCATTACTACCACTCATCACACTCATCCTTCACCACATATTCACCTTAAAATACCCTCATGGGAGTGGTCGGCATCTCAAATAGTGATTTAGTGATTTAGCAATAAACAACGCACACTTTGTCACTTGATTTACAGGCATGTAGAGACTTGAAAACAGGTGATTAATTATAGAGACTGTACTGTAATATAATTTATTTAATCTAGCTAACTAAGTCTAAAATAGCTTTGTAATGATTCTTGATTCTTGAAAAAAACACATAAATCAAAAATACATTGAAATAAAGATACACTGTAACAAGTATCAAATTATTTACAAAATAAAGATAAACTAATAATGTTTTATAAAACATCATTTAGATCTTGTACCCTGTGATAAGCTTTTTTAATAATTGATTTTAAGAGACCCATTTTAAACTTGTTCATACTACCTGACAGGTAAGTTTATTGTTGGATATTTTAGAAAAAAGTAATGGGAAGAATTAGCTTTATTCACTTTGTTAAATTGCTCTGATTATGACAAGCTAACACTAGATACTAAAATTATTAGATATGAACTACGCAGTTAAACTGTGAACTACTAACAAATCGTGCTACTTCCCAACACTACGTATTTGCTGCTCTCAATAGAGTTCATACTTATGGACTACAGTTCTAAAACACTAAAATTTAGCTTTCTTTATGCGTTTGCAGTAAATAGTTTTTGGAGGTTGTTCAAAATGTATAGTAAGTGTTTTTATGAATATTTTGCATAATAGGTACTTAGCAAAATAAGGTTGAGTTAAATAAATTTATATTTTATTGCGTGAACATTTTTTACATGAAATGCATGGCAATCGTCTTTTTTATTAGCTAAAATTGTCCTTTCATACTTCCATCGAAATCCCTTTCAGACATACAAAATGTTCCCTTTCATTCACTCTTTCCCATTCATTCGAATAGAACACCTCTAGACCCTTTTAGAGATTTAGTCGGCCAGTTTATCCAAAAGAAATTGAGTTGGACTTTGAAGTATCAAACAGCCTGTTATTATTATAATAATATGCTCAGGTGTTTGTGAATGTGTACCACTGCATTTTAAAATTTATGTTTTAGGAATTTCTTAGAGCAAATCTCGTCCCCGGTTGTCTTCTGTCATAATGATTTGCAAGAGGGAAACATTCTTCTGCGCAACGAATGTGAGGAGAGTACCGAAGGGGAAGAGTGTAATCTGACGGAAATCACTGCTGACGATCTAGTAGTCATTGACTTTGAGTACTGTTGTTACAACTATCGTGGGTTTGATCTGGCAAACCACTTTGCAGAGTGGAAATACGATTACAAGAACGATGCTCATCCCTACTTCTGGGAGAGACCAGCCTCGCAGGATCCTACACAAGAACAAAAGGTACTGATTCATTTATTTTGCACAACAGCTTGAGAAGCACAAAGTTGTAATCGAATAACATCAATGATATAAATAAGGGAGTGGTTATATGTTTCTATATTTTGACCGAGAACTAGCCACCTTTGTTGACTTCCAAGTTGGGTTCCAAATCTATATGGGAATAAAAACATACAACAACATAAGGGTTCACAGTTTTGCCAATGGACTCTTAAAAGGAGTCAATAAAGTTACTGCGGTATAAAATTATCTTTCAATTAAAGTTTATGTTTTAGATTGTTCTTGCAGGACAAAAACAAAACGGCGGACTAGTACTGTGCCTTTTTTAAGTGTTTGTTGTGTTTTATAAGAAGATCCAGTGGCAGCCAACTGTCTCGGTTTATTCACTGACTTGATGTGCATTGTGCAGGAAAGGTTTGTGAGCACGTACCTGACAGTTCTGCAAGCAGCGCCCTGCTACAGACCTAGGCCTCAAGACACAGTTGAACACATTCTCAAGGAGATGGACTGTTTCACACTCATGTCTCACATGCTCTGGACTTTGTGGAGTGTCGTCAGCAACTCCAACATAGACGCAAACGTTGTCATTGACTTTGACTACTGGGTAATTATATAAAACGACCATTACCAGTGCTAGATTGGATTCACATGCGGTGGAAATCTGTGCTCGTAAATTCGACCGAGCACTAGTAAAGGTCTTTTCAAGCAAATTTAATACTGACCAGAGTGTCCACTCGAAGCTGATAGTAAATTCAAGATTTTTCCTCAGATTTTCAAGGCTCAGTTTTTTGGCATCTTAACAGTGAAAAAGTAAAACAGTTTTGGAGAAAAGAAGACAAGGTACCTCTAGTGAAAGTAAAATAAACTAAGGTTGAACACTTTGTTTTTGAGCTAATGGGAACCACTTTTATACTGTCCCTACCTGGTTGAGTTTGTTTAATCTGAACAATGTGTTAAATTATTAATTTTCCAAGTTTCATGTCCAAACTTGGGCGTATTCAAGGTTTCAATGTTTAAAGGCTAGGGAGGTCACCTGGATTAAACCATGCTTTTCATTATACTTCAATACAGGGTGAGGCAGATCACCCGTACAGTATGTACAGTGGTAAAACAAAAAAAGATAATCAATTTGTTTAAACGCTTACTTCTATTCTGACTGTGAGAAACCTAGGAAATTTATTTTCAACCCCCCAAACATCCAACTTTTGGGAGGTGCTGGAAGTTATTGAGAACATTTCAAATACAAACTTTCGTTATGTGGTACCTCATTTTAAGGAGATTTGCTTGGTAACATTTTGCCGCTAACTGAACTTTTCCCAAGTTATCCCAATATCAATAAATCCACCCCGTCCACCCCTAGAGAAAACCTAGTAAACTGACAAATATTGTCCATCAGCCAGCCTAGATTGATCTAAAGAATATCTACAGTGTCATAGTGTTTATAAATTAATATGTATCTTTTATGTTGTCTTTAACTAGTTTGTACTTGTGTTCAGTGTTATGGAGAAAGAAGATTAGAAGCATACTACAACCAGAAACAGCATTTACTGAAAACATACAACTCCTCACTTCAAAGTTAATAACTTCGTATTTAATGAAGAACTGCTATAAATCTTGTATACAGAATACCGTATTTACTTTAGATGTATATGTAATAGGCTATAGTAACTGAATTCTTTATTGTATTTATGATTATAATGTTAAGATATATTAAAGCTATTTTTCAATAGTTTGTTGTTTCTTTTAAAACTGCTTTGCATATGAGAATACAGTACATACAGTATAAAGAGGTAAATCACCCTCCTGGCCTGGACCCTAACTAAAGACTGACAGGACCAAAAAATCGGGAAATTCCCAACACAAATCAAAATCCTAAAAATCAATTGGGAATTCCCTTTAAAACAGGACTTTTTGGGGGAGGAGGAAGTTTAGGGAATCTTTGGAAAGGGAGGGGGTTTTCTGGGAATTTTCTGAACGGGTGGGATTTTTTGACGAAAGTGTAAGTTTAAAGGGAATTTTGGGCAGATCTTATAATTTTAAGAGGATTTCAAAACAATATCCTTTTTATTATTTTACTTATCAATTATCAGTCTTCTAGGTGAATTCCTATTAAAAATTCCCCTAATTACAAAACAAATACAAATGAAATTTTAAAATTATGTTTACAATCTTCCAAAGAGTAAATAAAATATTTTTTAACACTTTTTGACATTTTAATGTTCAAAATGTCCTGTAATGATTAGAAAAGGTTGATTATATATTGCAATATTACTAATAAAATCAATTATAATATCAAATAAAAGAAGATTTGGGCATGTGACTCCTGCAGCAGAGTTTAGCACCTTGCTACTGCGATATCCGGCGGTGCCATCAACATTAAGCACTTGCATTACACACATGACTATTACGGCAGAGTCGAACGCCCTGCAACCGAACTTGTCAGGGGCTCAGCCACCACCTAGAGCAAAGCCTGCCACTAAGTACCCCCAAGGGAAATCGCCTAAAATCCTCAACACAGTGCCAAAGTAAGAAACCCAAAACAGTCTGTTAACAAATCCTTTAACACCAACATTAATCTTGACATTGACCCAAAAACAACTATAGAATAGAATAAACCAAAACCGGTTTTTAGCCTAATTGCCACAGACAAAAATCAGGTGCATAACAAAACTACAACTATTGAACAAACTAAACAATCCTGGTACAAAAAGACCAACCAATAGAAAACAAACATCTTTTGGAATTCAGAAAGAATCTAAACTGAAGACAAACATTTGAACAACACCTGAAAACCTGCTACAAGATCAGCCTTCCTTACTGGTTTGTGTTAACTTTGTGTACTTATCTTGGTGATAATGTAATAAAGATATTTTGACTTGATTTCAACAACCATGCTGTACCATACATATTTCTTTTAAAACTTATAAAAGGAACACAAGATTGGGATTTGTAGAGTAAATATACTTTCTTTTACTGTAAAAAAACCTCTTGCAAATTTCTGAACTTTTTACTTTGACTGAGATAAACTTTTAATCCCGCCCAAAATTTTCCCGATATCAAGCAAGAAACATTTTCCCGCCCAAAGGGAAAAATCCAAGCCGGCCACCCCTAAATTTAATATTAACTATCTTGTGTATAAAAATAGGGAACGTTTGTAAAATAACAAAATATTGTTCTGGACCCCTGCTCCATACTCAATAACTATGCTTTAGGGTTGATTTATTCAACAACATGAACTATTTTAAAACTGTTTAAACAAACAATCTATCCCTTGAGTGTTTCCTAAAACGATAAGGGTCCAAATATACTGGAATAGTTTAAGATATTTAGCATGTGGGCAATTATGCGACTGGAGTGCAGATAACATCGTACTGTAATGACAATGCAAGGGAGCAGATGATATAAATTGTAGGTGTATACTGTATACGAACAAACTAATCAAAATGCCCAACCTGCAGACATGTTCAAATACTACGTGTTTAAATACTACAGGGTGAATGACAAGTTGGGGAAATAATATCCCAATGGCTTGAGTATAGCAAATTTAAAACAAGAAATTAATGTCAAATAATTAATATAACTTAATTAATTAATTAATCTAAACTTTTAAACTCTTAATAGACGGGGTTTGAAAATAACATTAATTAGAGTTTAAATGGATTAATGAAGGGTGAAGTTTGGTTGAAGGGTGAACGGTTGAAGTTCTATGAACATGCTCATATTGCAAAGGCGGCAGTCCGTCTGCTTTGTAATGTACATCCTCTTGAGCACTGCAGACCTTTCTTTAAACTCTGCAATGTTATGACTGTGGTCAATGTTTAATTATGACAAAGAGAAAAGAAGCTACTCTTGTCTCTTGCTTGTAACAAAGATGTTCACCGCTATGAAGCACGTAATAAGAACAAACTACATGTAACTAGATGTAGGTTATCCAAGATCTCAAAAGGTTTTCTTGTTTCAGGTATAAGGTTTTTCAACTGCATGCCTGCACAAGTTTGCCAGATGCCAGAGCCTAGATTTTATGCAGTAGTTAAAGCATGGCTTGTTGAAAACCCATTCTACAAGGTTTCTAGAGTTCCTTGAGGCCAACCGCATGGACATCCTGAACCACCTGTAACTAGACATACACTACTGTGAGCATGGTGTGGACTTAGTGTGTGCTTGGCATGAACTTAGTGGTGTAGTCTTGTGCACGGCATGAACATTTATATACAGGGTGATTCTAAAATAGGGCCAAATTTCAGGGGTGGGTTCCTATGCAAAAACAATGAAAAAGTTCCTATAAATATGGGTCCTAAATTCTTGTTGTTCCGTAGCCATTTTGTATTTTTTTACTTAAAAATGTATATCTCCAGAACAGTTTGACCGATTGCATTCAAACTTGGTATGTTGTTTGTGTGTCAAAAGGTCAATTTGAGATAAAAAATGGTTATTTCATAAAACCTCACAGAAAAAATGGCGGCTGTTTAAAGTTTTCAAATTAAAATACCATAAAAAATGGCGCAAAAATGGTAATTCCTAAATATATATTTCAGTTTGTAATGAGACTTAAATAATTTATACAATATTTATAAAATGATGTTATTTTTGAATTAGGACCAAGAATAATTGTTCAAATTTGGGTACTGTTCTACGTATAACTAATAATAACATGTACTGTTTCAACATTCAACATACAGTTCATATATTTACTGAATGAATTTCTCGTTAATTTTAATTAATGTTTAATTTTTTAACATTATATTTATATACATTTTAATAACATCAGATTATTTTTTTCAAACAAGACTTTCCAAGGATTGTGGTGAACAAAAAATAATTATTTTTTATAACTGGGCAATTTATATTATTTCTATAATTTAAAATAAATTACTTATGCATGTTAAAAGTGTGTCAGTTTTGCAGGTGCTTTGTTTCTTTAAGTGTTGTTACATTGTACTGGATATACATCATTCACAAATATGAGAGCAAATTAAATAATTTAGCAAATTGTGCATTCATTTAAAACATTTTTAAAACAGTTTCTTCAGAACATTTGATTTTAAAATTTACATTGTTAAATTATTTAATTTGCTCTCATAACATGAATGATGTATCTCCAATACAATGCAAAAATTAAAGAAGCAAAGCGCCTGCAAACACTGAAACGCTTTTAACATACACAACTGTTTGTTTGTTGCGGTCTTTTTTTAGAAGGCGCTTTCTAAATAATGATTTCCTAAGATCTTCTACAATGTGTAATAACTTTGTTTTAAATTTAATTACTATTCAAATTTTAATATTATTTTTATTTTTATATTATTTTGATATTCTACGATTAAGATTCGTGTTTTTCCACAAATTTTCGGCGAAGGCCTTCGATTTGTAGTGAAACAAGTTTGTATAACATTTGACAAACTATAACTTTTTGTAACCACCCCGTCGCGCTGAACACGAAACGGTTACATAAATGTATAATTTGTCAGGTTTTGGAGACAAAAGTGTTTTCAAAAATTTGGCAAGGTTTAATTAGGCCTTTGATTTATTGTGAAACATTTTTTCTAACATATGACAAATTACACATTTCTGTAACCGCCTCGTCGCGCTGAACGCGAATCTTCAATCCCCGTTACCGTATTTTGTTCCGTTCAAAAGCAATTCAAGAAAAACTATGAAATATCTCATGACGAATTCAGAAATGTGTAATTTGTCGTATGTTAGAAAAATGTGTTTCACAAAAAAACAGAGGGTTAAATTTAGCCTTTGGTGTTTTTTTTTGTGAAAAACACTTTTTTCTCCAAAACCTGACAAATTATTATACATTTTGTAACCGTCTCGACGCGCTGAACACGAATCTTCAATCCCCGTTGCCGTATCTTGTTTCTCGCCAAAAAAGGTTTTAACACCTTCGATTTTTTGTGAAACACCTTTTTCTGACATGTGACAAACTATACATTTTTGTAACTGCCTTGTCGCACTGAACACGAATCTTTAACTCCCGTTTTTGTATCTTGTCCCGTTCAAGAGCTCTTCAAGAAAAACGTTAGGAATCAACTATCTAAAACAGTGGTAAGGCAGACTTTGCAGCAAGTGCAGCTTTCTATCGGCAAGTCGCAGAACTAGCCGCAGGATTGCTATCGGTAGTACAGTAACAGCATAACTGATAGGCTGTTACTGTTTTTTGTGAAACACTTTTTTCTAACCTATGACAAATTACGCATTTTTTAGTTCGTCTCGTCGCGCTGAACACGAATCTTCAACTTTTAAAACCTGGTCCCGTTCAAAAGCAATTCAATCAAAACTTACCAAAATCTCATGCTTAGGAAACAACTTGCTCCTAAAATTATTGCTGGTTTTTCATGAATGGCTTTCGATAGGAACAAGATACCGTAACGGGAGTTGAAGATTCGTGTTATACCAAAAGTAAACAACTTTATTATTTGAACAACCAATAAAACTATAACATTTGGTTATGTTGAAATACAATTATGCTTATATTTCAAAATAAATTAATAAATTAAAACTTGTATTTATTGCAATTCAAACCAATCCATAAAGTAAATAAAAGGAACCTAAAAATAAATTTGAAAAAATATACTACAGTTATAGTGTATGTATGACAGAGTTTCGTCAAATTTAAAATAATATGTAACTGAAAACCTTTCTTTTTTTATTGGAAATTCGCGAAGATTCACACTAGAGCATGTGGCTACGTGTCGGCTATGTTTTGAGTTTAAAATTTCCATTGATAAATTATTTAATTTACTCTCATAACATGAATGATGTATCTCCAATACAATGTAACAATTAAAGTAGCAAAGCGCCTGCAAAAGTTGAAACGCTTTTATCATACACAACTGTTTGTTGCGGTCTTTTTGAAGGCGCTTTCTAAATGTTGATTTTCTAAGATCTTCTGCAATAATTAATTAAATGGGTAATAATTTCGTTTTAAATTTAATAAATATTCAAATTTTAATATTATTATTTTATTGTATTGTAATATAAGATTTTTGTTTTCCACAAATTTTCAGCAAAGGCTTAAACCTTTCATTTTTGGTGAAAAACTTTGTTCCAACACTTTTTCAACCTTTTATGTTCTACTTCCACTATCAGAAGAGCTTCCAAATTTTCTTGATGTAGAGTAAGATGGAGCCTGGTTTTTAAAAACTTTAGGGTTGGTAAAGATATATTTGTACCCTTTGTACAGCTCTGTGCATGACACAGAGAACATGCTGTAGTCATATACTATTGTACTCAAAACTTGGGTCCCAAATTATATAACAAATTACCTCTACAAATTCAAGAAGCAAATACATCAAATAAATTCAAAATTTTACTAAATAAGTTTTTATTTGAAATAGCTTTTTACTCAGATGAATTTCTTGAAATGTAACTAAAAGAACAGTTTTGTTGTTTTTCTCAAATTATGTCAGCACAAGTTAGTATAACCAAATTGTTATAATGTTCTGTTTATGTTTTATTATTGATGATGTTTGTAATATAACTTATGTATGATTGTCAATTTATAAATAAAGAATTTTGATTTGACTAAACACACATTTTGCACACTGTGCGCTCTTAGGTATATCTTGGTCTTGGCTAAGCAATCCCACACGTCTGTGGGAATTGAACAAGTGTGTTCGTATATGCGTTTACTAACCAAAGCAATAAAGTGATTCTCTAAGCCACTGAGCCAAAATTTTAGTTTGGAACTAGGCGACATTTACGGGACATTAGTAGAAAAGCGTTCAAGAAAGATTAAAAAACCTAAAAAATATGTAGGTTTAACAATAAAGAAAGAGATAAGTTAAACAATTTACAAATAGAAAAATATGTTATAAATTGTTTCATGGCGTTGCGACTTGAAGACCAAAATGTGGCTTTTAAGTTTAAAATTCACATGTTTTGCAAGTTTTAAAACAAAATCTGTTAACTAAGCCTGTCTGCCTGTATTGCCATGTTAAAATAATAAACTGTAATTAACATCGAAAATTGATTACGTCTACTTACACAATGCTTTGAACATTCCATTATCCAACTATAAAAGCTGACACCAAAGACTGTACACAGCCTGACAGGCGAGCGCAGATCTCTGACTACAACACAGAGCAAGACGCTTTTTAAGTCTAAAAAAGTCTTATAATAACGGTTGTCATATTGAAAATAACATGGTTCTTACCTACTGGTTTAATTTTTATATCTCTCCAATATGGAGAGGCTTCTCTTAATTCCCCCATTTCAGCATGTGTTTTCCACAAAACAGCAAGCGTCGTGAGGCGAGAGCGACCTGGCGGGACCGTCAAACCTTTTAACCCTATCTTGTTCCGTTCTAAAGTTATTCATTTTAAACCGTCCATTTCAAGTAAAATGTTTTTCTTCAAAACCTGACAAAGTTTACATTTGTTAGGGTGAAAACATAGTGGGCCGGCGAGGCTAGAGTGTAGCTGAGAGCGTAGCGGAGAGAGTAGCTGAGAGTTTTTTTACAACCGACGGTAGCAGCGCTTCACATGCACATAGTAGAGAGGGGAGCCTAGCGAGGCGAGTGAAGAAGGGTTTAGAGGAAAAATGTCGTTGGTCAGTGATGAGGACTTGTTGTATGAGAACTTAAAACTTAAAATTATTATTATTTTAGGCGGTATGAGACATTGTGCAGTGCACCCAGTGAATAGAATGCGAAAAGAGTTCAGAGAGTATCACCACTTGTGTCCACAGTTGAAACAATATTCACAACCCTTTTTTCAGTACACAAGGGTAGATTACAGTACTTTTGAATATATATTAAACATTATTTCTCTTTATGTGGCAGTGAAATGCACTAACTTTGTAAAGCAGCCAATTGAAAGTGAAGAGAAGCTTCCTATTCCATTGAGGTATATTTTTTTAGCCTATACGTAGATACGACAAAACAGTGAAATACATTAATTTAATTTGATGTATTTTATTAATGCAAGAAAATGTAATACATATCAAAATAAATTCTTTTATTTACTGGATATCGATACATTGTGTAAAAAAATAAATAAATAAAACTTTCTATGTCCATCATAAACCTGCTGTGTCGGTTTAACCACTGACTCTTGACTAAACCCTCTAGATAAAGAAATCGAGGTAGAATTCCCGAGCGGAGAGTCTAGCAGCTCTTCTCCCCGCTCCACTATGTTTTGTCGCGGCTGACTACGTGTATTCTTTTTTACTTGTTCAGCTACACTCTAGCCTCGCCGCTCCACTATGTTTTCACCCTTAGACCGCCTTGTCATGCTGAACTCTTAAAATATAGAATATTAAATAATATTACATTAAAAATAATTAAAATATTAATTAAATTAAAAAAAAATAATTATACATTTAATTGCAAAAGATCTTAAAAAATCAGTATTTATTAATTTTTGGAAATCAGGGGGGTAGAGTTTTGGAACCCGTCACAATGAGCAGGGAGAAGAGCTCTATCAAGGCGGTCTAGGACGAAAGATCCCCTTCCCCCTGCTCCCTTCTCCCTGCTTGGGACGGGGAAGAGTTTGATAGTGTGTAGCCAGCTTAGGGGCCCGTCATCGAAGTCCTACAATGATTTTATCAAAAGACTTGCATTATATTATATTCTTGAATATCAAAGTTTAAACTATTATTGCGGACATTTTCCATCGTTAGTGAGCAAGATGATCATGACGTTTCGGGATCTGCAATCTGATCTTGTCTTTAGGTGAAAAGTAACCTAAAACATAACACAGAACATTAGAAAACCAGCTAGCCTTAAGTAATCAGTGTAAGCTGACTAGGCAAACATAACCAAACAACATGTAGCTGTTAAAGTTAAAATACTAAAACTTAAAACCCCTTATGTGCCTGGATTATAGGGGAAACTCAGAAGGTTAGGTAGACAATTTAAAATTAGAACCGTGTTCAAAACACAGAATACACCTAGGCAAAGTCTCGTAAAAACCAAACCCAAAAAATAGCACGCAGGAGTCTAAAAACTGTATTTATAAAACAGTATAAAATGTAGCTATGATAGGGAATACGCAGGAGAGACAAAAAGACCACTAAATGTAAGAGTTAAAGAATACAAAGAAAACATGCAAAATGGTTTAACAGAAACGTCCGGGATTGCTCAACATTTTTGGTCTGAAAATCACGCAATGAACAGGAATGAGGCTGCCATAATACATCGGGAACCTGACTTTTTTTAAAGAAAAATTATCGAGGCCTCATACATAAAACTAGCAGACCGTCCTATTAGTCAAGCTTCAGTTGATATAAGGCCCCTCTGGCTACCACTCATTAAAAATGAACTCAAATGTAGGGACAATCATAAAATTCAAGTTAACCTTCAGCAAGAAACAATACACATAACTCACAGCATGGTATTAAGGACACAAAACAGGCCACAAAGAACTTAAATCGTGTAAGATGCCTCCTTCTCCTATTAGTTGTGCATGAATAGGGATTTTTGTGTTTCTCTGTTCCAGTTGGCCAACCTGCTGCTTACGCCTATTGGTGCTCCCGCTCAAACCGGTCATTTTGCCGAGAGCCGTCACCAAGTGTAGACGAGTTATTGCTGACTTTAAGTTGTTTCTAAGTTCTTGTTAGTGTGTCTTATGCATGTGGTTTTGTTTTCCAGGCTAGTTTTTTAAGTTTTAGTATTTTGACTTTAACAGCTACATGTTGTTTGGTTGTGCTTGACTGGTCAGCTTACACTGATTATTTTAGGCTAGCTCGTTTTCTAATGTTTTGTGTTATGTTTTTGGTTACTTTTCATCTGAAGACAGGATCAGATTGCAGATCCCAAAAGGTTATGATGATCTTGCTCACTAACGATGGAAGATTTCCGCAATAATAGTTTAAACTCTAGATATTCTCCCATGGTCAACAAGAAACTTGAACAAGAATTCTTGAATCTTCCCAATTCTTTCTAGTTTCACACGTGTTCTACATCTTAACCAACTAATTGGCAAAGGTAAAACAGTCAACAAGCTTTAATATTAATAAGGTTATATTTCCATACACATCCTTTTACACAGTAACATATTTCTAGTTCTGCTTTGAATCTAAAAAGTATAAAAAATACATAAGTTCCCACCACTATTAAGCAGTTTGATTCCTACGAAAATAATTCTACAGCATCATCTTGCCGTAGAATTCAACCATATAAAATATCACGGAATTCATTGGAGTGTTTTTACTACTTTTAACACCCGAGTCTTTTTTGATGTTTGTGTTGAAATTGTTCCATTACGTAATGCAAAACATAGAAACCGGTATTCAACGGCTGGCACTGATAATTGCTTAAAACTTGAAGTAAGAACTACCAACTGTCATTTTTATAACGACAGTATCGTAACAATGGTTCAACAAATTTTATTGTTACAATATATACAAATAATTAGAATTCTTTACATTTCTTTCTAACATTTTATATGACTACATATTTACACTAAGGTGTGAGTAAAATTGTGTTCACACGATGGATTACTGTATGATGTATTAGTATTTAATTCCCACACCAGCATATGTAAATGAAGACCACTTATTAACACTTTAGCTACAGGTCATTTCCAAGTAACAACTTTCCCATCGTCAAGAATCAAATCATTATTTATTAGATCTTCTGTGACCAAAAACACTTATCTTCAAAGCCTGGACAATACGTCTACATGCATACAGAAATTAAAAAACAAAATTAGAATAACAGAACACTTTTTTAAACTCCAGAATAAGGTAGCAAGTTAACAAAATGAAAACAACAATTTTATAATTAGATCAAAGTAACTCAAATCTTAAAAATAAAGTGTTCAGGAAAATAATAAAAGAATTTATTTAAAACATATTTAAAGCATCGTTTTCTAACTAAAATAACACAGTATTTAAAATCATTCAGAATTATTAAAGATACAATGGCAAATCGTGTGTAATAAAGTAAAACCCTTAGAAATTCTTTACTCACTAAACTCTACAGTGTCGGGGCATTACCAGATGACTATTACGTATAATATCAAAAATATTATGACATATTATGGGGACAGTTCCAAACCATAAGTGGTGAATATAACTTTCCAATACCTGATTTTGACATGACTAAGGTCATAGGTATCACAATCATATCAATAAGCGATTCCTCCTATATATGTAAGACCCTTGAAATGTTTAAATAACCTCAATATAATGTAACTGAATACTTATACGCTAATAATCACAGCATTTGTTGTAAGGTAGAGTGTGACTAGTTGGTCTCGTACGTGGTGAGTAGTGCTGCGTCCACAGGCTCCATGCAGGACGGACAGGTGAGACTGCGCATTAGCCAGTCGTCGATACAGTTAGCGTGATAAGTGTGCATGCAGGGTAGACTGCGCACGTCGTCCCCCACCATCAGTTCCACCATGCAGATCACACACCTGTACACACAGACTCAACATTACTAAGCTAAAGCAATTACTGTACTTACCTACTTAAGTACTCTAGGTAAAAGGGCATGCTGATTTTTGTTCTTGTGTATAGTTGTCCGGAGTGTTGAGATCTCGGAATCTGGCTGGGGTAATTCAGATTTTTAGAATAGAAATGGTCCTTAGTGTGTGGAGGGTGAGGGAAACAAATAAAATTATATAGATTTTTTATTTTTAAGGGGTTTTTGAGGTCCCCAATTCCCCATGTTATATTTCTTTTTTAGTAAATATTTATTAGTAAATATCAACGGATTTGTTTGAAACTCGACACATAGTTGTATACCATTAACCCAAAGACCCTACTGACTTTGGGGTTCGGGGCACAATAAATGGATTTGGGGGTTAAAGGGGGCAAGAAATAAAAAATTATAAAAATCGATGGGGTATCAAAAAAGGAATATTATGCTGATTTCAAAATATATTGGTTGTCTACCAAATTGTTTGGGGGGAGGAAGAGGGGGTTAAAAAGTTGCTCAAGTGTTTAAAAAATTTGTCCAAAGCAAATAAGCCATGAGATAGGTCATGAATGGCCGAAGTTTTACAAAGCGGGCACCGAGGTCGAGGTCGAGGTGCTTGGTCATGAGGGAAGCTTACAGCCGGGGTCTGGGGTTTGCTGGCGCAGCTAGTTTTATATATTGGTCATTGATGAGTAAATGAGTTAGGTGATGTTTAAAAGGTTTTATTTCTGTGTGATTTATTTTGAAGGATAATAATTACATTAGGATGTATTTTCAGTTATGAAAATACGCTCAGGGTCAAGATTGGTACCTAAATGTTGTTGTTGGCAGCACAAATATCTATTTTTTTCAAAGGAAATTCACTAACAAGTTAATAATCTTCTAAAGAACAACGACAAGCCGATAAAATCAATGAATCTACGTGTAACTGTAGGCTGTGTAACTGTAGGCTCTGTTGTCATGAAGTCTGGGATAGGTTTCAGAAGCCATACAGTGAGTTTAAAAATACAATGTTTCCCCTACACTAGTGGACAGTTTCATTCACTGGCGTATTTGATACTAAAAGTATCCTTGTTTTATTTATTTATTAACATGCATAGATAAAACAAATTTTACAATGTTATTGCATGTGTGCACACTAACTAAAAATTTTGAAACAAATAAGTGCCAAATTGATACATTTATTAATATGGATATGAAACGACATGATAATGGATTGAATACAGTTCATGAATAATGGAATGAATTACATTAATAAAAATTTATGGATGACTAGTGAGTATGAATAGTGTGATACAAATTAAAAAAAATCAAATAAAAACCTAATACGACATCAGAACTTAAGACATATTTTATAAAGTGAAATTGTGTTAATTGTAGGCTCCTACATACCCTTCTATCTGCGCTAAGTTAATGTATCTAACTTTAATCAGCCTAAATATTATTCTTCTCAACAACTTGATAAAAACTCCTCAATCGAATTGTCATTTAGTGTATAATTAAAAAGGAAAATCATCATACATTTGTAATATAAACTATCCTAATCTCTTTGTTTGTCCTCCATCAAAGTAGGGATAATACACAGATACAGTAAAACATCTCTTAACCAAAGTAAAGTGGGGAAGGTCAGTTTGGATAAAAAGCCATGGGACTCATAGTCAGACTTAGGGAAGTTACTTCTCAAAAAAGGAACTGATTACAGTTACAATTACACTTTGTCAAATAAAACTAATTAAAATTGCAATGAACCCAAAAATCAATGCAACTGATTACCCTTACAGTTACTGCAAAATGTGTCTGGCCCGTAACAAGTTACTCTCTCAAAACCAGATGAGCAATCAAAGTGGAAAATGCATTAAAACAATACTAAACTAAAACGGCCTCAAAGTAAATTTGTAATTAATTATATTTTGTGTGGATTTAAGCTTCAGAACTACATTATTTTAGAAGAATAAAAGAAAAAAAAACCTTGTTAAAACCATCCAAATTCTTATGCCTCGGTTGACCTCGATGGTTTGACTATTCCAGTCGGCTAGAATGCATTAAAAAGATGGCCTACAGTTAAAATAGTTACCTAAGCTAAAGCTGCAGTGCCTAAGTTTGCTTAAGAAATTAAAATATATTCAGTTTGATTTAGTATGTTGGGTCGGGTCTAGCGTGTTTTGCAATGCAATTTATCCTTCAAGTTTTAGGATGTCTCTTATAGTTAGATTTTAACAATAGTTCACAATTAAGTAAAGATTTTAAAACTGATTTCGCTAATGTTTTGACTTGAGTATGAAGCTGTCACAAGAAAGAGATCTAATTTAAAATTTACTAAGGTAAGGTTACTGAAGTTACAAGGTCATCACTAACAGCACAATTGGCACTTTACGAGGTCTGTCCAATAAGTTCGCGAACTGGTTCAATATGGCGGCCTTGAGGCGACGTAAAGCTCCACTAACTACATCACGTGACTACTGGACATCCAATGAAGTGTCAGTGCTAGTTTGACAGTCGAGCTATGCCTTTTAACCTGTCAGTGTCAGTTTATATTTTATTTGTTTTTGCTGTTCGCCAAAAAATGGAAATTGATGAAATCACTGAACAACGAATCACCATCAAACTTTTAGTGAAACTAGGGAAAAGCTCTCAAGATGTTACAGATATGTTGAGGGCTGTTTATGGAGATAAAGCCTTGAAGAAAACGTCCATTTTCAAGTGGATTAAACGTTTCAAAGATGGCCGCGAAGATGCTAAAGATGATGCAAGGCAGGGACAACCTTCAACCTCATGTGTGGATGAAAACGTTGATCGTGTGCAACCCTTGGTGTCTGATGGTCGTCGGAAAACTGTTGGAATGAATGCAGACGAACATCTAAATTCTATTTTGACGTCCTTAGGCCCTTGAGAGGTCGCGCATGCGTCAAGTGAGGTCGAATTTGTGTCAAGGCGATGGATGGAATCTTCACCATGACAACGCCCCTGCAAATTTTGTTTTGATTGTTTGTGAGTTTTTGGCAACAAATTCCATCACCCTTCTCGACCACCCACTCTATTCGCCAGATTTTGCCCCCTGTGTTTTTGTCCTTTTTCCAAAATGCAAAAATTGATGAGAGGGCGTTACTGGGATCACTTGATGTTGATTCGTTGTTCAATGATTTGATCGATCTCCATTTTTCGACGAACAGAAAAAACAAATAAACTGACACAGGCAGCTTGATAGGCACAGCTCGTCTGTCAAACAAGCACTGACGCTTCATTGGATGTCCAGTAGTCTTAGTGATGTAGTTGGTGGAGTTTTACGCCGCCTCAGGGCCGCCATATTGAACCAGTTTGTGAACTTATTGGACAGACCTCGTATTGATTCATGTTCAATATTGGAAGGATATAATTCGGTGTTAAGGTATATTACTTGAACATTCTAACTCAAATAACTGTAAATAACAACAGTAAGTTTAAAGTCGGTGAAATCAGGCAAGAAAACAGACGTTTATGACATTTGTTTTTTCCATCCCTTGCTCAAGGGCAACTATACAGTTGACAGTAGTGTTCCCATTCAGCATTCTAAAATTGGCCACCATAATACAAAACGGTAGCTGATTTACTAATGTTCAAAATCACATTTTAAATTGTAAGGAAAATAATAGTGATGAAATCCCCCCTTAAATATTTCTGTAAAATTCATAGTCCACAAGATACTGATGGTCGAGAAATGATATGATTCAAACTGTACATCACCTGTGTATGGGGTTGGCAGGTGGCTATGGCTCAGTGGTAGAGTGCTTGCTTTACACCTAAACAGCCCGGGTTCGATTCGGCTGCAGTCATAACTTTTCACGATAGCCACTACCCATGGTTCGGAAGTCTCGTTAAGCTGTTCCATTCGGTCCCTTCTATTAGTCTTTGCGCTAATAATTAATGACCCAATCAGGGGAACAGTCGGCCTTAGTTTGTAACAAGACTACATCTCATCAACCATCAAAACACTCATCACACTCACCATCAAATCATATTCACCTTAAAATGCTCTCTAAGAGAGTCTGTGTCTCAAAGCAAAGTAAAGGATCAAAAAGTAAAGTATCGCTTTGTTCTCTTTTGTCTCAATATTGCAAAGCGACCACAGTTCACCAGGAGGCAAAACACCGTAAATTGTACGTTGTGGATTAGGTGCTAGGTGCTAGAAATGACTCACTCTCTGGTCTTCTTGCAGCCGTCGTACTTGCCGATGGGGAGGTGCTGAATCATCCCGATCGCGCTTGGCGATCTTCACCTGCTCCTCCTCTGTCAACTGAGTGACTGGCCGGCTCATGTTCGGAGTGGGGAAGTAGTTGATGGGCTGCACTTCCTAAACACAACATTCACTCACTTCTGTTAGCCTATAAGGACCTTAAAAGGTTTAATTGAGTTCAAGATATACTTGCCAAACTCAGGATACTGACAGTGGCTACATCCAGGAAACAATGCTCTACACTGTCGTCAGGCCCGGATTAGCCACTATTTACGCCCTAGGCCAAAGTTCTAGATTCCGCCCCCTTCTGTGTTCTGAGAGGTTTGAGGTATGTGGAATTTTTTGCCATATTTAACTGTAAATATGGCATTTTGCGCAGCGGCTGGTGACCGAGACTTAACACAGACAGGAGACTGCAATCAACATGTGCCTAGATGTCTTCTGTATATCCCCTGTCTCTGTCACATGCCCGAAATAGCGCTTGTTCAAAGCTAGATGACAAATCCATAAATCGCGGTCACCTGTCTCTGGTCTCGGTCGTGACTCGAACCACCGCCTTAACACTCGTTCTAGAGCCTATTTTGGGACTAATTTAGCCATTTACTCATTTGTAGTCATTTTTAGTCAAGTAAATAATAATGTAAGTAAATCACACAATAACAGTGATCGACATTCCAAAAAGTGTAAAAAGCAAATACAGTACTTCATACTTGCAATATGTCGCACATCTTAAAGTACAAAAATTTGTCGTTTTTCATCACGACTGCGCCCCCCTCAAGCTTGCACCCTAGGCCATGGCCTAGGTTGGCCTGAAATCTGGGCCTGACTGTCGTCAAGTCTAGCAAAACCAGAACAGGGGACCAACACCATTACAATACCACGCACAGACAAAACTTCTTGCTTGACCCACATCTTCTTAGCCTTTTTGGGAAAACCTTCCTACCGTGGAGGAGCTTTCTACAACTGCCTGCCACATGAATTCAAGATGCTGCCAGAAGAAAATCTTGTGTCACATGGGACTTGCCAGAGCAATGGTCTCTTCAGCTTTGAATTATCCAAGCTCCACTGTATTACCAGTTACATTTAAGGTACAATAGATGGAACAGGTCATCTATCTGGTACTAACACTAATGGAGCGTGTGAATCTAAGATGGAGGGACTGTCCATACCAAGATTAATAACAAATTTATCGATAGGAAGAACTAGACCTGGCCTAAGGAAATGCTGAAGGTAAGCCTTGCTTTTGTGTTGCAAACTCTGTGTTGAGAAGCCTTACGGTGATGGTACACAGAGCACAGGCTTTTGCAATGGCTGGCCATTGGTCCCACAAAGCATTTGGAGTTGGATGTTTTTCTTTCCCTTCTGGGCTATTGGAAAGAAATCAAATTTCAAGATCAAAGACTAAGGTTAACAGCAAAGACTTCAAGGCCAACAACTAATTAGTAACACACAGTGATGACCTTTCATATTAATTAGATCTATGTTTTAAGTTGAGTCCTTGTCAAAATTATCTTTGTTGGTAAATTACAAACTTGCGTTAAAAATTTATATTACAAATAATTATTTACAATATGAAAAGTACTTACTCTGTAAGGCGGAGGAGGTCCTAGTTGATCATTAGAAGAAGAATCAACAGGATTGTCAGCTCCTCTCAACAGTGATATGTCGTCTGCTGACGATCCCTTGAGACAATTGCCCATTTTGAAAATTACGTATATTTATTTACATACATACAATTGAATATCATGTCATCCCCTGATTTTCAAAGTACATAGTATTTGACACTGTCTAACAGAAAAGAAACAATGACTCAAAGCAAAACACTTAAAACATCTCCATAGTGTTTTACTTAAACTCAATCTGACTAGCACCTCTAAAATAAAAATACTTTCGTACTTGCAATACAACAACTGACATAAATGACTAAAACAAAAGATATTTTACTGTTACATCATAACAAATCTATGATTATATTCCATTTTACAATAAGCTTTGTTCACAATAGAGAGATAACTTTCCAACAAGGAAGTCCACTAAAAAGTAATAACACTGATGCTGGTTGGTTGATGTCAAATAGGATCTGACTCTCTCAAACATATGGTTAAAACAACATGTGTTTTCTCATGTCAACCTATCACACAGATTAGAACTACGCAGTATATACAATTCGTTCACTATAAGCATTGACTTTAAATAATGATGATTTTGGCAAGCTTCAACACTCGTTTCTGCAATTATAATTTGGCTGATTGAAATTACTTTTATATGGAAACATCAAACATAACTTTATTCATCCAAGTAATTTAAATTTTGGCTCTTAATTTCGACAACTTCCATCTCAGGATCTCCTCCGTGAGAAGACAGCTCCTCCTGCGCAGTCGCCATGTCCTGATTGAAGAGTTGTGACATTGTTATCTTTTACATATATTTCATTGCAGAGTTTTTATTGTTATTAATATATATTATTTAGTATTTTCATATATTTATTGTATGTATAATTTATTTATTGTCAAGCTAATCATATATTTATTATTACTCATCATCCTGTTATCTTTTATGAATATTTAATTGTAGAGTATTTATTGTTTTATATTATTCAGTTGTTCACTTATCGTTATTGTTGTGTTGTTACTAAAAGGTCTTGTTATTGCACTCCTGTAACGTTCTATAAATTATTTTAACTATTATGCATTATAATTGAAATGGTTAAACTATTGTAACTACTATGTATGGTATGGATTTTCCGTCAATAAAGAAAATTGAACATTGAGTTGAAATTGAACTGTAATTCACTTTTCAAGATAATAAAGTTGAACAGTTGATTGTATCAATAAATTATAATATTCTTATATTTTAATACCTTTTCATGAGTTAAAAACATAAATATAATAGAGTTGTATTGCCGTGTTATATGTTTGTGTATAGTATACTCAATTATCACCGTGCATAGTGCAGTTAGTGCTTCAAATGAGTTTTTCAGGTTCAGAAGACGTCACGCAAGCGACCAGATCGCCAAAGAACCACATGTGGCTTCATTCGAATCACGTGTGGTTTTAAGTGTGTTCCATAAACTTATTAATGTCATTGGCGGTGCCCAGAGTTGGACACGCAGCCACTCTATCCGCATTTAAGCAAGCAAATGAATACGAATAACACAATCGGAACTGCAATACATAAGTATTATTTATTTTATCAGTATTATTCTTGACAAGAGTAAGCAAGACTGTGCAGTAAGCAGTATGTTCTTGACATGGGAAATTGTGGCGTTCAAGTATGATAAATTTGTCTTCCAGGACGCTCAAAAAAACCCCGGACCTCCCTCTTCCTAGGGGTACCCCCAGATAACCTGCTATGTTAGCCCCCTCGCTGGAAGATACCGCCCTATGTGCGCCCATCAATTTGAAATATACCTTTAGGTCAAAGTTTATTTTAAGAAAGCCTGATGAAAGTTTACGAGTGATGTCTTCCATGAAAATGTGTGTTTAAAAGTTTTTATGGGGTCGTAATCGAAGATACCGGCCTGTACGGTGCACACTTAGATATATGCAACGGTATAAGTAAGTAAGTAAAATATGATTTAGTAAAAGAAGTTAATGGTTTTTTTTTACTAAAACACAAAGCGTTAATGAATTGTACATTATAAGACATTACATAGACAATCAATCAAATTATAAAACGTGCATCATATTGACTTTGCTACAGTATGACAACTTATTTGATAAGAGTTCACTGGAAGGGAATTTCGTATTACTCAGTTGTCAAAAATGATAACATGCTCTTTTGCTCTGCTCAAGTCAGTCTACCCACAGGCAGTTCTGAAGCAATCTGTTTTTTAAGATGTAGTGTACAAGTGAGGTTTTGCCCGTAGTTCGCGAATAATACATAATTAACCGGCCAGTGTGGTAATTTAAATCATTTATACGATATTACTAGGTATAGATCAATCCAGGAACCATGAGTGATAATCAAAATTTAGTTATGGGTAGTTCGGTGCCCGAAAATCGTGTCGACAAACCGGTGGACATAGATAACCTCAACAAAACAGACAATGTTTCTAAAGGTACTGATAACCAAAATAATCTAGACATCAAATCAGATCCAAAGATTTATGATTCTAAACTTACGCCTTTGAACTTACCACCGAATCTGAATGTCGATCCTCAGAACTACATGTTTAGAAGTGGCAGAGAAAATGAAAATTGTGGAAGACCAAGATCTTTTAGTTTTTCTGATGGAGCAGTTCCATCAGATCTCAACTACCCTTTGAAACAAGACTTAGCAACAAAACAGCAATCTGCATCCACTAACCCCCTCGATTTCAACAAGTTTTGTGTCACCGAGACTGTCAACTCTTTATCACCATTAGAAACCACAGATATGGTAATAGTGCCTTATCCAACTGAAGAACTCGATTCAATGACAGGCGATGTCCTAGGATGTGCTCGAACCCTTTCATTCCATTCTTTTCTCTGTACGTGCACCCTCTCCTGTTGCTGTATGTGCGACTCGCTGTTCCCTCCCGACTGTGGTGCCTGCTCCCTCGGAGTCTGCGTTCACTTGACAATGACTCAAATCTGTCAGACGACCATCAATATCTTCCCTACCGTCTCCATGCTGAAAGATAAGGTATGTTCATATGTAACATTTCAATTAATAACACTAGGCTAGGCACTTAATTTTGCTGCTTCAAGGTGATGCGACGTTCGTCAGTAGCCTACCATCAGGTCCACACAAACAATGCTTTACCGATGGTTTTCACTGTAGGTTTTTGGTAAAATTACAGAACAGTGACTTTAAATTTTAGCACTTTTCTAAGTTCAAACCTTCCAAAAAGGCCAAAAATCGTTGTTTTAACTTCGGGAAAGCTGCGGAAACCATTAAAATCGATGTTTTTAGAGTTGGCCTAACCTAAAAACCGAGGTAAACTACCGGCGAAATTACACGATTTTAGACGGAACGACAACGATGAAAAACGACGATCCTGCCGCCTCTTCCATTGAGGAGGCTTCTCCCCATTTCAACTAACATAAAAAATAAAGTAACTTAACCTAACCTAACTTAACTCAACTTAACTTAACCTAACCTCACGAATCACGATAAAGCGGGTTTAAATATAACTGACAGTGGCTAAACATCTTTGTACTTACAGTATGACATTTTGTATAGTAATGCAATATGTATAGTAAACAACTGTAGAACCATAGAAATGGCACAACGAATACATCTGCTGCAAGCAGGGTAGCACAAAGAAGTTAACTCCGGGTGGCCCTGTACGCGAAGAGGCGCATCACGGAAGTCACCTCCAGGTCAAAACAAAAAGTTAAAAACCAATTGGGTCAAAGCTTTAAGTGGCTAAAGTATATTTTTATTGAATTTTCTTTGGAAAAATTAAATATTCAAGCCAAGTGGAACCCAGGCTCGGGACCATAAAATGAGCACGGATCCTAACCGTATTCCTTTTTGGGAAGGATTTTGTAGTAAATCTTATCCGATTTTGATGAAATTTAAAATAAAAAATTTATTTTGTTATCATACATCAATATACCAAAAATTATAAAAATCCATAGAGTCGTTTTAAAATGGCAGCCAAAAAATTAATTTTTCTCTATAACAGCGGAATGAATAATCCGATTTTATTGAAATTTAAAATGTCTTTTATGGTATGTAGGATAGTACAAGAGGCGTGATCAAAAAGTTTCAGGACTTTTTATATAGCATGAGAATGCAGCGACATAACAATTCAGTTTATAGCAATGCATTCTCTGACTCATCAGTAAGACAACTGTGGTTTTGGATCAATCCTATTCTCACTCAAACAAAAATAAGTGATTTTTATTTGAGACATGTTTTTGATTCTGGCGATTTTTTGGATAACGAAAATTTGTTGTGAAAGAAAATAAACGTGTTTGTGTGAAATTAAGCCAGAAATTTACTGAAACTTTTCAGATGTTAAAAGAAGCTTTTGTTGAAGATGATTTAAGCCGGTCACTTGTTGTTATGAGTGCTGCAAGAGGTTTCAAGACGGCCGAACATCAACAGAAGATGATCCTTGTTCCCAACTCCCTTTGATATCGATCAATGATGATCAAGTTGCTTACAGTAATGATCTCGTACGATTAAATTCATGGTGAACTATTCGTGAAATAACAAAAGAGTGTAATATTTCATTTAGTTCATGTCAAGATATTTCAACTAAAAACCTTCAAATGCATCAAGAGTTGCAGCAAAGTTCGTTCAAAACTGATGTGGAAGGGCGTCCGGAACAAGGATCATCTTCTGTTGATGTTTGGCCATCTTTGAACCTATTGAACCTCATGACATCGTGATTGGGTTAAACATTCTTCACCAAAATAATCTTGTAACATCTAAAAGTTCCAGTAAAGGCTTTGCACAGAATAGCAGTAAACAACGCAACACTTCTCTGGATGTCTGCAGTGAACTTAATTAATCAATACAGACGACATACATCACAAGCTTTACAGACAAGTAGACTTGAATACAGGTGGCTAGTTGACGCGGTCACAGCGCCGGATTACTGGATGTGTCGGCGTGGCGAACGGCCAGATTAAAGAGACTGTACTGTACTTATTTTTGTTTGAGTGAGGTTAGGATTGATCCTAAACCGCAGTTGTGTTACTGATGAGTCAATGTATTGTTGCAAACCGCATTGTTGTGTGTCGCTGCATTGTTGTTTGCAAGCTGTATAAAAAAGTACTGGAACTTTTTGATCACACCTTGTAAGTTCCAATGAAAAACTCCATTAATCTGAAGCCAAAGCGAGGCTTTGATCGTAGCGGACAGCCTCTTAACGCTCGTGATCATACAGGAGGACAAGCTGAGGCCAAAGGGCCACATGGTTGAGGCAGCAAAATCAACATAGTTCGGCAGCCCAAGTACAGATAGCGCTGCCGTCTCTTGCTGTCCTTTTTCCCTCTTAGCTAGACATATCACTGACTTAAATTGTGTGCGATTTTTGAAACGAACTTGGGCGTGCGTCAGTGGATCTACTTGAGACTATTAAAAGAATTCGCGCGCAGCACAATCTGTACTTGGGCTGCTGTAATTATGTTGATTTTGCTGCAACTGTACTTGAGGCCGGCAGTCAGGAGTGGCACAATAACGCCAAGATGTGCCAAGTATAGTGTACTAGTGTAAAGTACTAAGGTTCATTTTTAGTTGGTTAAAAATGGAATTTAATTCTTACGGTATTGCCTTGGTCTTTCCGTGCACATGACTGCATGCGAGGTGGCACGAACGGCCGTGAGCCTACCCTTGGCGGTAGATAGATATACTCCGAGACTTACGGTTTAAGGGGGTAGAGAGTTTGAGAGCCGGGCTGGTGGGTGCAGGACCGTGCATCAGAGGCCTCTTTTGCGGAGGTGAGTCTTTACTTCTTTAGAGCCATCGTTGGAATTTTCGGGTAAAATTTATTCTTTTGTTTCAGTTATTGGTTTCTGATTTTTGTTTTGGTATTTTGCTTCATACTACACTAGTAGACTGTGCCACTCGAGCAATACACAGTTGCAATGTAAACAAAGCAGTGTGGCGCAAACAGGTGTATCCTAATGTGTAGTAAGAAATAGTTATTATTGCAATTAATATTAATTCAAATGTGTAAATAATAATACATTTTAGTTGCTCCATTTTCTCACTCATTAAACTGTGACATACATCCAAAAATTGAAGACATTTTGTTTTCAATTTTTTTGACATTACTATGAAACTAAAAAATATTTGAAAAAGTGATCAGCGAAGTCACTGCAATACATTGTCATCTTTCTAATAAAACTTATTTCAAACAGATCTGATGAAAATTGTAGGCATGAGGTGTCTCCAGAGAGGGACAGACTAATATGATGTGCCTAGCAGTTTCCACTGACTGATCACAGAGTCTACATATAGTATTACCATTGTGCAACCCCATTTTCTGTAGATAATACCTGAAGTGCCCATGTCCAATTATATATGATATTAAAAATCTGATATCCGTGTGTTTTAACTTTAAGGAGCAACTGGAGAGCGCCCAGCTAGGAGTAGGTTAGCAGTTGAGTTACCTGCGACCTGCGAGGCTAGTCCACCTTTGACAATGTGCCTCATAGGTAGTATCCCACAAGGACTTAAGGCAGACAGTGCTCCCTCCTTGCCAGTAGGTCAGCCTTCTTGTTACCCCAGAAACAGTGGGGAACCAGAATTTTGACACAAACGGTCAGTTTTCTGACATTATAAATTAGGAAATAATTCAAGCACTCTTCAAAGCGACCCTTTGACACAAAAGTAAGGGAGAGAGTAAGTGTAACGTGGGGGTTGAGAGAGATGGACGAAGAAGTGTGCTCATACGACTCTCCTAGAAGTGCCGTAAAGACTGCTGCTATTTGCGTCGCCTTTCTACATTAAATCTCTAAGTGTTTTGTATTTCATAGGATATGACCACTCAGCATATCGCATTTGTTGCCAGATTTTCACGGTGCTAAGTTTGTTAACCAGTGAAATGGTACACTAGAAATGCCTTTTAGGGGTGTTTCCCCCAAAAATTGGATTTTAAATGCAGTTTTTAGACAATAAAATCATTTGTTGGATAAATTGTCCTCCATACGGACACTTAGGAATTTGCTTCCAGGAAATTTACTAGGATTGGCTGACTACCCGTCTGTTATATTTATTTTTGAACCGTACAATCTTTTTGTTTTTGTATTACAAAGTAAAGAACAAACACACTAAAAATAATTATTCAACAATAACTGGTCAAAAAAATTAATTTGATTTATTATTTAAAAGTTGTTTTGAAATGTGTAGTAGCAAACTACCCCCCAGTATAACAAAAAACGGGGTATCTAATAATTCACCCAATCAGCAGTGAACAAAATCTTCAACACTGTAAACGTGTTGGAATTAGACAGAGTTTAAATTGATTTTTTAATTCTTTCGCATTTTCGTAGTTGTAAACATGAATCGATAATTGCAATTAGCAAAGCGTTAGTTGCAATAGGGCGTATAACGTGATGTAGGTGCGTAAGCGATATCGCCGCCCTCGCCCAGCACTTCCCCCAATCTGCCCCGATGTCCTTGCCCCTCTCGCAGTCTAATTGTGTCAAAATGCCTGCTTTGGTCATTTTGGGATTTTTTACCTGCTATTGTGTACTTTTTGTGTCAAATCCCCTAAACCCGAAACAGTGGAGGTAGATGACATTGATGGGTAGGGCAGGTTGGCTTCTGATGAGTCAGGGGAAAGAGTAGGTTGGTGAGCTTAGTGTATTAACTAATTTCATAATTTACTAGCCTTCGGCCAGCTGGGGGCTTCGCCCCAGACCCCAGCTTCGGCCTGCGACCTCAGTTCTGTTCGCGTCGCTCACGGTTCTGCTTCGGTCTCTCGGTTTGGGTATTCACTTCGCTAATGACTATACTTTTTCAGTTAGGGTATTTCCTTGAGAGTTGAAACTTATACACTGTTATTATTTGTTGATGTTTACATTTACAGCAGCTGGGCATTTTTAATACTTTGCCCATAATTATGTTTTCTCAAGCATATTTAAATTATTAACAGTGCCAAAAAAATCGTTTGTCCACGCATAACTCTTTTTAGAGGTAACTAAATATTTCAAATGATATCTCTAATGAAAGAGCATGATTCACTGAGTGTTCTTAGACCAAAACGAACAATTTATCTCAATTAGAACCTGAGATGTGACAGGACAAAGCTAAGAAAACATGGGGAGAAAAGACTTTTTTAGTATAACTTGAGAAGGGTGAAAGTTAAACGATTTTTTATGTTTGATGATGAATCTATGCATAAATTCATAAAAAAATGAAGAAAATCGGCCCGATAGAACGGTCGTATTGACTGTCGTTAGATTTTCATCAATTCTTTTAATTCTTTTAATAATTTTCCTCTGTGATAGCAAAAAGTACAGCCGTAAACTAGACGAGGCAGCTGCCCCCTCAATGCTTGACTTAGATTTTAAAATTAACAATCAACACAATTTTGATTCTTTTGCGGTTAAACATTTATAGAATAAGGCAATCCACGTTAGAGCGCAAATAATATATTAAATATTATTATTTAAGACAATCATCACACTCGCCATTCATCCCATATTCACCTTAAGGGTCCATCCACCTCAGAGAAAACCCGAATCCATCCGCCCAAGGAACACACGACACCGCGCATGTAACGACTGGCTTAACAACGGGCTTTCTTTCAACTGATGCGACAAACTGTCAAACCAAGCGCTTGCAGAGGTTTACGGCGTTTCAAAATAATGTTACATTGTTAAACATGATATACCGGGTGTTTCTAAAAGAACTCCTTGATTTAAATTTGTATTAGTATACAGTATAGTTAAAATAATAGTTATTTAACATATATATTATTAAAGAGAATCTTCTCAAGTTTTTTTGATACCTAATAAAGTTCTATATGAGCACCATTTGTTGCTTTGGCCACGTCTAAACGATAATTAGTTTCTTTCCAGGTATTCAACAGCATATCAGGCGTAACGGATGCTACAGCTTCAACAATCCTCTCCCTCAGATGATCAATGTCACGGATCTTCTCAGAATACACAATGTTTTTACATGTCCCCAAAAGAAAAATCTAGTGGAGTCAGATCTGGGCTCCTTGGTGGCCATGCAATTGGCCCACGTCTACCAATCCACCTGTTAGGAAAACGCTGTAGGATATCAAGTTAGGAATAACACTTAGGAGCAAACCACTTAGGCCACCAAGGAGCCCAGATCTGACTCCACTAGATTTTTCTTTTGGGGATATGTAAAAAACATTGTGTATTCTGAGAAGATCCGTGACATTGATCATCTGAGGAAAAGGATTGTTGAAGCTGTAGCATCCGTTACGCCTGATATGCTGTTGAATACCTGGAAAGAAACTAATTATCGTTTAGACGTGGCCAGGGCAACAAATGGTGCTCATATAGAACTTTATTAGGTATCAAAAAACTTGAGAAGATTCTCTTTAATAATATATATGTTTAATAACTATTATTTTAACTATACTAATACAACTTTAAATCAAGGAGTTCTTTTAGAAACACCCTGTATATTGTGAAGTTAGAGGAGTTTATCGGCACGAGTCTACATTATTGTATAGAGCCTGATTTTTCATAAACGCCGAAATGAGAGTTTACTTTAAGCTAGTGGAAAATTATCTAAATGTTGCCATGTTAAACAAATCCAAGATGAAAAGTTATAGCGGTTGTAGTAAACTGTTTAGTGATTTGGAAGTGAAATTAGGCACTGAAACCTGAGTGAGATGTATCAAAGATAATGTTATGATAGGTAAATTGAGCATAGATGCCTCATGACTGAGGCAGTAAAATCAACTTAGTTGCGGGAGCCCAAGCACAGATAGCGCTGCCGTCTCTTGCCGTCATTGTCTCCCTCGGCCCCAGTTTGTCCGATGTCGACGACTTAAACGTGACCAAACCGTGTGGTTTTCGAGAACGAACGAACTTATGCAACCGTCAGTAGCTCTACTCGAGACTCTTAAAGAGCTCTTTCGCAGCGCTATCTGTGCTTGGGCTGCCGAATTATGTTGATTTTCCTGCCTCAGCCTCGGTGGCATCCATGCGCAATCTACTCACCATAGCATAATGTTGGGTTATATATATACACTTTTCCCAACTTCTGTATCTAGATCTGTCCTGTTGAAATTTACCGATTTATCATTATTGACGAACTCAGATCGTCTTTAAAATAATGTACTAATTCTAGTTGAATGGCTTCCGGTCTACAGACCATATGATATTCATCGCATGTTCGCATGTCCATCTGCGTCATAACAAGGAGTGGTGTATAGTCATATGCATTGTTTGCATGCACTTCGCCAGATAATTGACGAAACAATAAAATCATGTTTTTATCGTGAACATTTCCCGCGTAGTAAAACATTCATGTAATAGATCGTTTGAAATGTCCGGGTAATTTATTCGTCTTGACAAAATGAAATATGCCGTGAGATGTATCCTTCAAAACATTATTTATTATTTATAAATAGTTTCCGTATAACGGGCACTTTTCTAGGAAGGAAATTCTCTAAACAAGCGTGTTTTTAGGTATAAAGTGTAAAGTTACAAAATAAAAATCAACTATAAGTCTTTTAAGGGATGGAAAAAGGTGGTCGCCCTGTCACAAGATATATATATATATATATATATGAAGTCTGTTCACATACTTATACTACATTGTCTACAAAACTACTTGTCTGTATATGTTTCTTCGTCTGTCATAGGGGCAATTATTTAGAATTTCGATGAATGAATCAGGTTTCCCCAACAAAATCGTTAAAATGACTAATGAGTGATTGGTCGACAGTTCTTGAATGGAATCTTGCTTATCTTGATTACCTAATGGTTCACCTGTAAGCTCTTCCCATTCTGAATGTTGATAATAATTATTAGATGTAAATGTCTTTCTTATAATTACAGACTGTATGCACATAAATGTTGAATCCCAAACATTCTTTGATTTTAGAATTGCTGAACGCCTTGCATGGTTGAAAACTACATCATACCTAGAACGACCTATAAAGGTTTTACCGTTCCAGAATTTGTCGTTGTTATGATACACATACATTTTATGCAAAGCTTTCAGCAAATTTGGGTAGTCCAAACTGAATTAGCGAATTTCCATAGGAAATAGAGCTATTCATTTCTCTTGCCAAAGAGAAGGACACGTCATAGAAAGGTGTGGTTTGCAGTTGTTTGCTTCCCAACACCTCCTGAGTCATATGGCAAAACTTTATATATATATATGATTTGTAAACCCTCTACTTCTTTCTTATCGACTCTAGTCACCATGGTACTAACCATGAACAATTTTAAGTTTTTGGACAAAAATTACTTACAACTGAAAGGTACAGCTATGTTTGGATGGCACCATCTTACGCTAATTTATTTGTAGGCTTGATCGAAGAAAATTTCTTGAACTCTCAAAATTTGAAACCTTTGAGGTGGTTTCGCTTCATTGATGATATTTTTATTATTTGGCAGCATGGATTCGAAAGCCTCCAACTATTTCTAAACCAACTAAATTTGTTCTCGACTTTAAACTTCACGTGGATGATTTCTGATAAATTAGTTACTTTTTAGATGTCGATGTTTTCTTAAGAAAATGGAAATATCAAAACCAAAATGCATGTAAAACACTAACCCTATGAACTATTTACATTATACCAGTTGCCATCCAGGTTACATCAAAAATCAATTCCCAAAAGTCTTGGAATTAGAGCTCAAAGTTTATGTTCAGACGTTGCTGATTACAATCAGTATATTGGTAAGCTTAAAAATGCCTTCATCAATCGAGGTTATCCAGAAAAGGTGGTCAATAGGCAAATTAATAAACGAAAAATACTAAACCTAATTTTAATCGGTATAATGAAGCAAAATTTATAACTACTTATCACCGGCCTTCATAAAATTAATAATATCATTAAAACGTCTCATAACATTTTACAATCTTCTCCTGTAACTAGGAACCTTTTCGAAACACCCCTAGAATTGTGTTCAAAAGACCACCTAACCTCAAAAATATTTTTGTTAAACCTAAACTACCTGATGTTAATAAGCAACTTCCAACGACTAATAACAACAAAAATTCGGCTCCCAACCTTGTTCAAAAGCTCGCTGCAAACCTGCCAAATTATGACCCCAAGTAATGACTTTACCAGCCAGTCTACAAACAGGTCTTACCCGATAGTTGGTAAAATGGATTGTCACTCTAGTAATGTAGTTTACCAACTTTCGTGTAAGACTTGCCCTAAAGACTACATTGGCCAAACCACCACTCCATTGCATATTCGTATGAATAAGAATCGAAGTGACACTAATCTGAAAATTTCTACCAATCAATCTCGGCCCATGCAATGGATCATAACCAAAGTTTTAATGAGTGTTTTTCTTTAAAAAGTGTACACCAATTTCAAAATTCAAATCGCGTTTCATTGACCCACATGGAAGTTGCCCATCAAAAAGTTTTAAGGACTAAATTGCCTGATGGCATTAACCTAAGATTTGGCTAGCTTACCTTTCAAATATTAATGTTCTTCTAAATTTCTTTTCCAAATTATCATATGTATCGATAGTTTGTTTTATTTCTTTGTTATGTTTTTAACTTGTTACAAAATTATTTAATTTTAAGATGGACACATGTTTTTGTAATTTATACATTAGTTGTTTTTGTTTTGTAAATAAGTTTACTTCCTTTTCTCTCTTGAAAAAGTTTGTTTTTTTCAAACGAAATATAGAGTTTTTCTGTACCTCCCCCCTTTCTTTTCCTCTCCTTAAATCCTTTTTAAGTAATATATAATTATATGTTCTTCTATTACACAGACAAAATGAAAACACAAGTCTACATTTAAAGAAAAGATGGCTTATATATCGCACATTACATGGCTTGATCATATACTGTATATACATATATATGCGTGGGTGTGTGTGTGTCCACTCTACGGGTCGCATTTTTGGTCCCCTTGTCATGAAATTTGGTACAAATGTTCTTTTTGTAAATCTCTAGGCTAAGTTCGTTAACCAGCTATATCGGTTTAGCCGTTTTAAAATGGTGGCAATTCAAAGTGCTGTTTTGCCTATACAATTGTAGTTTTTACCATAAATGAATGTAGTTCAACCTGTATAATACATCTTTTCTTCCTTAATCGATCAAAACAACTCCCGTCGCTCTAGAATCTTCGGTTTAAAAGCTAATTTAATTTTACTATTAAGTCAGAATGTCCTTATTTTGACATATACAGTACTGGGCGGACATTAATCTGTGTTTATTCAATAGAAATCAATTTACTTCAATCAGCTGCTACATAACTTACTAGCCTAGGTTTATAAATAAATCTGTATTGCATAAACAATAATTTTTACATTGTATCGCAATCGTCTGTAATTTAGGTTATATAAAATTTTCCATTCATTCGCATCGAAGTATCTTTCAGATATACAAGGTATTCATTCATTCATTCGAATTATTCCACTCCAGCCCAATTGTCTGTCAGTTTTAAGAGGTCTCCCAGTTATGTGCCATGAACTCGTCTGTGCTGTAAAATGCTTCCGGGCTAGTATTGTTTTGAGACGAGATTTAAATGCCTTTGTTTACCTTTAGTATCCAAGGATACTAAAAAGTAAACAAGTTTCTTATTTGAAATCAAATAAAACTATAACAGCTGTTGTTTGTTTATTTCGAAATATAAGCATTACAATATAGCCTACATTTACTCCAGTTCAAACCAATCCACAGAGTAAATAGGACGAAGCTTAAAAAACAAATTGTAAAAGATACTAATAGTGTACGTGTGACATAGTTTCGTCTAATTTAAAACAGATAAATGAAAACCTTCTTATTTTATTGGAAACTTGCGAATATTCACATTAGGCTACGTGTCGGCTATGTTTTAGAACTCAAATCTTTTAAAATCATATCTTATTGAAAAACTAAATTATCAATAGCACCATCATACAGAGTACATTTTACAAAACGTCTTTTTTAAATGGATGATCGGTAGATATTGTTTTAGGATTTCAATTTTTCAGCAGCAAATTTTCCATGATTTATTTTATTTATTCATTTACAAAACAGTACATATATAAAATCCAATTACATCGTAGCATTTTGTATATAATTAAGCATGGACAATAACAAACAAATCTCATAGATAATTTAAACTTAAAATAGTTTACAACATAATTACATGACATCCAAGGAAAAGTACCTACACATAATTTAATCGATAACTATACATATGAAACACATGCACTTGGTGAGTAATGAGTAATTCTGTAACCCCATGAGGTCGTTTCAAAAAGAAAGAGCAGACTTCATGTACGTACAACACAGAAACTAGTTGTAAGCCAAGAATGAGTTTCATCTCTTTGGAAAGAGCAAAGAAGAAAGGTTTCATTATTGTATCAGCTGATGGCGTTTAGTCGGTTTATTTTCATTAAACTCAAGTCCTTAGAAAATAACGACTCTTCAAGAAAAATCCTTTTGTTTTTAAGAGTTTGGTAAATGCGAAAGACAAAAGCGAAGGTTTCGCCGAAGATTTAACAAGCAACCACCTCGTCACTAACAAGTTTGTGAGTGGTAAAACAATAAAATAGTTATAACCAGGCCGACACGCAGCTAGGCTTTAAACCGCCGCTGGCATGAGTGAATCGAATTTCCTTTGCTATTTGTTACTCTAATTCGTTCCGTTCACAGCCTCGCTTCGGCATTCTGTCGTTCTATTCGTATTATGACGGGCGTCACGAGACTTCGGTCTTCGGACTCAGGCTTATGAGGTCCGTTATCACGGGCGCTACGAAGCTGTTTTACTTAATTTTCCTTTGCTGAAAGTTGTATTGCATATCTTGAAGCGATCAAACATTTCAAATATTATTGAAATAGGACTACACATTTGGGTGATATAGCGAAAAATCACTTTTTTGGCCGCCAAGCTGAATCGACTTTATGGATTTTCATAATCTTTGGTATGTAGATGTATAACAACAAAATACTAATTTATATGATATTTAATCAAGTTAAGACGAAATTTACGGTTTTTACTCAATTAAAACACATTTTTTGGTGAAAAGACTCCCTCACCCCTGCTCCCGTGAGGAGGGGCGTAGTCCGATTTTACTGATTAACGAAATTGACCGCGATATTTACAAAAGGAACATTTGTTCCAAACTTGGTGAAAATAGGACAACAAACGCGACTTGTAGAGATGATACACACACATACATATATAGTGTTGAAAGAAAAAGCTAAAGACGTGTTCTGGGGTTCAGGATCGGTGCTCATTTCATGGTCCCGGGCTTAGGTCTTACCATGCTGACTGCATGAATATATCACTTTTCCAAAGGAAATTCGTTAATTATGGCAAGTTCAAACTTCAAACGTTCCTCAAGAATTCAGTTCCGAATAGATGGGTGGTGCGAGGAGGACATCTCCCTCCAGATCACCGGGCCCGATGCCGTGTGATTCTTATCTTTGGGGCTTCGTAAAAGATATGGTTACATACCACTTTTACCCACTACAATTTAAGGTTTGGATAACGGAAGCAGTAGACTCAACTCAAGATTAGTAGCGAACACAAACTTCTTAGGGTTTAATTATTTTCAATATTCTAATATTTTGTTAATTATTGTCAATGCAAAGTTCCTTTTATGACTCTAACACATTATTTATTATTATTTTTATTTCCTTAGGAAAAAATGAGATTTTCAGGCTCGGGACCATGAAACGAGCACCAATCCTGACCTCCAGAACACGTTTTGAGTATTTTTTCACACCTTATACAGGGTGAGTCACTACTGAGTGCATTAATTTTAACAGTGGATTCTACACGTTGGAATGGACCAAAAAAGTACCTATATGCCTATACCTAACTTCAACCGTTTAGCTGTAATGGCGTATTTTGTAACTTTTTGAACTACACGACTTTGAACTGTTAATGTGACAGTAAAGGCCAAAGTATTGTGTTAATAACAAAAAAGGTGATACCACTTGAAAGAAAATTAAATTTAATAAAAATAAATACTTTATAAAAAACATAACGTCTTCTTTACTCTACGTAAAATGACTTTAAAGTTAAAAATGTTTTTACATATTTGATTCTTCAATTTTCAAGGCGTAAATAAACTAGTTATACTTTTTGTATTGTAATGTACAGTTACACCAAAAACTGGCGTCTTTCTTCATCTTTAAAATGGTGTCAGAATATGTCGGTGTCATTGGAGGAAAAAATTCTAAAATTCCGTAAAAGTGTTGCAAAGGAACACACAATTAAAACAAATTAGTTAATAACTCCAAACTAATAACTGAGCCTGTAATATATCTTTACCAGTTGAATACAGTATATTGACTACATCAGCTGGTTGGAAGTTAAAACGATATAATCATCTGATTTCAACCTGTTGCATTGTTGAACCGTACCATACAACCCCATAAAGAGACTCCCCATAAGAGTTCTGCCGCTTGATCCAGCAGTATCAGTCGTTGCGATTTCTTCAAGACCATTTGGAGTACTGATCACAGAGCAGGTATAAAATTAATCCTCTTTGATACTGATGAATCCACTTGAGTCGTGATGTCGTTTTTAATATACATAACGAAAAGAAGGAACTATCGTTTGGCGTCCACGGTTCCTTGACCTCATTGGGTTTTTCTATTAACTGAATTTTGCTTAGTTTAATACAAAAAAATCAACCGATTATAGTTTAATTGTTCCAATTAATTAGCTAATTTAGTCAGAAGTTGTATCTGGTAAAGAAATATTACACAGTCAGTAGTTAGTTTGGCGTTGAAATTTTATTACGGACGTTATCCATCGTTATTGAGTAAACAAAAACCCCAACGTTTTGTGATTTTAAATCGTATTCCACCTTTAGGTGAAAATTAACTTAGAACATAACCACCAACATTAGGAAATTTGATAGCCTAAAAGTAATCAGCGCCAGCCGACCAGTCACCCACCACCGAATGATTTTAATTGTTTACCCACTTATTTGATTTGATAACAACTAGCCTATGGCGCAAATATGTATAACGATGGACGTCAAATAACCTAATATTAACCCGTAATACTTCAACCTCAGAAACCGTACCATCGTCAACAACAAGCTACAAAGAATAAGTCTAATGTGTTTTATCAATGTGTTTTGTTTATGTACCTGAAAAATATGCTTATGACAATCTTGATTTTTTTCAAGGTAAGGTTTCCAATGAAACCAATTTAGACATTTACTTTGTTCTTGTTTGATTAGAAGATTAATGTACCAGGTGAGAGTTCTCTAGATTATAGCAATGCTCGTTGTTCATATTTAAAAATTGCGACGATCATAATGCTGGATCAAGCGGCAGAACTCTTATGGGGAGTCTCTTGTTATAGGGTTGTATGGTTCGGTTCAACAATACAACAAGTTGAAATCAGCTGATTATATCGTTTTAACTTCCGACCAGCTGATGTAGTCAACATATTTAACTGGTAAAGAAATATTAAAGGCTCAGTTATTAGTTTGGTGTTTTTAACCAATTTGTTTTAATTTTTTTAAACCTTAGCAACATTTTTACGAAATTTTAGAATTTTTTCCCCTAATGACCCCTACATATTCTTACATCATTTTAAAGATGAAGAAATAAGGCAGTTTTTGGTGTAACTGGACATTACAACACAAAAAGTATAACTAGTTTAATTACGCCTTGAAAATTGAAAATCAAATATGTAAAAACATTTTTTAACTTTAAAGTCATTTTACGTAGAGTTAAAAAGACGTTATGTTTTTATAAAGTATTTATTTTATAGTAAATTTAATTTTCTTTCAAGTGGTATCACCTTTTTTGTCATTAACACAATACTTTGGGCTTAACTGTCACATTAACAATTCAAAGTCGTGTAGTTAAAAAAATACAAAATACACCATTACAGCTAAACGGTTGAAGTTAGGTATAGGCATATAGGTATTTTTGTGGTCCATTTCAACGTGTAGAATCCACTGTTAAAATTAATGCACTCAGTAGTGACTGACCCTGTATACGGTACATATGTATATAAGATAAATACCTTTCACCAAAAATGTTTTAATGTTTTATATACCGTTATTTTCCTCCGATTTCGTTGAAATGTTTAATAAATATGTATTTTATTGCTATACATAAGTATACTAAATATTATGAAAATCCAACTAGTCTTTTCGAATTGGCGGCCAAAAAAGTGCGTTTTTGCTATTACAGCGGAATGAGTAGTCTTATTTCAATGATATTTGAAATGTGTCATCGCTTCTATATATTGAATACAACTTGCATTGAAAACACATAAGTCTGGTGCTCTTTCACACGGTCCGGCGCGCGCCATACGGCGTACGCCGGATGCGCGTGATGTTTTCACACGAGGTCGGTTTTGTCCGGCGCGCGAAAGTTCTAGCCATGTACTTGCTATAGAGACGGCGAAAATGAAGAAGAAATAGGTGGTTTTGGGATTGACCCATATTTTCAGAATCAACAGTCTTGTGGGTTCCTCGAGGTTTTATTCAATTCATTGTTCTTGTTTCTGTCTTTACACTTTTATCAGCAGTCGCAACTAAATAATAAATAAATTTTGCATTGCAAAACATTTTGCAATACATGGCAATTGTCAGAGAAGTCGATTGTTGAAATTTTTTATTCATTCTCTCTACCTCTATACTTTGTTCCACTTATTTTTACTCGCAAACGTCAACAATAAACACAACACTTGATTAATTGAACAAAAACAATAACATAGTACATGATAACTATGGTATCTTTTTAGTAGTATTAGTATCTCTATTAGGGGCGTAGTTCCAAGATACAAAAATGTAATGTTATTGAATGAATAAAATAGTTTATTCCATAATAGTTTTGTGCTACAAATAATTACAATACATTATGGAATGACTCCCCAAAAAAATAAATCTTGTTCTTGGGGAGGGTCACCGTCTCTGTGCCCATGCACAACAGATTTCACATAGTTTCACCTCACTAACAACAGTAAATAACAATATATAATATAAATAATAGTTATATAGTTATTACATAATACAGTAGTTACATAAAAATAAATATTAATAATAAATACAATATTGTACTTATTTATGCATGGAATAAACAAATTTCATTTCATTACTCAAGTAGTACACAATACTGCCTCTTCAATGGTATATTCAAGACTGACTAGAGGTTGGGTCGTGCGGCGCGCGCCGGATCGTGTGAAAACCCCAATAAGAAACCATAGCCCTTCGCCAAGTAGTCCGGCGTGGACGCCGCATGTCCGCCGTAGGGGCGTCCGGCGGTAACTCACCCGCCGCACGGCGTCTACGCCATACGGCGCGCGCCGGATGCCCGTGTGAAGACACTCATATACTCCCATAGCCCATCGCCGCATCAGGCGCTCGCCGCACGGCGCGCGCCGGACCGTGTGAAAGAGCATGAGGCTGTGAGCCACGACGGTTCACACTTCTTCGTCCTCTCTACCCCTCCCCTGATTTATCCCTGCTTCCTCCCCTCTGGGCCCCATACACTACTAGTACGGTTCGGTATCGGGAGGTTTTCACCACACACTTGTATTTATGTGCACGGGTCTGGCCTGTGACTAGTAGGCCTACTTCACTCCACCCGTTGCAAACATGTTGGAAGTATGAGTTTGTCGAAGCAAGTTGCAGCGGCAGTGATGGTGCTTGATCAAGTTACCACAACGTTGGTGGGTATGTTTCATCCGCGGACAAACCAATTTCGCACTTTGGAGATTTTTTCTGGAACTACGCCGAATTCTATTCACTAGTCTATTCACTAGCCGAATTCGTTAGTTTTTTCTGTAAATTAATGTCCGCACTTGTGGTTTTCTCTCTCGTAATTTGAAGCAACCGCTCCCAAGCCTCGTCCTTCATTATTAATTGGTCTGAATAGTCCGTACCTTTAAGTTTCCATACACAAGGAACACCCCGATACTCCTAGGTAAACTTATTAGAAAATAATTCACCACTGGCTCATAACTACCTTGGCGTCAGCCATAGCCCAAACGACAAAGAAAAACAACACAAAAACAACGTGCTGAAAACCAATCACTCTGGCGTTTGCGTAGCTACCGATAAGTGCGAAGATTGTGTGCCCGAGGAGGATTGTGGTTGGGGGGTAGTTTGAGTGCCGGTCCCGGTCTCTATATTGTTCCGGTCGGCTCGGAATCCCCCACACACTGGCGGTTTTGGACTGTTTTGACGCAAAACGCACCGGGACCGTAGTGTAAAAAGGTAAAGGTAAAGTTTGTCTTGTTTAACGAGGCGACGTTAGGACTACACAGTCCTCTCTACCACTCAACCTCGACCTTTACCTAGCGTCACCGTATAGTCACTTTACAAATTGTAAGTGGTGACTGCGGGGATCGAACCCGTGCCATCGAAGTGGTGAGCTCCGGGTCGCGCGCGATACCAATCCGCCACGGATCCGCTAAAGTGTGTATAGTGTATGGCAGTGTATGGTAGTGTATGACAGTGTATGGTAGTGTATGGTGTGGTGGTGGTGGGCCCTTTAAGAGAGTACTCGGATTATATCCTGATTTATGATAACGGAAAGCTGACAGTTTTTGTCAAAATTCCGACTTCCGAACGGAGCGAATTAGAGTACCAAATTGCAAAGGAAATTCGATTCACTTATGCCAGCGGCGCTTAAGCGCTTAGCTGCGTGTCGGCCTCCATCACGCCAGTTACTTTGTCTCTCGTACGACAGTAAATGGACTAACGCTTCGATGTGTGCTTACTACATGAAATGCGCATAGCGAACGCATAACACCATAACAACATGAACTTTACCTTCGTCTTTATGTCTGTACCTTTATCAAATATAGTTAGTCTGTAATAATGATATTAAATCTGTTCGTTCATTTTGAAACACCCTGTAGTAACGCTGCCGATCCCAGAATGTGTATTCGATATTTGAATTGGACATTTTTCATAAGACAGTGGTAGAATACATTTCCGGAATCGAGATTTCCGCTGTCCGATGAAGGCACTCTGGGCCTTGATACGACAAAATGTAAAGTTTGTCTTGTTTAACAAGGCAAAGTTAGGGCTACATAATCCACTCTACCGCTCAACTTCGACCTTAACCTAGCGTTACCGTATGGTCACCTTACAAATGTAAGTGGTGACTGCGGGGATCGAACCCGCACCAGCGCACGATTTCAACTTGCCACGGGTCCGCTAACATAACATACTACAGTACGTCACAAACAGAAGAGTGAATTCCCCTTCCACGAAACGCCGTAGTGAGTTGATATAACTGACAATTCAATCAATAGGGTTGATTAAACATTTAAGCTTCAAATCAGACAGCATGAGCAAACAATCTATCTTCGTTCCTATATTTACGAAAGCACTCAAAACATGTCTTCAAAGAACTCAATATTATAAAAACATCCTTGACAATATATCAAAACACCGTCAGACCGTCAGTATAAGGTCCAACTCTGAGTGCCGTTTATAACGTGGGGTGAAAACTGCAAATGAGTTTCAAACTAGTTAACTTACTTAATGTGCATTTTTCCCTAGAAGCATAGATCTATTGATGCTTCCTAAATCCTGTTAGAAACACTAAAACTTTTACTTTCGTCACAATAAATTTTGTTTTTCTGAACTAAAAACTCGATTTCTCCACGAGAACAAAGTACTCTAAATTCAGTTATAAATATTATATTTTATGACCAAACTCAAATTTATAGTTTTTTATGCACCAGCACTAATGACTATAACTGGAATTATAACTGGATAATGTTCCGAGTATTGAGTTTATCAAAATGTGGCGTTTTCATAAAAGAATGGTTCAACGATCTATAAATTGTAATACGTTAAACCTAAACACCCAGAATGGTACCGTCGCATTCGGGAACTCCGAGGGAAGAGTTTTAGACCAGGTCCTGGACCATGAATGAGCACCGATCCTGACCTTAAATTTCACACAATTTGGCAAAAATCCATGGTCTTTCCACCTTTTCAAAAATGCAACCCTTTTTGTCTTATTTCTTCACTTTCATCAAACGAAAAACCTTAGTTTTCCTATAAATATCCTCCCTGTAAAGGTTAGTCGTGGCCTACGTAAGCTTACGTAGGCCCCGGGTTAGTACACTTAACGTTTAGGCTTTCGCGGCCGGTGTCACAACTATAATATAGTTCTTCCGGTTCATACCACGTCAAAACATCGTAATAATTAGCTTGAGATATTTCGGTCTCGCTGACCAATAAAATAGCAGACGACAGTTAGCCCAGTTTCAGCCAATCAGTGACTGAAGATGGTACTCAACAGCGAGACCGAAATATTACAAACACATTACAGTATAATGATGTTCTGACGCTGTATGAACCGGAAGAACTAGATTAAAGCCGGAAACTCTATACGACTTGGAAGTCAACAGTCGTAATTCACCTCTAGCTGGCGGAAAGGGTGTTTGAAGATTGAGCCGGACTGACTTCTACGGGCACGCCAAGGAACCAATAAGCTACAAATAGTTTTTAACACTAATGCCACAACGCAGTGCAGTTTTATGTTAAAACAATTTATTTTTCATGAACTTTTTTATTTTACACACTGCCCAACTGAAAACACACTTTTTAGTTGAATCCGGCCATGATTTGATACAGTTTCGATTAATGCTGGAAACGTCACCCTAAGATTATACAATATGGTGTCGGTGTTCGGTACTGCAGGTGCGGGTCTACTGGATACTGGATACTGGATAGATCGATGAAAAGCTGCATTCGTCAGTTTCTGGGTCGATGGCAGGAAGCACATGAAAACTGAATGATTAGATCAGCATAAACTGAACACTTCTTATCAATCTGCATACATGACAGTTCAGAGTGAACCCTAGGTTCCTAGCATGCAGTACCCGTACGCACTCAGCACTGCATGCATCGTGAGTTCAGAGTGAACCCTATAGGTTCCAGCATGCAGTACCCGTACGTTATTCTCAGCACGCTGTAATAGCTTTATCGGAACAGAGTGAACTTTGTTCTTAGCATGGTACCTGTTTGCACTCAGCACTCTGCATGCATCGTGAGTTCAGAGTGAACCCTAGGTTCCTAGGCAGTACGCAGCAATTCGCATTGCACTCAGCACTCTGCATGCATCGTGAGTTCAGAGTGAACCCTACTAGCACTCTGCATGCATCGTGAGTTCAGAGTGAACCCAGGTTCCTAGCATGCAGTACCTGCACGCATCTCCTCAGCACTCTGCACGTTTGATGGTGCATCGTGAGTTCAGAGTGAACCCTACTAGCACTCTGCATGCATCGTGAGTTCAGAGTGAACCCTAGGTTCCTAGCATGCAGTACCCGTACGCACTCAGCACTCTGCACTCTGCATGCATCGTGAGTTCAGAGTGAACCCTACTAGCACTCTGCATGCATCGTGAGTTCAGAGTGAACCCTAGGTTCCTAGCATGCAGTACCCGTACGCACTCAGCACTCTGCATGCATCGTGAGTTCAGAGTGAACCCTAGGTTCCTAGCATGCAGTACCCGTACGCACTCAGCACTCTGCATGCATCGTGAGTTCAGAGTGAACCCTAGGTTCCTTGCAGCAGTACCTGCACGCACCTGAGCAGGCACTCACGCAGAGTTCAGACCTACCAGCACCTGCGATCGTGAGCAGAGTGAACCCAGGTTCCTAGCATGCAGTACCCGTACGCACTCAGCACTCTGTGCATCGTGAGTTCAGTGAACCCTAGGTTCTTAGCATGCAGTACCCGTACGCACTCAGCACTCTGCATGCATCGTGAGTTCAGAGTGAACCCTAGGTTCTTAGCATGCAGTACCGTACGCACTCAGCACTCTGCATGCACATGTGAGTTCAGAGTGAACCCTACTAGCACTCTGCATGCATCGTGAGTTCAGAGTGAACCCTAGGTTCTTAGCATGCAGTACCTGCACAGCACTCTCAGCACTCTGCATGCATCGTGAGTTCAGAGTGAACCTTACCAGCACTCTGCATGCATCGTGAGTTCAGAGTGAACCCTAGGTTCCTAGCATGCAGTACCCGTACGCACTCAGCACTCTGCATGCATCGTGAGTTCAGAGTGAACCCTACTAGCACTCTGCATGCATCGTGAGTTCAGAGTGAACCCTAGGTTCTTAGCATGCAGTACCCGTACGCACTCAGCACTCTGCATGCATCGTGAGTTCAGAGTGAACCCTACTAGCACTCTGCATGCATCGTGAGTTCAGAGTGAACCCTAGGTTCCTAGCATGCAGTACCCGTACGCACTCAGCACTCTGCATGCATCGTGAGTTCAGAGTGAACCCTAGGTTCTAGCATGCAGTACTTCGTACCGCACTTCAGCACTCTGCATGCATCGTGAGTTCAGAGTGAACCCTAGGTTCCTAGCATGCAGTACCCGTACGCACTCAGCACTCTGCATGCATCGTGAGTTCAGAGTGAACCCTAGGTTCCTAGCCTGCAGCACCCGTACGCACTCAGCACTCTGCATGCATCGTGAGTTCAGAGTGAACCCTACTAGCACTCTGCATGCATCGTGAGTTCAGAGTGAACCCTAGGTTCTAGCATGCAGTACCTGTACGCACTCAGCACTCTGCATGCATCGTGAGTCCTGAGAGTGAACCCTACTAGCACTCTGCATGCATCGTGAGTTCAGAGTGAACCCTAGGTTCCTAGCATGCAGTACCCGTACGCACTCAGCACTCTGCATGCATCGTGAGTTCAGAGTGAACCCTAGGTTCCTAGCCTGCAGCACCCGTAAGCACTCAGCACTCTGCATGCATCGTGAGTTCAGAGTGAACCCTAGGTTCCTAGCATGCAGTACCTCGCACGCACTCAGTACCCCCTGCACGACAGGGACTCTGAGTTCCGTGCAGCACTCAGCACTCTGCATGCATCGTGAGTTCAGAGTGAACCCTAGGTTCCTAGCATGCAGTACCCGTACGCACTCAGCACTCTGCATGCATCGAGTTCAGAAGTGACGGTTAGCATGCAGTACGGCACTCAGCACTCTGCATGCATCGTGAGTTCAGAGTGAACCCTGTTCCGCGCCCAGCACCGTAAGCGTCAGCACCTGCATCGTGAGTTCAGAGTGAACCCAGGTTCTGCAGCATGCAGCCCGTACGCACTCAGCACTCTGCATGCATCGTGAGTTCAGAGTGAACCCTAGGTTCCTAGCATGCAGTACCCGTACGCACTCAGCACTCTGCATGCATCGTGAGGTCTGAGTGAACCCTACTAGCACTCTGCATGCATCGTGAGTTCAGAGTGAACCCTAGGTTCCTGGCATGCAGTACTGCACGCACTCTGCATGCATCGTGAGTTCAGAGTGAACCCAGGTTCCTAGCATGCAGTACCCGTACGCACTCAGCACTCTGCATGCATCGTGAGTTCAGAGTGAACCCTACTAGCACTCTGCATGCATCGTGAGTTCAGAGTGAACCCTAGGTTCCTAGCATGCAGTACCCGTACGCACTCAGCATGCATCGTGAGTTCAGAGTGAACCCTAGGTTCCTATAGCATGCAGTACCCATACGCACTCAGCACTCTGCATGCATCGTGAGTTCAGAGTGAACCCTAGGTTCCTAGCATGCAGTACCCGTACGCACTCAGCACTCTGCATGCATCGTGGTGCCCTACCTACCTAGTGGTAGTTGAGATCGGATGAGTACGGTTCTTTGAACCCCATCTTTCCCCATGATTTCGTGACTTGACCGTGACGCTAGGTAAAGGTCGAGGCTGAGTGGTAGAGAGGACTAGTAGTGCGTTACTCACATAATAGTTGAGAGAGGATGAGTACGGATCTTTGAACCCCATCTTTCCCCATGATTTCGTGACTTGACCGTGACGCTAGGTAAAGGTCGAGGCTGAGTGGTAGAGAGGACTAGTAGTGCCTTACCTACATAGTGGTAGTTGAGAGCGGATGAGTACGGATCTTTGAACCCCATCTTTCCCCATGATTTCGTGGCTTCGTGACGCTAGGTAAAGGTCGAGGCTGAGTGGTAGAGAGGACTAGTAGTGCCTTACCTACATAGTGGTAGTTGAGAGCGGATGAGTACGGATCTTTGAACCCCATCTTTCCCCATGATTTCGTGACTTGACCGTGACGCTAGGTAAAGGTCGAGGCTGAGTGGTAGAGAGGACTAGTGCGTTACCTACTACATAGTGGTAGTTGAGATGATGAGTACGGATCTTTAACCCCATCTTTCCCCATGATTTCGTGACTTGACCGTGACGCTAGGTAAAGGTCGAGGCTGAGTGGGTGAGGACTAGTAGTGCCTTACCTACATAGTGGTAGTTGAGAGCGGATGAGTACAAATCTTTGACCCCATTCCCCTGCATGGATGGATTGAGTGACGCTGTAGGGAGAGCGAGAGGACTATTTACCCTGTGGATAGTTGAGAGCGAATGAGTACGGATCTTTGAACCCCATCTTCCCCATGATTTCGTGACTTGACCGTGACGCTAGGTAAAGGTCGAGGCTGAGTGGTAGAGGACTAGTAGTGCCTACCTACATAGTGGTAGTTGAGAGCGAATGAGTACGGATCTTGAACCCCATCTTCCCCATGATTTCGTGACTTGACCGTGACGCGGTAAAGGTCGAGGCTGAGTGGTAGAGAGGACTAGTAGTGCCTACCTACATAGTGGTAGTTGAGAGCGGATGAGTATGATCTTTGAACCCCATCTTTCCCCATGATTTCGTGACTTGACCGTGACGCTAGGTAAAGGTCGAGGCTGAGTGGTAGAGAGGACTAGTAGCGTTACCTACATAGTGGTAGTTGAGAGCTGATGAGTACAAATCTTTGAACCCCATCTTTCCCCATGATTTCGTGACTTGACCGTGACGCTAGGTAAAGGTCGAGGCTGAGTGGTAGAGAGGACTAGTAGTGCCTTACCTACCTAGTGGTAGTTGAGAGCGAATGAGTACGGTTCTTTGAACCCCATCTTCCCCATGATTTCGTGACTTGACCGTGACGCTAGGTAAAGGTCGAGGCTGAGTGGTAGAGAGGACTAGTAGTGCCTTACCTACCTAGTGGTAGTTGAGAGCGAATGAGTACGGTTCTTTGAACCCCATCTTTCCCCATGATTTCGTGACTTGACCGTGACGCTAGTTAAAGGTCGGGGCTGAGTGGTAGAGCCGTACCTACTACTAGTGACAGCCAGGTGGCTGAGTGGTGCGGTGCGGTGGTGCCCCCTCAATAGCTTGAAACCCATTACTTACGGAGCCAAGTGCGGCACGCACCATCAGTTTTAACTGTGCACATCTAACTGGTCGAGCCGTCATAACAACTGCAGTCACAATAGTCCGTGACACTGATAGGCTAATCGTTCCCACACAGATTGTGAGCAACATTCACGAACGTCACTTTATCCAAAGATAATGTAGATTGCGCATAGAAGCCGCATGGCTGAGGCAGGAAAATCAACATACGCGTAGTTCGGCAGCCCGGGCACAGATAGCGCTGCGAAAGAAGCCTTGACCTCAGCCCTTACCTTCTTCTCTTTTAAGAGTCTCGAGTAAAGCTACTGACGGTTGCGCGAGTTCGTTCGTTCTCGAAAATCGCTCGATTTGGTCACATTTAAGTCGTCGACATCGGACAAACTCGAGCATGAAGTCCGAGGAGGGAGGAAGACGGCGAGCGATGGCAGCGCTATCTGTGCTTGGGCCGCTGAACGGCCAAGAAAGACCGAGAGTCAAGTTTATAAAACGTAATCCTTAGTAATTAATTCAGTATATTGTTACAAACATGTCATGATTAGTGGCAGGCAATCTTAAGTAACACACAATATTGTGGCAACTTAATACTGTATTAAACTGTAAACTCGCTACCCTACGTAGACCAGAGTGGGCTGTGTATCTGTGACTAGTTCTGCAAACATTGTTCACTGAGAAATGTTTGAAATCAAGGAATTTTTATTTATTTATCATAAGTGTCCTCAGAACGTGGTTGTCTGTAAGTTGCAAGAGGTTTGCCCGAGACCAGGACGTTTCCTTAGCCTTTTGAATGGTATTTTAAGGTGGAGGTTTCTTAGGTTATTTAAGTTTCTTCTCGGAGAGCACCCCCCGAACTCACCGGTATGTCGCTCCTCCTAGAATACGAGTAGGCCTACTGTCCAATGCGCGCTTTGCTTCGTCTTTATCCTGAGATATGATTCCCGGAACAATAACTGTTGACGAGAACTCAATTTAAAACTGGGACGTCGAATAGAAGCCCTGAACACTGAACAGAACAAACACTATTAATATCGTATTCAATACATTGAATGCTAGCAGAGGAGTGAGAGGAGTGGAGAGGAGATGAGAATGCCGGTGCTGATTTCTGCGATGGATTCTAGGCTATTTGTCTCCAGTTACTATTTACTCGCTGCTCGGGGAATAAGTTCATCCGGAGAAACCTTGTAGAGCTTCAAACCCACCTAAATGTAAACATACAATTTATTTTCCCGCGACGTCTAGGTTTCTCATTAGTTCCGGTAATTGAATGTTTATGAATCTACTCTCTGCAAGTCACGTACAGTATGTATGCATTGTGTGTTCAGTGCAGACTAAACTACTTTAGATTTTCCTGCATATCTGATATGAGTGTACTACTGTGTATGCTGTGTGTGTGTATGGTTTTGGGTTTTGTTTATGAATTCTACTGCCGTGTGTAGTGTTTACTCGAAACTATGAACTACGCAGCTGAACGCAGAATGAAGAAACACGTGTTCTCCTTTGTTCGATAGGTAAAGGTTGACCGTTGGGAATTATTAATTAGCGAATTTCCTTTGGAAAAATGAGATATTCATGTTGTCAGCATGGAAGACACAGACCCGGGACCATGACATGAGCATCGATCCTGCATGACTCCCAGAACACGTTTTGAGCATGTTTACAAGACTTTATGTATGTGTGTACTCTCTACAGGTCGCATTTTTCCGATTTTCATGAAATTTGGTACAAATTTTTGTAAATGTCTCGGTCAAGTTCGTTAGCAAAGTCGGACTACCGGAAGTATGCTTTTGAGGGGAGTTTTCACCAATAAAGTGGTGTTGATAGTCTAAAAACAATAACTTCCATTAGATTTTGATGACATTTGAAATACATACGTATTTTGATAGCATCCATCAATCTACCAAAAATTATAAAAATCCGTGTACGGACGTTTTATTTTAAAAGCTTTGTAATATTTTTGATCTTTATTACAAATGATAGCCCCACCTTGTAAAGTTGAACCGTTGAAAACCTTGCTGTTGGGAAATTTTAATGTATTGTATATCTTTTGTATGTAGATTTGAAATGAACCTCTCTCCCCAGTACCCAACCCTTCCCAGATGCCAATACTTTGAAATCCCGACTTGCGTCTACAACGTAACCTACATAGAACCATACAACACAGTTCACAGTCCACTATTCAGTATTCAGCGTTCCTCACTATTCGCACGGTTTTAAAAGTACGTACTTTTATGGAAATTGTTAAGAGTGCACAGTACCTGTCAGCCATTTTTTTGTGCCCCATAAGAACAAAGCAAAAGTAAGTATTCTCTTGAGACACCTCACGCCTACAATTGTAATAAGATCTTTCTGAAATACGTTTTTTTAGAAATATGACGATGTACTGCAGTAACTTCGCTGACTACCTTTTCGAAAGTTTTATCAGTTTTGGAGTAAAACAAGAAATTAAAAAACAAAATGACTTGAACTTTTGGATTTATATCACGGTTTTTTGAGTGAGAAAACGGAAATTCGGCTCAGTGGATCCACTAAAACATATATGCACTTACATCACAAAGTGTAAGTACATATATACATCTTAAAACAAAGTTTATTTCATAAAAATCCGATTCAAACTAAAGGTGTGAAGTGTCCCAAGAAAATGTTTTTATTTGTCTTACAGGACAAAATGCAGGGTCACAGCCCTTGCCCCTACTGCGCACTCACACACATTCATACACATACACAACATACACATTTTAAACCCCGACCAAGCCTCAAATGTTAGATTGAAATGTTAGAACTGGATATTTTTGCACAGCTGTAACATAATACGTGGATCATAAATATGTTATCACTTTGAAATGAGTCTCGGTAAGATTTTAATTGAAAATCGTTTCGGTGAGATGCAAAGTACGACGCAATTCAATGTGAATAAGGCTTAACAACAATGAGGCTTATTACAAATAATATGACTCACTTTAAAAACTTCTTTTTTCTTTCATTATTAAAGTGAACTCGTTAGTCACCATGGGTCTATGCAGCTCGTGCGGTCACCTTACTGACCAGCGACGAATCAACTACTGACCATTGGCTGAGACGGGGCTCGAACCTGCGAACTCCGGATCCACAGTCTCGCACGCGACCCCCTCAGCCACCACGCTGGCAAACGCTTTTTTCAATAATTCAAATTCTCGATTCTGTATATTGACAATTTACAATAATTGCATAATTACAGAACTGATGTCACAGCCTGACATACAATGACACATATTTTGTTTGACATTGTGGCTTACAGATAAATCACATGGTTTACCTAAAAAAAACATAATTTAACCAAAGTTTTTTTCTGCCTAAAGTTTTTTCTCTTTTCTAAATAATATATTATTGTATGTTATTTACAGTATTTATTCTAGTGACAAAAACTCATCAACAGAGTAACACGCTCTTTCTAAAAGATATTATTTTATTAAAACTATGTATTTGTTTTGCCTATTTTCAAATATAATATTTCTTGGTAAGTTTTTGAATAATTTTCATTGACTTTAAATATACTTTAAAATCAATGATAATTTTGGTCCTAGGTTTTGAGGTAGCGCGGCAGTAAGTTGTAATCTATGCGGAGTCTGCCTGTGCTGTTCTCGGGCTCTTGTATTGTATTCGTGAACTTCATTTCCGGTTTGGATCGAGTCATATTTAAATTTGTAATACATAAAGAGTTCATAAATGTACAATGAAGAAAGAGTCAAAATTTGGAATGATCGGAAATATGGTTTACATGAAGTTCGTGTAAATACCCCTGCCATAATTCTAACTGCTCTCTTTTGCAGGCAAAATATTCGTAAAAACTTAGTACGAGATGCAGATCCCCATAGGACGATTCCGTATCTTAGTCTTGACTCAATTAAAAACTCAATAAGTGTTTGAAACATTGTTTTGAACGGTCAGGATTTGCCAAATTCAAATTTGACCTCGTTCAGCGCTTAGAGACCAAAGATCTTACAATTAGTGCAACAGTGTGCGTTTAAAATTTAAAAAGAATATAAATTTAATATAAAACGTGTTCTGGGGGTCAGGATCCGTTACGTGTTTCATGGTCCGGGGTCTAGGTAGTGGGTATTGTCATGTTGACGGCATGAATATGTAATTTCTCCTAATTAAATTCGATCGTAAATACTATGAAGAAACCATTGATCGTGTCTCTTAATGTAATATTGAGAGGATATCTTTAATAGGAAAATGTATTTAAATCTGAATCAATTCAATCGGTTTTACTGTTTTTGAACAAATAGACTAATATTACGTACTACGACACAAAACACATATATTTGGTATTTGTTAAAAGTTCCAACAATTATTACTAATTACAAGTTACCTTTTGGTGCCTGTAGATCCTACTGTAGATTCTTCTACAGGCACCAAAATGTAACTTGTAATAACACAAGGTCCTACAACTGGGAAAATTAAATATTTTATTACTAATTACCACCGATTTGTAACCATTGGTTCCAAAAACCACACGATCGATTTGTATGTTGAAAGTAGTTTATGTCACTCACAGAGCTATTGAATAAAGACAGTTACTACTGTAATAGCAAATCCCAAAACTGTTTCCCGTGTCTCATTCCAATTTGTTAATCGGCAAGGAATAAAGTAGAGTAAGTAGGTCGGCTCGCACGGAGCCTAGGGAATGCATAGGCACAGTACACAGTACACAGTACACTCACTGGTAGTGGTGTAGTGGTGAAGTGGTAGGTTCTATCAAGGCAATGCTTATGCTGCTCTGGGTATTGGTTTGCACACTGCGACACGCTGAAACTTATTTCTATTCAATGTCCTGCTTCGCGAAATTATTCATTGTTTTATCTACTCAGCGCCTCAGCTACGCGCGACACTTCAATGCAAGGGTTTACAGCGGATCGTTTGTTACCTTACATAATAATGTTTATAATAATAAACATGGTGTGCTTAAAAACTAGAGGAGTTTTCTGACACGCGTACAGAGCGTTTTTCCGAAGTAATGCGTTTTAAGTGTACAAAATGGAGTTAAAAGCAGTTGGACGATTTCACACTTTATCGGGTAAGAGGAATTGATGTACACTCTTACGAAACCAGAGACAGGGAGAACTATCGAACTTGGAGACACAGAACGATGGTTCATGAACGTTTGCCCTCACAGGCAGGAGTTCAGTTTGTCAATATACTTCCAAACTCGCGCCTGCGGCGCTCGCTGGGGGGCCTACGGCCCCCCAGACCCCCTTCGTGGTCCCTCGGATGTAGTGGCCTCGCTTCGCTCGGCGTTTGTGGTGAAGGGTGTTTCAAACAAACTGTGGCCTCGCTTCGCTCGGCGTGCGTGAATGCGGGGTATCTAACACACAGTGGCCTCGCTGCGATCGGCGGTCGTGAAGGGGGTATCAAGCTAACTTAGTCGCTTTAATTTGCAACATATTACTAAAGAGCAAGTGTTTAACTCATACTTTAGGTGAAGTTTAAAGCTTCTAAACACTACAAGGCGCGAGAAAAATTAAAACTGTTGCAAAATGGTGAGCAAAGTAGCATATTTGAAACTATTGCTTATTTTAAGGATGAAGGAGGCCAGATAGGATAAAAATGCATAGGACCAAAACGTTAGATCATCTAAAACCTGACTATGAAAATTCAATCCATTTTTAGATAGGACTTACCGTTCGTCCACTAGATGTTTTTTGGAAAAACATGTTTTCCGCCATTTTATTTTTTAGGGCTGTTAAAGTTTAAAATTTGGGGTTTTGAAAATTTTTCCGTCGGTGAGTTAGTGAAAGGTACCTACATACCAAATTTCAAGTTTCCAGCTCATCTAGAAGTGCTGCTGGCGTCAGTACAGTTCGTTAGGTATAGCATGGCCGGTGGCCTTGAGATCTCCTGCTGGCCGCTTATGGCCCTATAGCCCATTTAACCGGCCGTGCTAAACCTACCACATCAATTGGGATATTGGAGAATCAGACTAACAGGGGTAGGACTGGAAAAATTCGAGTAAATGGGAATAGTACGAATGTAAGTTATGTATGTTTGAAAGGGATCTAGATGTGGATGAATACAAAACTTTATATAAAATAGTATACGATTGAGATACATGCTTGTTAACATGTCAATTCAATAAAATATTTATTTATTTATCGGTAAAACTATCGAACAACTTATGAGAAATAGGGTTCTACACACGTGTTACCGTAAAACTCGTCTAGTTTCCAAATACAATATATCATATCATGTTCATTAATGTAAAAACTGTGAAACCCCATTGCTGCCGTAAACCCTTGCTGGCGATTGGCTTGACAGTTAAACCGCACCAGTTTAAAGAATACCCTTTGTTAGGTGCGCGGTGTCGTGTGTTCCTTGGGCGGACCACTTAGGTGACCACTGAGGCGCACTCTTAAGTTCAAGGCATAGCCTTGTGCACATTCAGTATAATATCATAATACGAGTAAATATTCGACTACATGTTTATACATTCTGTTATTATTATCATAGACTAACGGACTCTATAGGTAGAGTCTCTAGTCTGTGTTATTATTAATCTGCGTAGTTGTCTCAGTCGTATCAGATGAATAGGCTACTTACTACTTAGCTAGGTTTTTGAATGAACGCGCACCGGCTGACTCATAGGCGCCCATACTCGGGGTAGGGTGTGGACATGCACCCCCCGGATTTTAGGATTTTTTCAAATTTCAAAATTGAGCAAATTGTTTATAAAAATTTTGTTTTTGGAACATAATAATGGCCTTTTTGGGACAATTTCATTTTTTCATATGGAATTTCAAGTAATTGCATTGGTTTGCACTCTTTTTGAAATGGGGGTTGGTTGAGTGTAAGTGGTAGTGCCACTAACATATAGACTACAGGGTGATTGAAATGTCTTTGGAATTTAGTATTTAATTCGTATTAAAAGAAAGCATATGAATACATTTAAGACAATCGGAACTGAAATACATCAGCATTATTGATGTTGTCAGTGCTAATCTTTTTAAGAGAAAGGTTTACACGGGAAATTGTGCCCTTCAAGTATAATACGCCTTTCTTCAAGAACGCCCAAACACGTATTTCATGGGCTATTTTTCTTTCATTTTCCCGGGGGAGAACCCCGAGACCCCCTCTTCCCGCTATGTCAACCCCCCCTGGAAGATACCCTACGGGCGCCATTGTTAACTCACTGGTTGCGGAATACTGTGGGCTAGGGGACATTGCCGTGCCGAATTGCCTGTATGTGTATACTCGTACAGGAACAGCGCGTTTATGTCACTATTAATGTCACCGGCCGTGAGTGCTATGAAACGCGTTGTTTAGTCGAGTCGACACACAAGCCACCGTTCACCGGCCAGTTTACGAGTTCAGGGTGCAGGGCTTGTTGTGTCTCGATCACAATTAGAATTGTCCAAGTACCCGAGGGTGGACTGGATATATGAAAACCCTTTTCTCGTTAGGTCGTTATGTCCGCCAATATCCGGAGTATGTCTTGCTTTATTGCAGCCGTCGCTGTTGAGTCTCGTTTTTATACACGTGCCGGATTATGGTCTACAGGTTTATTAATAATTTGAGAACTGGATCGTTGGCATTAAAATCGGTGTCGACGAAATTGAGCGATTTCCAGATTTAATTCGTTCCGTAAAATAATAATGAAACACTTTTGGTTCTGGTATAAGTGCTTTGACGGTTGTTTAACGGGCGCAGTTATTTGTACGTCGCAGCAATAGTCTGCGAGTCTATCAGTTCAGACAAAGATAATGTTATGGTAAGTATATTGCGCATAGATGCAGAATGGCCGAGGTGGGATAAATCAACATACTATCGGATTTTTTATTATAGGCCCCTCACTTTGATGCTTAATAACTTTCTTGAAAAAAATTTTAGAAAGTTCTAGTTTTCAGTAAACGGTTCATTACCTAATACCTAATACTCACATTTAATAAATCTACTATATGATATTCCAAAAATAACTTATCGAAGCAAAACTGTAAAAAACATGGTTTTTCGTGAACTTCAAATATTTATTTACTTTGTTTACGCGTATCTTTTATTATAGTTGTTCTAAAAATATTTCTTGTGCAAAAATAACTCTTTACCTCATTGGGAACAATTCAGAATACATTTTGAGTTTCTATTTGACATATTTATTTAGTTATTAATTATTTTGCTAGACTCGGTTAACTCGAAAAGTATGCATGTTGTGTACATTTGGTTTGCATTGTAATTATCAGGGTTTATACGTGAAATCGTGTATTGAAAAATACTTATTATCAAACACATTCATCTAAGCTAAAATTTGAGTTGAAAGGAACGTAACTTTATTGATGAGTGAGGCAGGGTGCAGTGAGTGCGGTACAGTCTGGTCCTAGTGGGACTGTTGAGTCCGCGCGCTCGGACCTCCACGTCTAACTCGTCACCGAAAGCTCTAATCGGAATTATTAAAGAGCATAATGATAAAACCTGAGCTTTGTGTTATATAAATATGTCATACTATAGTAGTAATAAGTATAAAAGGCCTTTTATTGTTGCATTGTCTAATTGGTATTTTAAATTTATACATAGCCTAATTTGAGAATAAGCATACAAACCTATGTGCATTCGGTATTTACTTGTCGAATTGTATAATTACAACCATCACAACACACACGTCACAAGCAGTTATAGAAAACTAGAGAATTGTTAAAGGTATTGAGACTATTTCTTAACGTTTGTAATTAGAGAGCATAGAGGAGGTTTTTTTGTAAAAATCGATTTCCAAGAAACCCCATAATAAACTTGAAAACATTTCTCAATAACAAACATGACCTTGGCCACATCCTGTGTGAAACAGGAAAGAGATTCTTTTCGAAAAAAGAATGAAGATGGAAATAGGCTTTCAGTAAAACGAAAATAAATTCTAGTGTATGAGTAGGTTCTTCATCTGGTGTATTTGTAGGACTGGTACGGCGATACGGCAGTGGTCTGTAGTACATGTGAAGTGAGTGCACCGCGCTGCGGGAGCTGACGGCACAAAGTACCATTCAATAACTTTGCAATACTCACATTCAAATAAATTTGTATTGAGTTTTTAATTATATTTTTATGTTTACACCACTATAACGGTTATAATCATGCAAACTAGAGTTGTATAGCATGCATACTTTTCGAGATACTCGAGGCTTGCAAAATAATTAATAATTTAAAAAATATTATAAATAAAAACTCAAAATGTATTCTACCTTGTTCCCAACAAAGTGAAGAAGCGTTGTTGCACAAGAAATAGTTTTGGAACAATAACAATTAAAGATACGTTTAAACAAAGTACAAGGCTTATTTGAAATGAACGTAAAACCATGTTTTTTCACACACTCACTTGAGTAAGTTTTTTTTAATAACTCATTTCATATTTTTGAAGTTGTCTCATTATTGGGCAATAGATAATGAACCATTTACTGAAAACTAGAACCTTCTAACATTTTCTTCAAGAAAGTTTTAAGAACCAAAGTGAGGGGCCTATAATAAAAAATCCGATAGTAGTTGCGGCAGCCCAAGCACAGAATTCTAAATAATTGCCCCTATGACAGACGAAGAAACATATACAGACAAGTAGTTTTGTAGACAATGTAGTATAAATATGTGTACAGTCTTCACATACATATATCTTTGTTGGTGTGAAAGGGTGTCCACCTTTTCCATCCCTTTAAAGATTTATAGTTGATTTTTATTTTGTAACTTTACACTTTATACCTAAAAATACGCTTGTTTAGAGAGTTTCTTTCCTAGAAAAGTGCCCGTTATACTGAAGCTATTTATAAATAATAAATAATGTTTTGAAGGATACAGCTCACGGTATATTTCATTTTGACAGGACGAATAAATTACCCGGACATTTCAAACGATCTATTACATGAATGTTTTACTACGCGGGAAATGTTCACGATAAAAATATGATTTTATTGTTTCGTCAATTATCTTGCGAAGTGCATGCAAACAATGCATAGGCCTATGACGCAGATGGACATGCGAACATGCAATGAATATCATATAGTCTGTAGAACGGAAGCCATTCAACTAGAATTAGTACATTATTTTAAAGACGATCTGAGTTCGTCAATAATGAGAAATCGGTAAATTTCGACAGGACAGATCTAGATACAGAAGTTGGGAAAAGGGTATATATAACCCAACATTATGCTATGGTGAGTAGATTGCGCATGGATGCCACCGAGGCTGAGGCAGGATAATCAAAATAATAAGGCAGCCCAAGCACAGATAGCGCTGCGAACGAACTCTTTTAAGAGTCTCGAGTAGAGGTACTGACGGTTGCGCGAGTTCGTTCGTTCTCGAAAATCGCTCGATTTGGTCACATTTAAGTCGTCGGCATCGGACAAAGTCGAGCTTGTGGTGTCGAGGAGGAGAAAGACATCGAGAGACGGCAGCGCTATCTGTGCTCGGGCTGCCGAATTACATTTTTTGACTTTCCTGCCTCAGCCGTGTGGCATCTATGTGCAATCTACTCACCATAACATTATCTTTGGTTAAGTGCGAACTCTCGAAAGGCAGTGTGTTAGGGTTTATAACCAATTCGTGGCAAAAATATAAATCCTATATGTAGTGAGACTGAGTATACAGATACAATACTCTTAGCCGATTGTAAGGTTTATAGGAGCTTATGTGTGGGTTATACAGAGGGTTATCCTCCTACTCGGGGCTGGGGCGCACTGTTGAATCATTCCTTTGTAATTGTGTCTCACACGAGGAGACGTTATGGAGAAAATACGCGGATCATGAAGAAAGGATATATATATATATAACTAAAGAAACACTTTCGACCAAGCTCTAAGAACGAAAAGGCTTTTAAACGAATTTTGTTATTTTGCCAAATCACACTTATTTGAGCAACGAAGATTTGCTCTTCAACCACACGGCACACCCCACAATTAATTTATTGTCAAAAAAAACGAGTGCATCGACAAACGTAACAACAAATACATAATCTATTTACAGTTCATCATTAAACAAATAATGTAAATCATAATGCTCTTTAGCAGAAACACCCTTACACTGTGTTTAAATTTACTTATACATTGAAATTGCTAAAAAGACAAGTCGGTAGCTTATTATACAATTTGATACAGGAACACAGGGACTGTTTCTGGTAAATAGAGGTCTCGTTAATAAGGAGTGCTAGGACATCAGGATTTGAAAAAAGGTGTAGGGTTTTTTGTACACATTTCACACTCTCAAGAATATAAAGGCTTGAAAATGTTAAAATCTTGTTCTCTTTGAAGATTCCTCCATAAGACCCCCTGGTGGAAACTGGCTGGAAGTTAGTCATCATTTGTATAAGCTAGGAAAAGTCGCACATGCTACCCTAGGACAGGAGTAGTGCACTGTGAAAGTCAGATTGTATACTAGCCCCTAGGACAGGAGTAGTGCACTGCAGTACTGACTGTCTCGTTTGCAAAATTTCACCACGTTAAAATCTCTATAGCGGTCAAATGTCTCGCGGGCTCTATCCGGCCGCCTCTTATCTTACTTACGTTTAAAAATAAATCTATACTTAATGTTAATTCTAATGTTTCAAATAGCCGTTTTAACCTGAACACTAGGGCGGCAACCTAGACACGCGCCTACTACTGTATAGTAGTCCGCCTATTGAGAAATACGTAACTGTATACAACCGGACACAAAGATAGTTTTGGATTTGTGCTTCATTGTTTAAATCTAAGCATTGTAACTACGAGTCCATTTTACATTGCACATACACTTATACAGTATACCATACAGAAACTTAGCCCTAAACCTTAAGGTGGCTGAGTTCAACTCATTTAAAATGTTCTTAGCTGATTGGTTTATTAGTACTCCGATAGAGGCAGTTGACAACCTCATACGTTCAATTTATAGATAACAAGTAAAAGGTAAAGTTTGTCTTGTTTAACGAGGCGAGGTCAGGACTACAAAGGCCGCTCTACCACTCAACCTCAACCTTTACCTAGTGTCACCGTATTAGTCACATTACAAATGTAAGTGGTGGCTGCGGGGATCGAACCCGTGCCACCGGAGTGATGAGCATCATAGCGGCAAAACAGTTACTCGGATCTTCAATCTGATGAAAAATCGTTAGTGTGGAAACAAAGCTTTTAAAACTGTTGTATTTAACACTTTCCCGCCTCTGTCAGTTTCGTTGCTAGATCAGTTTGAAGTTAAATTGTCTAAAATTCAACTTTTCGCTGTGTTTGGGCTCTTAGTTACGGTACTTATCGACCACCCAAACATATAAAATTAAATGTCCCCTAAATACGAGACCGCAGGCCGAGTGGGGGTTCCGGGGGTCGCAGTCCCCAGCGTGATCGGAGGGCAGGTAATTTTATATATACCTATTTCGTCCAGTTTTAACATCTCAGAATTGTGACATGACTGTTTATATTTTGGATATTATTGTTTTGTTTACTTTAATTGTTCCAGTGTTGTTTTGATTTATAATCTATGAAAATGTCTTAAAGTTAAACTTAATTACTAGAATTCTCTAAACTATAGGTGTTTTATATTTGGAGTAATGTTAGGTAAGGGTAGACTTGTAGCGGCTCTTGTCCACACACTGGATGTGCTTTGTGAAGTTGTGGGCATTACGTTTAGGCCTATGTGGAAACCTTGTTTTAGTTGAGTGAAGCGTGGAAAATACGCGTCGTGTCGGTGTACGATGTAGATGTAGGCCTACGCCGCTTCCAGGAGCGAGGGGCGAGGATAGGTGTGTTATGCAGCCGCTGACTGCTGAACCGCTCTTGTACTCTTTGACTTTGACTTACTGAACAATAGAGCGTATTGTGTCGCCGGTGCATTTGTAAACCATGTGCACTGTACACTGTAGGCCTACTGTACAAAGTGCACTGTGCAGTCTTGTTGCACTCTAGCACGCTGCGCAGACGGCAGAACCCACCCTTGGTCAGAGCTAGCTTTGTTGCGTGGCCGCCGGCCGCCGGCGTCAGGGTGCGGTTGCAGATGAAGAGCGGCTTTGTGCCGCGAGTGCGCAGTTCCTCTAGAAGCTATGAGCTTTTACTCTCTCAACGGCAAAAGCCAACCAGACCGACTTGTGCTGAAATACAGCCCTTTTCTGAAAAAGTGTTTCAATTAAGGCTTAAAGTATGCGTTTTCAGCAGATTCCAAGTAAAGTATTTATCTTGATCAGTTTTAAATTGTTTGGTTTCACTGGTGTTTAAATGAGTGGTTTAATTCCTTAATTTTTACTCAAACAACAAGATATTTAAGAACCATTCGGCGGTGGTGGTCATGCCCAGAAGCCGCCACTGCGTATATTTGACAGTTTTCTACAAAACGAGTATGAACTAGGCAGTAGATATATTTGAAATAACTTATCAGTTATCGTGTCGTAAACTAAACTAAGAATACCAATTAATGACTATAAAAAGGTGTAACGACAATAAACTAGGGAATACAATAACGATTTTAAACAACAAGGTACAATACCTCAATATCTAATAAGTTATAAGTTAGGACTAACAGTCATGTGATATGCATAAATATACATGATGCTAATAACATTGCGGCGGGCATGAATATCTCAATTTTCAAAGGAAATTCGCTAAGAATACAGAAAACACGTACAGTTAGAAATGTCGGAGACACCGATACCTGTCAACAAAAGCGTCTAACTGTGACCGGGTCCGGCGCACTCGGCCTTTTCACTAGAAACAAATACACAATTATATCCTACTGTCAAAGAATTGACATTCAAGAACCATTGGCATTCATTGAGCTCAACAGCACAATCCTACAAATCAACGAGCTCAATCTCATTACCAACCAAACAAATCTTCTTCCATCCAATTCTGTTTACGTCAGACAGACTCAGATCATAGTCCAACTGTCATGCTGGACGAGACTGATATTGAAAAAGTCTACTCAACAAAATTCCCCGGGATACACCTAGACAGATGTTTGACCTGGGATTTACATGTAGACTACGTCTACTCCAAAATTTCCTCAGGCAATTATGTTTTGAGACAGCTATCCAAATATTGTCCACCTCAGGTACTGATGACGGCAGATTATGGATTAGTCTGCAAAAGCATAATTTTCTAGAATTTTCATTCTCCAAAAATAAACAGTCAGACCAACTTAAGTACTTATGACAATGCTACATATTACACTGGAGAGATTCGTGCAGGCATCATTCAAAATTCTGAAACTGTCGACTTCTTCTACATTTTGGAAACTTGCATTTTTCAGACAAAAATGCGACCCGTAAGAGGGTGATATCCACTGTTACGAAACCGGGGGCAGGGTGCAGTGGTCACCTCAGAGAAAGCCTAAATTCGTACGTACAAGGAACACACGACACCAGCACGTAACACCTGGCTAAACAACGGGCCTTCTTTCAACTGATGCGGCCTAACTGTCAAACCAAGCACGGCAGAGGTTAACGCCGGCCCGTTTTTCACCTTTCAAAATAATTGTTATATTAATGAATATGACATTTTTGGAAACTAGAGGAATTCTTCGAAACGTGTACAGAGTCCAACTTTACATATGCTGTTTCATATGTTTAATAGTTTCACTAATCAATTTGAAATTGTCTTCGTTTTAGTGACGCATATTTCGACCCCGTATTGTACACGCATAATTTCGAGACAAACGCGTTTAGGTAAGCTTCTTAGTTTCAAAACTAATGTAAATACTTAACTTGAATAGTATTAGCGTACTTTGGATTATTGCAGACTCTCGCATTGGGCGTCATCGCCCAGCTGAAAAACTGAACGGAAAACTTGTTTTTTAGAATTCCACCTCTCAAATAAATACGGATTGGCTGAGAAAACTGCACATAATAATATACTATAAAGCCGGTTGTACAGGTGACTGAACGAGTACAACCGTATTCTATTTTTGAAGCTCTTGGTGTGAAACCTTCGGGAAAAGTCTGATTTCGTACAAATTTTGTATTTAACACTTTTTCCCACATTTGATGGTTTCACTGCTAGATCAGTTTGAAGGTAAATTTTCGAAAATTCAACTTTTCGCTGTGTTTAGGCTCTTAGTAACGGTACTTATCTACCATCCAGCCATATACGTTTTATATATGTGTTATATGTCACAAAAAAAGTTGTAATTTGGGCACCCCCTACAGAAAGTCACTATATTAAAGAAAGTCTGGTTATTTGGCACCTAAAGTTTGAACTTGAATCTATTTTCTAATATTTTTGCTCTAGTTATTACAGTTACATCTTCCAAAATTATTTTTCCTATACAACCAGTGGGTGGAGTAAATTTGTCTTAATCATGAGCGAATGCCCCCATGATACGAGGCTCAGCCCCCAGCGAGTACGCAGTGTAAAACTAACCAAAGTTTAATATTCAAATACGTAAGCGAATGTCGGTTTTATTATCAAATTTCCTTTGGAAAAATTAGATATCCATGCCGTCAGCATGGTAAGACCCAGGCCCGGGACCATGCAATGAGCACCGATCCTGACCCCCACCGCAAGACCATTTGGGAGGGTTTCTAAAAGAAATGAGTTTTAAAAATAGGAAATTTCATTTGATTTTAATGAAATTGAAAAACAATCCATTGAATCGTTTCATAATGGCGGCAAAAAAGTGACTTCGCTATATCAGCGGAACCAGTAGCGCTATTTCAACGAAATTTGAAATTTGTTATCACTTCAAGATGTGTAACAAAACGTGCAGGCTAAGAACACATCAGTCTGAGGTTGAAGGCTGAAGTGAGGCTGAGAACGGAGCAAACTATAGTAACAGATTGCTAAGGAAATTAGATTCCCTCACGCATGCGGCGCTTAAGCGCCTAGCTGCGTGTCGACCTGGTTTTGTTTATCTGTTGAACAGCTGGGTTTGGAATGCGACTGACTATGCTGAACTATGCTTTATGTTGATTATAAAGTATGTGATAGTGATAGAGGGTTGTTTGTGTAGAAGCTGATTTGTTTGCGTCTTAGCTGGAAATGAGAGCCCGTGTTATCTGCTTAGGATGGGATTTGTGTGACAGGTCAGACACTTGTGAAGAGGGAAACTACAACGAGAGGCCACGTGTTGCACACTTCACCCGGGCCCAGGGCCCGGAGTCTAAACATGTCCACCCCGGCACCCTGTGTCACACTACTCACTACTCACTCGGCACGGTCTTGATCAGGGGTTTCCAAAAGTATACGGGTTTTAATTTTAATATTTTTTACTATGCTACTTTTTATTAAACCAAAATACTCACCGTATTCTCACACAATTACAAATGAAATGAAGTTTTGTGACGCAGGGTTATTAGTAGGCCTATACCGTAGATACGCGTACATTTACCCTCTATATACTAACCCTCTGTATCCCAGGGGAAATATACAAGTTGAATTGAGAATGCAGATGGGCTGATGTGATGATGTGCAGATGCACTCGGATGCGGTGTAGTGGTGTAGTGGTGTAGTGGTGTGGTGGTGGACCCGAGGTGTGTGAGCGACACGTGAGCAAGGTTCCAATTTAATCCTACAGGCTACAGGTGAAACTTCATCAGCAGCCCTGTCAGCCCTGACCACGTGCTGCACGCTCATCTCAGACTCTCGGTTAATTCAACCGGTATGAGTCGAAAATATAAATAGTTCTTGTTAAATATAAATGGATAAAGATAGGAAAATGAATTTCAGGATATCAGGCCAGGTTCTCACCGTGCTGACGGCATGAATATCTCATTTTCCTAAAGGAAATTCGATAATGGATAAAAATTGAACACGATGATGTGTTCTCGCTATTATCTCGCTCGGTCGTGTCTTGCATAGGAAATAAATTTATTTTTAGTAACTATTACAACTTTGCCTGTATCCCCAAAATAGGATTTTGGGGGTAACTTAAATTTTTAAACGGTAAGACCGATCGGATGACACCTCATTTTTAAGGGCGCGGTTAAAGAAGAAGAACAGTGGATGGAAACTAGAGCTTTCCATCTCGACCCAGGACAAAATGGCAGCTCATTTTAATTAATAAAAATTTAATGGAGGTTGCCATTTTATTGGGTTGAGATAGAAAGCTCCAGTTTCCAGTTCAACCACTTCAGGGTAGAGATATTCATGAATATGAAACAAGAGGTAGGGATCTTTTTAGAACTTCGCAACATAGGACGTCCGCGTACGAAAAATTGCCCTCCCAAGCAGGAGCTAAACTGTTAAATTACGTGCCTCCCCAGATTGCCACTATCACCTCCCCAGAGCTGTTTAAGCGTCGTTTTAAACAATACCTAATTAATTTAAGCTGTTACTCTGTGGATGAGTTTAAGGATGGGGTTGAAATTTAAAGTTGTGAATTCGGTGTTTTTGGAGAATAGGAACATATGGAATATGTTTCTTAAAAGTGTGAATGGTTTTTCAGGATAATATTGTAACTGTATGAATGTCGTAATGTGTGTGAATGTTTTTCTTTTCTATCTTGACTTTTGTAAAAATTGTAAAGCTTTTCCTGCAAAAAAGTAGTACCCATGAAAAGGCTAGCAAATGAGGGGGCATAAATGTATAAATGTAAAATACTCGTATAACATATATGTTACAATAAGATATTGACGTTTGTATGCAACTTTGTAATGTTGTCTCACAATAAAGAAATATTCTATTCTATTCTATCCATCACTTTTCTTTAACCGCTACTTTTAAACTTTGAGTTCCCCTCGAAAATCCCATTTGGGAGATGGACAAAGTTGTGACAGTGACTAAAAAATTCAATTGAATAAGGTGTCCTGAGTTTCATTTTTCTATCTTTATCCATTCAAAATTTAACAGGAAGTATCCATAATTTTAACTCACACTGTATTCTCAACACAGTTCCAAAACAACCCCCGTGAGGTATCTTTTGAAAGTGGACTCAAAGCATTACACACTGAATGTGGCATAATAGCTAAGTGCGATCAATATCGTAGTAAACTAAGAAACGTTGAATTCATTTATTTCACGTCCAGCGACAGAGAAGGCACGTCCATAGCTTTGTGCTCAACTAGCCCACATTCACATGCTCGTATTTCGCTACGGATTCAATTTTGTAGGCTAAATGTTACGTCCACAACATCAACTATAATAGTGAAGACGTACTAAAGAACTGGAATATACAAGGGCATTTGCCTGGTTCAGTTCTTTCCACTTAGTCACCAATAAAACTAAAATTGCGTCATTTGCCAGACAAACGGTAATAAATCCTTATAAACAAGTACTGTACAAAAGGGAAAATTAAAACTAGGCCGATACGCAGCTGATTGTTGAAGCGCCGCTGGCATAAATAAATCGGATTTTATTTGCAATTTGTTACTCCAGTTTGCTGCGCTCACACCTTCGCTTCAGCGAGATTATTAAAATTATTTTTTGGAGGGAAAAGTCTCTCCCTAAAGGGGAGTTCTGGTAGTACGATTTTGCTGGTTAACGAACTCGATCAAGATATTTAAAAAAGAAAAGTTTGTACCGAATTCGGTGAAAATCGGACAAGAAATGCGTCCTGTAGAAATTATGTAATGTTCACAAAATGCACTAAACGTGTTCTGGGGGTCAGGATTGGAGCTCATTTCATGGTGCCTGGTTCTCACCATGCTGACGGCATGAATATCCTATTTTCCCTAAGGAAATTCGATAATGAATAAAAATTGAATACTATGATGTGTTCTCGCTTGTGTGTTGCATAGTTTAGAGTAAAGGCACGAGAGTGGCGAGACATTCGACATACGACAGTTGAGTAGACACCACATCAATGTCTAGACTCTAGTCGTTGTTATGTGGTGTGGTTATCGGTAGATTGGACCGGCAAGTGCGTACACTCCACACTCCTCACTCCTCACTCCGTATTCTGTCTCTGTATGAAGTTGCATATTGTAATTACACTGAGCGCTGCTAGTGACAACTGATCACGTGTGGTTTGAGCAAAGATTATGTTGTGGTAGGTAGATTGCGCATAGATCACGCTATATGGCTGAGGCAGGAGATTCGACATAGTTGCGGCAGCCCGAGCACAGATAGCTAAGTGTAGACTCGAGTACAGACCCACTGATGCAGGCGCCCAATTCAAAAAGCAATACCAAAAGAGGTAGTGCCGTACACTCTTACGAGACTACAGGCAGGGACAACTACCGAACTGGGAGACATAGGATGGTAGTTCATGAACTGTTGCAGGAGTTCATTTCGTCAACAGATTGCCAAATTCGATCAAAAACGCCGTTGTGCCCAAGGCGTTCAAAACTCGTCTGAAAACCGTCCTCGCCGCTCAAACGTTCCATGACAGACGAGTTCATGTCGTAAAATTGGTTGACTGACTAGGGTCTTAAGTCGAATAAACGGGAGAGAGCGAATGTAAATTTTGTATGTCTGAATGGTATTTCGATGCAAGTATGAAAGGACAATTTTAGATTAAAATGGCGATTGCCATACATTTTATTTAAAAAATATTCATGCAATAAAATATTTATTTACTCTCGAAAATCGCCGGGCTTGGTAATATTTTAAGTCATTGACGTCGGACAAACTCGAGCTTGTCGAGCCGAGGGGGAGAAAGAGGGCGAGAGATGGCAGCGCTATCCGTGCTTGGGCTGCCGCAATTATGTTGATTTTCCTGCCTCGACCATGTGGCATCTATGCCTAATCTACCTATTATAATTTAATCTTTGGTTTTAGCGAGTGCGACGCCACTCGCCTGCGCATGCGCGAGGTTGTCTTCTGGCAGGCACCCTACTCCCTCCTCCGCCCATCTCGCGCTCCACCCCACCACCCGCTGCCGCTCGCGCGACGCGCGCTACACGCTGACACGCAGTGACTAGTGAGCAGTGACAGACGACAGTGAGACACTGACAGTGGTGACTTGAGTGACCCGCTATCTCTCGCGACGCGCGCACAACATACACGCTATAATGTTCGACGTCGTGGATTGTGACTTCGAGATTCCCACCTACGATGAAGCCATTTCGGACTTTCCCTGGGCCATAGAACAGTTTGTTGTTGTATCCCCGCCATCCTCGCACGCAAGTGACTATTTACCCGAGGAGCAGGAGAGTTTGGCAGGTTCCAATTCAGACTTCGAGGATTGGTCCGACTATCACAATTATGACTTTTCTCCGGCCATAGAAGAGAACGTTGTATCCCCGCCACCCTTGCCCGCCAGTGACTCTTTACTCGAGGAGCAGGCGTCCGCTGCCGGGTCGTCGGTCGAGGAGCAGGAGAGTTTGGCAGGTTCCAATTCAGACTTCGAGGATTGGTCGGACTATCACAATTATGACTTTTCCCCGGCCATAGAAGAGAACGTTGTATCCCCGCCACCCTTGCCCGCCAGTGACTCTTTACTCGAGGAGCAGGCGTCCGCTGCCGGGTCGTCGGTCGAGGAGCAGGAGAGTTTGGCAGGTTCCAATTCAGACTTCGAGGATTGGTCGGACTATCACAATTATGACTTTTCCCCGGCCATAGAAGAGAACGTTGTATCCCCGCCACCCTTGCCCGCCAGTGACTCTTTACTCGAGGAGCAGGCGTCCGCTGCCGGGTCGTCGGTCGATGAACAGGATAGTTTGGAAGGTTCCTTTTCATTCTTGGAGGATTCGTCAGACTCTCACAATTTGGAGGATTCGCCGGAGGAAGCGACTGACGGGAGTTCAGAGGAAGCGACTGCCGGGAGTTCAGAGGTAGCGACCGACGGGAGTTCAGATGAATCTCGCAGCGTAAGTTACACTCATGAATACTAGGCTACAGTATGTATTTACTTTCTGAACAAGCTACGTAAGGTCTGATTTCAAATATTACAGCTTGGCCCCTGACATTACAGTAGAAATACAATTCATTTATACGTTTTGTAGTAAATTTTATTACCTATTTATTGACCTTAAGGTCATAAAAATCTATTGGGAAACAACGAAGTTTTAGGGGAAGCTCTGGCTGAAAACAGACAACTTTCCACCGTATTATGTTGACGTTTGCCACGGTTTCCACTGTTACTTTGTTGATTCTTAATAGATTTATTTTACCTTGATATCAATAGATAGTTAATACAATTTGCTACAAAACGTTATTCTTTACATTTTATCGTAAACCCCACCGATTGTTCGCCATTTAAGGTGTAACGCCAAAAATGCCCTAAAAATACTATAAAATCGCCACAGTTTTAAAAAGATAAGTTAGATCATGCTGGTAATTTGTTCCATGAATGGTCTTACTTAAATACAAATGTATGCTAAGTTTGATTCAAATCCGATAAGTGGTGTGGGAGATAATAAATAATTAGTGACAAAGATAAATGGCAAATATCTGGTTAACTAAGCATTTTGGAAAAAAATTTTACTCTGGATTTTATCTTTATTTTGACCCATATAACCTTTTCCCAGAGTCTGACACTATACTTATGGGACTCCCTGTATATTAATTAACAATTATCAATTTCTTTTTTACTAATAATTTACAGATTGAAATAAATAAATAATTGGCAGATACATATGCAATAATTACCTAGATAAATAACGTCGTAATGTCATTGAATAGGTAACCTTAATTTATGTACAAATCTGATAACAACTGTCAAGCAACGTTTTATAAAATAAAACAATTAACAAATCTATTTAAGTAATTAACCTGTACAGATGCAATAAATAAATAACAATAATATAATATAAGTGCGTTAGTATAATAAATAAAAGAAAGAGTATGAAAATGAATACCTCATATAAATACAGTAAGTACCCCATAACTCATGAATACAGTACTACAGTATTTAATTTACTTTCTGAACAAGCTACGTGAGGTCTGATTTCAAATATTACAGTAGAAATACACAATCTCAGCGAATACTTAAGATAATCACTGTGTTACGTTGCCTATGTGCTCGTATACTCGTACATTTACAGCGATGACATAGGCCTACATGGGCTAGTGCGTTTTATGTTCATGCGTATTTTCGTTATCAGCATAAACAATAAAGTAGTTGAATGACTGTAAGTCGTAACTCGTTCAAACCCTTTTACTGGATTAAATCACCTTCCGCATTTGCGTTCACTATACAGTAGGCCTATATATGCAGATCGATCATTTTGAGTGGGTCAAACGTGTTCTTTTCAATCGGTGTAATCGTGAAGAATTGTTCTGGGGTCTGAGGTAAAAATAACCGAATAGTTCAAACCCCTGATAGTTCTGTCCATGTTTTTTTTCTCAAGTCTATACTTATGTTTATGTTTTGTCATATATGTTTTTTTTATATTTGCACTGGTCTCCGAAATTAAGTATGGTTCAATTATTAGTGCTATATTTTGGACTATTTTCTCCACATTATGTCATGTTAAATATAGAATGCACTGCTTTAATGCAATTGGTTATGATATGTTTTACAGCATGTAAATTAAGTAAATAAACCGTACTATTATAATCGAACCACAGAAGGTTAGTAAAGAATGAGTGAAATGATCCGTGGGAAACTGCGTAGTAGGCTATGTAGGACGCGGGGTTGTTTACTCGTTGTTGCGTCGCGACGGGGCTGGGTCTCGGGGCTCGGGCTGGAGACTGCTAACAGAGTGCTACTGGCGCTCATGTAGGCCCACTACGCCGCCCCGGCGTGCGGCCCTCGCTAGTCGGGAGCAGCCCGCACTGTTTTAACGTTTTTATATAACGTATATTTCATATTTTTAAAACTTTTCGTATGTTTCTTACAAAATGCATTTTTAGTTAGAAAGCTAACTATTTAAAAATTAAAATTTTGATAGGTTTAAATGTAAATTGTATTACATGTATGGCTACCGCCCCATAACACATTGCCTACGGTCTGTACTCTGTAGCAACCATTTCGTGGTACAGTGTAAAAACATGAGCTCGAGGCTTTGCAAGCCATCCGGTCACAGAGTCGCAGTGGATCCGTGGTCGCTCTTCTTCTAGAGACTACTGTAGGTCGGGCCGTCGTCCGCCCCACACACGCCGCCCCCCTGCGCCGCTTGCATGAGTGGCTCGAATTTCCCTTGCACTTTGTTACTCTTGTTGGCCCCGTTCACAGCCTCGCTTTGGTATTCGGCCGTTCTATTACCACGGGCGTTACGAAGCTGTCCGCTACGCTCACAGCCTCGCCTCAGCCTTCGCCCTCAGACTGATGTGGTCTATTATCACTTATGCGTTCTTCTTTTACTGCAAGTTTAATTAATATCGTAAAGGGAAAACGAAATTCAAATTTTATTGAAATCTGACTACTAAAAACGATGTTATAACGAAAGTTGACTTTTTTGGCCACCATTTTGAAACGACCCAATCAATTTTCATAACTTTTGGTACATGGATAGGTACTATTAGTATTTATTTTAAATTTTGTCAAAATTGAATAAATTTTACTAGGTTTAGATAATTAAACCCACTTTTTTGAACACAACTCGACCGAGGTTTTTACAAAATTATATTCATATACATACTTATATATATATATTTTGTATTAATAAATATTCAATTCTACCATGAGTAGAAGTAGTTATGACCCATTACTACATTAGTCAGTCTCTCAACGCACAACAGGTAACCAGGCGGGAACCACACCCTTCTCAACCTCAGGTAGATACTCTAAGAGTTTAACAGCCAAGTAGAACAACAATTAGCTAATTTTATTTCCTCGAAAATGTTTCACTTAAGAAAAGTAGCTGTATTTATTCTCAGAATGCTCAGTGCAGGTCTCATAAAAACAAGCGTTCTCTTGCAAAACTTGACGCGTATAATTTTCATTAGATATGTGTGAAACAAGTCTTATTTCAGAGAGTACAATGATGTACTGCGTTGACTACTTTCTCGAAACCCCGACTTGTTGAATTATAAAAGAAGATATTACAATTCCTTATAATAATAATGCTTTCTTTGTTTTATCTTTACCGTCATTTGGTAGGAAATTAAAAATGTAGTGGAAGATTTGTTTCTCCAAAAGTGGGAGACAGAAATAGATGCTGTATTTTGTAGGAAAAGCAACAAATTGCCGCAACTTGCGGAAAACATATTGGAAGACTTTGGTGTAAACGCGGCCTAGAGGGGCGTTCTACTAGCTTGGGGGAGCGTCGTTGCAGAGGTAGCGCGAACTAAAATTGAGACGTTATTAATGCTACTCGTATTGTGATAAATCAACTCTTTGGTGAAAGATAAACTTATCATCTAGGTTTATCTAGGTTGTTATTTAGGTTATTATCTAGGTATTATCTATGTATTATCTAGGTATTATCTATGTATTATCTAGGTATTATCTAGGTATTATCTATTTCACTTCTCAATATGTTTGTTAGTTTTTATACTATTAGTGGTTGAAGTTAGAACAAATAGAGTTTTTCTAAGACCTTGTTTAAGAAGCTAAAAATAGGTTAGTCAAAACTCTGAAAACAGGCAAGCACAGATAAACTCTTTCTCATTCCATAAAACTAACATATCCGAATTTTACCTGCAAATCGCAGGCGTTAGATTAGGTTCGACAGTTAAGGCGCATCAGTTGAAAGAAGGCCTGTTATTTAGCCAGTTGTCACGTGCGCGGTCTCTTGTCTTCCTTGGACGGACGAATTCAGCCTTAATTAATCTGCGGTGACTACTGAGGCGGACCCTTAATACAATAGTCTGGGGAGGGGGTTCGTGCTTAGGCCATTTGAACATGCCGGTTGAGAGTGCTTGAGGGTACAGTGTACTGTAGGGCTGAGCATCGATGGTGGACGAGCGATGTTTATTGTACATCGATGTTTTTAAGTTTGATCGTTTGTGCACGATGTTTTTTAGTTTTATAATTTTGTAAAGCCGAATCGGTAATTTGTTACCATTTCTGCCAAAAGAAAAGCTACATTTTCTTCTACAATATAATTGTAATAGTAATAGACAGCCAGAACCCCAGAACAAACAGGGGTCTTCTTGGTCAGGGTAAGCTAATGAATACATTTGTATTAACGTTCGGTGTCGAGTTTGTACGTCATTGTAGTAAGAAGACCTTTATCCTCAAACTTACCTTTTATAAATGTGTGTGTGTTTATTTTTTAAATAAAAAAACTATGATTAGAGCCCGATATTTTCACACATCGATGATATGTGTACACACAGTAGTGTATATTGTACAGGTGACGTACGTGGTTGGGTGTGCGTATGCGTGGGCTGTTGTTGTAAGTGTGTAGTTGACATACTCGCCACCAGGTTGTGTCCGTGCCAGTCCAGCCAATGGGGGCTGTGGTCCGGGTGATGGCGCCGAACTCACGCCCAATCCGGTGACCCGTCACCTCCAGACTCGCCAACCCACCCTGTCCGCTACCTGAACACCTAAAACCCAAATAATAAATTATATTATTGCTTAAAACTAAACGAACCATTTCACTTATTGAATTAGGACATACATGTCATCCTTACGAATACTGTATATCGTTATGAAGTGTGTGTTACAAGTCTGGTGTTTCGTGTGTTTGCAGGCGAGGTTGGCACCACCTCCTCAGTGTCTGAGAGGGCTCGGGCGTTCCTAGCCTTCTTGGTTCTTACTTTCAAGCAAGATGAGGGCTTAGTCGTGTTTTGAATAGTGTTGCCCTTTACATAATATTGTCATAATTTTGCTTGTCATAATATTTAACTTTAGGAACCTCTGGTTCACGTACGGTTCGAAGTAGCTGTAGTTCTCGAAACATATATTCTCTCTCTGTGATCGTAGGATAGGCCTAGTGAAATCTCTGAAATGGAGATGGAGAACTCCCTTACGTTAAAAAGAATGTGGCGGATGATGAAACATATGTTCCGCGTAAGTTCTCGTTGTTATCTATGTATTTGAATATTTCTACTCGTTAATAGCGTTATATTGCTTATCGTTGTTTGCTCATAGGCTACCTACAAAGTGGCTGGGTTCACCCTGCCTAGCTGCCTAGCTGGCATCAGTCTGATTTCAGATTTTGTCTTGTGTCCTAGAAAACTGAACAGGGATTTTGGTTTGTTATACTTTAGATGAAAAATTATGTAAACAGCCTTGAGCCTAGCATATTCTCTTCACGATTATCTGAACTCTTGTATACGTTACTTAATCTAAATGGAACGTTTGTAAACACGTTTGTTTAGGCCTATGTTGATGGGATCATGATCCAGTACGATCATTCTCAGTGACGGGGTGAGCTTATAGGGCTATGCAATACGGAGGACAATGTTGGGCATGAATTTTGATCCCCTTTTCTATCGATTTGTTGCTAGGATTTTGGCTCAGCAGGTCTAATGCACGGTAACCTCTGCGCAACCTGAGCTAGATTCTTGGCCCAACCCATGCGAGTTATCATTCTGTCTATGGAGCAATATTTCATTTTAAGGAACAGTATCGTATTGTAGTAGTAATAATACATAAAGGTTTAGTACAGGAGTCAAAAATGTATTTTCTATTTAACATTTTAAAATAAAACATTATTATGGGTGCTAGTTTTTTTTAATTTGACAAAATTTTCAGTTTGTCTTTTATAACTTAGTGACGTAAGCTCCACTGACATGAGTGAAGCGAATTTCATTATTATCCTTCGCTACGCTCACGGCCTCGCTTCGACCTTCGGCCTCAGACTTTACGTGATCTTTTACTGCATGTTTTACTATATATCATGAAGGGAAAACTTAATTCAAATGTCATTAAAATCGGACTACTCCTTACGCCGTTACAGCGAAAAATTAAATTTTTGGCTGCAATTATGAAACGATTCTAGGAGATTTCATAATTATTAGTATAGATGGACGCCATCAAAGTACATACTTATTTCAAATTTCACCAAAAAAGAGTTAGGAAAGTTAAACCAGCTGTCATGGTTATGTTATTGCGCACTTTGCAATATTTTATCTGCTGTGTTATATCAGCTGATTGATTTCTCCAGCTGTTGTAATTCAAATTTGTTTACTTTGTTACGTGACAAATTGTGATGAATACTCATGGCCCCGTTGGTACTGGGAATTCTTCCTGAAATCTCCATGTAATGTACGATTTCCAGAGAATAAAGTCTGTTCATCTTTCTAGCTCGAATAGTACTCCTGTAATACGTTTAGGACACTTAATCGTGGCCACCCGGTATGTGTGTACTCTGTACAGGTCGCATTTTCCGACTTAACAACGGAATGAACAGTCCTATTTCAATGAAATTTGAAATTTGTCATCGCTCTAAGATACGTAATACAACTTGCAGTAAAAGAATACGTAAGCAGGTAAGCTTGTCAGTCATTGACTAATGAGGGAATTCCCTTCACTCACGCCAGCTGCGTGTCGGCCTGGTTTGAGGTTCATGTTGTCTAAAACCACAACAAACATGGCAGAACTTGGAATTAATCATGTGATACAACACGTAGCACTGAATAAAGAATGAGTCAACGTTATCTAGAAAATCCGTAAAAATTGAACAATGCCTTGATAGTTAAATTTAATCATGGCACTGCTAATTAAACACAACTACAGTGTAACTTTTATGTTTGCGATATGGAATATTTTGTTAGTTTCGTCAACTCCCAGTAAGTTTTCATCAGACTTTAACACCAGCAATAAATGTTTGCTAGTAAAATAATTATTGTAACACATTGCATTTGAAAAAGAACCAAGTAATTCATCTACACACCATTTTTCGATTTTAGAAAATTCTCTAGTTTGATACACTTAAAACCGTGTAAAGAGAATAAACACAGTCCTGTATTACATTAAGGTATGATAAAACCATACGTTCTATTAGTACCCATGTAGTTTTAGGAAACTATCTTTGAATTTTACGTACAGTTCTTATAATTTACTGGTCGTTAGTAAAATTTACATTGATTTATTATTGCCAACAGACTTCTAATAAAATATTACTTTCAGTGGACTATCGAAAACGTGAATTAAGAAATATTTATCATCGTATTTCCTGTGGAAAAGTGATATATTCATGCCGTCATCATGGTAAGACCCAGGCCCGGAACCATGAAATGAGCACCGATGCTTACCCCCATAACGTTTTGAGCATTTTTTCAACATATATACATACGAAGCGAGGCTGTGAGTGAAGTGAATCGTTCTATTCACTCATGCCAGCAGCGCTTAGCTGCGTGTCGGCCTGGTTTAAGTTATTTATTTTAATACAGTACATGTTTTCAACAAGTAAAACATTCCACGTCGATTTTGTTAGCAGTTTTCTTTTGTAATATTTATACGGCATGGCTACATCGCGCTCTAGCCATCTTGGCTTCAACATTAATTTATATTAACTCAATTTCTTATACAGTAGAATCTCGACTATACAACAGACGCTGTCTACGTGACAATCCCAAGTCAACCCTCGATCAAGGTGTATCCCAAGGAACTTTGTTGAGTAGACTTCTTCGATCTCAGTAACGTCCAACATGACTGTTGGATTATCTGAGGCCGTTGGTCGCAAGCAAACTTGAATGAATGTTGATTTCGTTGGATTGGTTTTGAGGTTGAGCTCATTGAAATGTTGAATTGAATTGTTGAGCTCAACAAACGTTACGCGTTCGAGTTCTTGCACTGAAGGTGCTTTGAAACACAGAGTCGTGTCATCTGCGTACTGGACAAGTTGTCCCTTTTGTACCGATGAGCCAACATCGTTAACGTAAATCAAAAAGAGCAGTGGACTAAGAATGGAGCCTTGGGGGACCCCATAACTTAGCCACCTCTCCCCTGATCGCGCGTCAGAAATTTGAACAAACTGGGTCCTATTACTGAGATACGATTTGATCCACTTGAGTGGTAGTCCTCGTATCCCGTAACATTCCAGTTTGTGTGCTAAGGCAGCGTGATTAACACAATCAAAAGCTTTTGATAAGTCGAGAAATACACTGAGTGTAGGTTCCCGACTTTCAATCGCGTCTACTATCATGTCGACTAAACACATCACTGCGTCTATTGTCGACCTGCCGTTTCGGAATCCGAACTGGCTTTTTGATAGTAGTTTGTGCCTATCTAAGAAGTTTGCAAGGCGAATGAGGAAAACCTTCTCGAAAATTTTACTGAAAGCTGGTAGGATTGAAATCGGGCGGTAGTTTTAAGTTGAAAAGGGGTCGCCCTTTTTGAAAATTGGTGTGACTTTTGCATTTTTGAGAGAAGGGGGAACAGTTCCTGAGTGAAAAGAGAGATTGATAAGATGTTCAAGTGGCTTCAGCAAATGCTCGGCGCATTTTTTGATGAGCCACGTCAATACGTGATCCGAATCGTTGGTTTTATTTAGGACAAATCTCTTATCATTCTGGCAATTTCCTCTTCTGTGACCGGAGTCAAAGCCATGGAGACTGTAGGACTCGGTATTGATGGGTAAGCGGTCTGATTCTTGGCCTGGCTAAGGTCTTGATCAGTTCCGACCGAGAAAAAGAATTTGTTGAATTCATCAGCAACTCTGAGTGGTTCGCCGACTTGTTCGCTTTCAAGTTTCAGTTCGATACCCTTTCTGTGTTTTAATTGTTCGTTTTACTTTTGATATTGTAATAAATACTCGTATGTTTGTCACGTTTCCTGGTGATAGCACTTAACCTCCATAATATACGAGTTTTTTCGTATCCAAGGTGGTCTTAGTCCCAATTACCTCGGATAATTGAGATTCTACTACGAAATAATATTCCATAACATTTGATTATCATTTCTGCATTTATTCGTAGGCAGATCAATCTTATTTTTAGATGATATTTTTTGCAAAGAGATTATAGTTTTAAAACAATTTCCCAGTAAAAGGATTTTTCAGAGCCCGCTGCGTTCACGATCGTTTCCGGTTTAGATATGAGTCACCTACCGGGACAGTGTTTGTCGTGTCCAATGGTTTTCATATTTAGATTTTTAAACGTTTCAAACACTTATTGGGTTTGGGTTTTTGACGAGTATCCCTATCAAACCGTTAATGTTCATCCCCTTTTTCATGTTCGATAGCTTGACCAATCGGTGTTAGCTTAAAGTTGACCATTTTGGAATACATTTCTTTTCTGCGATAACCGAGGTTGTTTTGTTTTTTAATAGTTCCAGAGATACTGTATACGATTGTCGAACAGGGCTGTTTATTTTCACTTGTACATTGACAAGGCCGGATGCAAAGTTATAGCGGCTATGGTTATACCTTGTACTAGATAGAGACTTTGTTTTAAAGTTCTCTATGCACCTTGTTTATGAAACTATATACATATGATGTACGTAATTGAAATGTGTATTAGTCATATAGAACGTGTTGTACTGGGGTTCTGGGAAATATAAAAAACACGCTGTATTTAGTAAATCGTATATTGACCGTTTGTGTCGAGGTTCGTGTAGATTGTAGAGCAGTTCATACTCGGGCAATGTGGTGGTACTATTGTCGCAAGCTCGCCCGGGGTGTGTGTATCGGGCTGCTGCAGTGCTGCAACGCTGTGCACTGTGGGCTGCGGACCCACCAGGCCGGCCTCACTCGCGGCCGCCGCCATTATCAAAGTGACACCTCGGCAGTTTCGGCTGGCGTCAGGCGGCACGCTCTTTGATCTTGTTCACACGCCTGTTTTTCAATTGTATTCTCTTACACTATTCCTGATTTAACACACACTTCCACTTACTTTGCTGGTTTAGTTTACGGATTTAGAAGTTGTATGCAGTTTAGTTATAGTAAACCCACTAAGGATGGTTGTAGACTTTTATTTTTGTTTGTTTGTTTGGAAGGGTATTTCATGTCGCCCAGACTGAGAGGCATCACTGGCAAGCAAAGCTAAGCTGATTGCCAAGTGGAAAATGGAAGCATTTGTGTTAGACTCGTTGGTTTGGCGTTTTCTTGTCCGTAATCTTGGATGTGTTGAGCTGTAAATCATCTCTCAGTATCTTCCTGGTTATAATGGAGATATCGGAGATGATTTAACTAATGTCAAGAAATTCTATCGTCCAAGTAAGGTTTAAATTAGCTTTGTTATTCATCTCTAGCCTATTTACCCTAAGCGTTTCAAGGCTAACCTGCCGTTTGCTTTTTGTTGGTCCTTCAAAATATATTTTGGTTCATTAGGGTCATTATTTTAATTTTGGTACTATAACATACCTATATAGCATAGTTTCCAATTACAAAGATGAAATTGTTTTACAAGAGTTAGCAACATTGACTTGCATTCTTGCATTCTGCCCTGTCTTATGCCTAGACTATTTGGCTTGGGCTGTATTAAACTCAGGTACAAATTTAAATAATCTGTAATATTTTTTGGTGCAAAACTATGGGCAACATTAAGTCGCTTCTATTTTTCCAATAAGCGACCCGATTTGACTAAGTATTAAAACATAGAACTCGAGCTTAGTTAGGCTTTGTGTTAAGTTCATCGCTATCTGCGATACTGATTTACTATATAACCTAATCCAGCTAATCTTAAGCAACCGTTTAATAAAAAAATTAAAGGGGAACTTTCAGAAGCATTTAAAATTAAAACAGGAAGTTAGCCTATCATGGTAATCTAGGGATGTTGGGAATTTAAGGACACCCAACCAAAGGTAAAATATGTATTATAGAGACCTTTCAGAAATAATTCAAATTCAAACAGGGTTAGACAGAGAGACAGTTTTTCTCCATAATATAGGGACAACTAATAGTTGGGCATTTAAGGACACAAAACCAAAAGTAAAATTTATATGGTATCTTTCATAAGGATTTAAAATTTAAACAAGGGTTAGACAGAGAGATAGTGTTTCTCCGTGATATAGACAACTATTATCTATAAATCCAATTAAGTTAAATATTGAATCACAACTTACTATAGTAAAATATTTGTAATAAGTATGATTTTGTTGTATATATTTAACATGGTTAGTGGTAGAGAGGACTATAAAGTCCTAACTTCGCCATGTAAATAAAGACTTTTTCATTTTACTATCCTCGAGAGGTTATATTTAAATGTTGGCTCTGTCCTTTAGTCTAGCATACTTAAAGTTTGATTCGAATTTGACTTGATATTTCCAAAACTGCATCGTAGTTTGAGATTTAGTAGCAATGCACCTCTACTTTGGAATATTTACTTCCTCCCAATGCTTTTCCTGGCTTAGCAAGTGGGAAGCATATTTAATTTGATTTCACATGTGGTGTCCTTTAAAAGTGGTTTTTATTATTGCCACGATAGTATTACAGTGGACGATCGTAAAAGTGACAGACAATCAGTGTAATTTCAACGGAATCGGATAATTGGCCAAGGCTCTGTCTCTATTTGATAAGTTAACTACCGTAGGAAAGATAGAAATCACAAGCTAATACAAAAGGAGCAGTCGGGGTAAAATATAACTAATATGGTGTGATGTTCTTTTATTACTGCCTTTGTTCAGTTGACAGTAAATTATTGTTTCCTTTTCCTTTATAGCCTGTTTTGTCAATCTCAATTTAGCTTAAAAGGAGTTTCAAATGTTTGTTACATCAAGGTCAACTAATTGCATGTAAAAACCAGGAACAAAAACTGATTTCACTTGTGTACGAGTGCAGTATGTCTGTTGTTTAACACAACACTCTCACTGTGTCACTGCCTAAGGGTGCTTTACAGTTTACAAGGACAAATGCAAGTTTCAATATAAATAAATCTTAATTGCATAAACAATATAGCCTACATTGTATCGCAATCATCTGTAATTTAGGTCATCTAAAACTTCCCATTCATTCACATCAAAGTATTTTTCAGACATACAAGTTATTCATTCTTTTGAATTATTCCCACTCCAGCCCAATTGTTTGTCAGTTTTAAGACACCTCCAAGGGACCTTTCAGAAATAATTCAAATTCAAACAGGGTTAGACAGAGACACAGTGTTTCTCCATTATATAGGGACAACTAATAGTTGGGCATTTAAGGACACAAAACCAAAAGTAAAATTTATAGGGGACCTTTCAGAAGGACACAATATGGCTGGTAGTTAAATACAGGGTTAGGCAAAAGTGTGGAAACACCTTTATAACTTTTTAACCAGTGTTTTCAGCGCAACCGAACCGGTACACTTTATAAGAGGAAACCAAAGTACCTTTTAATGCATACTGAAACTTTACTCCAGTTTTCAAAATGGGGATTGGGGAGGTAGCCCTATAATTTTCATAGGGAAGTCTCATCGAGTGACACCTCATTTTGAAGGTCTTAGAAAATGATGATGAATGCTGAAAACTAGACGTCTCTATCTTAACCCAGAAAGAAATGGCATCCATTTAAAGATACACAGACTTTTATTGCGGGAAAGTATGGAAACGCATTCACAACTTTTTAGCCAGTTTTTCGATGTAACCAACTTGGTACATGTTATTTAAGTTATCAAAACTATCTTTTAATGCATACTGACACTTTGCCCCAGTTTTAAAAATGGGTGATTGGGGGGAGGTAGACTTATAACTCTGTGTAACTTAAAACCAACGCCATTTCTTGCTGGGTTAAGATAGAGACGTCTAGTTTTCAGCATTTATCATAATTTTCTAAGACCTTCAAAATGGGGTGTCACTCGATGGGGCTACCCCCCAATCCCCATTTTGAAAACTGGGGCCAAGTGCCAGTATGCATTAAAAGGTACTTTTGTTTCCTCTAATAAAATGTACCGAGTTCGGTCCCGCTGAAAAAACTGGTTAAAAAGTTATAAAGGCATTTCCACACTTTCGCCTAATAAAAAGCTGTGTAACTTAAAATCGACGCCATTTATTTCTAGTTTAAGATAGAGACTTATAATTTGCAGCATTCATCAACATTTTCTAAGACCTTCAAATGGGGTGTCACTCGATGGGGCTACCCCAATCCCCATTTTGAAAACTGGGGCCAAGTGCCAGTATGCATTAAAAGGTACTTTTGTTTCCTCTAATAAAATGTACCGAAGTTCGGTCGCGCTGAAAAAACTGGTTAAAAGTTATAAAGGCGTTTCCACACTTTCGCCTAATAAAAAGCTGTGTAACTTAAAATCGATGCCATTTCTTTCTAGTTTAAGATAGAGACTACTAATTTGCAGCATTCATCAACAATTTTTAAGACCTTCAAAATGAGGTGTCACTGATGGGGCTTCCCTATGAAAATTATGGGCTACCCCAATCTCCCATTTTGAAAACTGGGGCCAAGTGCCAGTATGCATTAAAAGGTATTTTTGTTTCCTCTAATAAAATGTACCGAGTTCGGTCCCGCTGAAAAACTGGTTAAAAGTTATAAAGGCATTTCCACACTTTAAGCCTAATAAAAGCTGTGTAACTTAAAATCGACGCCATTTATTTCTAGTTTAAGATAGAGACTTATAATTTGCAGCATTCATCAACATTTTCTAAGACCTTCAAATGGGGTGTCACTCGATGGGGCTACCCCAATCCCCATTTTGAAAACTGGGGCCAAGTGCCAGTATGCATTAAAAGGTACTTTTGTTTCCTCTAATAAAATGTACCGAGTTCGGTCCCGCTGAAAAAACTGGTTAAAAAGTTATAAAGGCGTTTCCACACTTTCGCCTAATAAAAAGCTGTGTAACTTAAAATCGACGCCATTTATTTCTAGTTTAAGATAGAGACTTATAATTTGCAGCATTCATCAACATTTTCTAAGACCTTCAAAATGAGGTGTCACCGATGGGGCTTCCCTATGAAAATTATGGGGCTACCCCCGATCTCCCATTTTGAAAACTGGGGCAAAGTGTCAGTATGCACTAAAAGGTACTTTGGTTTCCTCTAATAAAGTGTACCGTGTTCGGTTTCGCTGAAAAAAACTGGTTAAAAAGTTATAAAGGCGTTTCCACACTTTTGCCTAACCCTGTATAAACTCACAATGCTCTCTGCAGGTTTGACATTGACGGTGTACAACGGTGTACACAAAATATAATGCACCTTAAATGTTCTTCTAAACTCGATTTATTAGTTATACCCATTTGAAGGTGATGAGTTGTCAGGTTTAAAATGCCAAATTTCACATACAATTTATTTTGACTGACTAATTTGTCTTCAAAATCCTCCAAGAGAAATGTCACAACACACAACATTCTTTAGAAGATTTTGAGGAAAAATTTGTCTTATAAAAATAAATTGTATGTGAAATGTGGCATTTTAAACCTGATAACTTATAACCTTTGTATAGGTATAAAGAAAACCAGTTAAACATTATTCTTTGCGTTGTTGAATCTTTGTAATAATAACCTTTGCGGGGGTGCCCCATGAGGGGTTTGTATTTAAAAAATTTAGGGGCCTTCCGCCCCGATTTTTGGGTGGAGGGTGGGTGACTCAAAGTATGTCAAAACAAACCTCAGGAATCTCTAAAAACATTCCTTAAGGGGTTTTTCAAAGTTTTCCGTGTTAAAAGTTAAAGTGGGGAGGGGCATTTAAAACTCACCTTGTATGAAGGATAGTAGATAAGCAGCCATCCCTTTAACTCATTCATTGCCAGTTTGGGTGCTCACCAAGTACACAATTTCAAAGGATTTCGAAATAAATTTAAAAAGCGACTACACGATGTGAGTGTGGATATGGAGAATTTAAACACTGTTTTAAGCGTAACAAGAAAAATATTCTTAAGTTTGAGAGTAACAAGATTTCAAAATTTTTCTTTCCTATCACGTTGGTGTTCTAATTGCTTGAAGTTGTGAAAATTGTCCTTTGAAATAAAAAGACAAGATCTTTTAATCTGTTGTATGTTTATAAAATATACTGGCTGTCTGATTCTGACTCGCTGACTGACTGATATAATGATTCAGTACCTTCCAAACCTCTGACTGAGGACAATTACAAGGTTATGTAACATTGGAAACCAAAGTGATGTTCCAAGGAATTGGGGAAGCAGTACTTAAAACATTTCTGATAGCTTTACATTTTGATCTGTAATAAGCTGAAACATAGGCTCAATACTCACCATTTTATATCAAAACTTGACAAAATTCCTGGGTGGATGTCCCTTGACCCCCGGCAATTAACGCTTAAAATGGACCTCATAAACCTAGAATTTCCCTTCACTACCCTACCCTATCCTCAAGTGATGGGTTCTAACTGACTTCCTATGCAAGGAGGCAGTTACACAATTCCACCGATTTTTTATCTTTGTTTGCACATGCTTTTTTTTAATAGAAATTGTATAGAATTATCAGTAAATATATACAAAGAATTGTATGTTGAAAAAGTTGAATATTTGAAGCATTAATTTAAAATTATTAGTTCATCAACAACTGATGCTAAAACTCATTTTTGGTTTTTACATTTGTATTATCGTAGGCCGTACAGAACGCAACTGAGCCGTTGTGTTTGTCTGGTTTCAGGGTTCTGCACTTAAAGATGAGCTTCACCAGAAAACCATCTTTGTTTGCGTGGATGACTCATGTCGCTGTATCGGGACGGAAGCAGCTCCGTGCAGTGATGCCGGTGAAGGTGACATGGCACAACACCACTTTGTCAACCACAGCTTCTCCAGCCTAGAGAAGTGCGACGGCTGCGGCAAGTACATACGCGGCCTGCTCCACCAGGGACTCATCTGTCAAGGTCAGCTCCTCACTGATATCCGTCTACTCTAGAGCAGTGGTCTGCACACTTTTTATTATCTATGGGCCGTATAAAAATATTAAGGAGTCATGGCGGGCCGAAGGCTCCGAGGCGAGGGCTTGCCCCCCACAATAAGAAGGAGCTTGGAGGGCCTTTCCCTGGAAAATGTTGAAAATTGGGCACTTTGAAACAGCGTTTTAGGTCCATATTTACACAAAAACCTACATGTAAAATTTGTACAGTAAGGTTTAAATGTTTCCAAGTTTCAATTTTAATAATAATTATTACTCTATTTAACAATGATTAAAAATCAGAATACTAAAACAAAACCAAAGCAATTCAGGAGAAATGTACTTATTTATTCAAATTTAAACTAATTCTATTACAACAGCATTTTTTGGAATGAAAAGAAAAACATGTTTTTAGTAACATATAATTATGGAGTGGTTATTATTTAAAATATTTGTTTTTATCATGGGTGAGAACTTTAAGTTCTCCTCTGATAACAATAACCTGAACCTGTACTTTAATTTCACATAGGTCATTGTTGAAAATGTTTGTTCACAAAATACAGTATGTAAGTGGATTCAAATCTGGTTTTCCTATTTTAAAAATTAAATTGATTACTAACTTTAGAAAAATCCCTACCTGGTGAGTCACGTAAAGTGATTATGGCTTAAGCTGACCGTAAAGTTTATAAAATTTGTGCAACTCATAAATGTGTAGGATTTTTGAATAGCCTTCAAAACCTTCAGTGCATACAAATTTAAATTCTTTCAAAGGTAAAAAGCTCCTCACATGAATATAATGTGTTTTAACTGGTATTGCATTACCAAATTATTATATTTCTGAGTATAGTTCATTCAAGCAATGTTGTCCAGAAGAAGCCTTTAAACAATTTTACCTGCAAAACTTGGCTTCTTCTCAAAAGATTTTAGACGATGAGCTTCAAAGTTTTTAACATATTGGCTGTTGTAAGAAATTTGTATAAAGATATTTTATTAATCATAAGTAATAAAGAGTAATCAAGTGGCCTATTTCAAGAATGGACTAGTTGTTTGCCTAAATTTAATTTATGATGTGTATTGTCTCTCATGTTGGTCAATTTCATCAAGTTTTGTACAACATATGAATTAGATTGGTCATACAGGATATGATTAACCAGAATGGTTAGTTTGTTCCTTTCAGTTTGGTCTCACACTGTATGGCCATCTTTTCAAAGTACAATGTTGTGTAATAGTAGGTTAATCAAAACTTATTTATCTCTAAGCCTAAATTCTTTTTTTAAATCTCTTTAAGCTTTTAATTTAGCATTTTACACTCAAGTCATTAGTTTTTGTTACCAATGTCCTACTGTGGAGTTCTCTGCATTTATATAGTCCATGAAACTGAGCATACTACTACCATATTACAATTGAGGGTTGACTTAGGATTGTCACGTATACAGTGTTTGTGGGGAATTAGACATTTATGTTTTGAGGCAACTGTCTGAGTACTGCTCAATTCAGGTACTGATGACGGCGCATTACGGAGTAATCTTCTCGCACCTTTCCTAAGGATTAGCGTTGTGGGGCGGTTGCTCAAAAACGCAACTCTCCAGAATGTTCGTTCTTAAAAAAAAGCCATTTGGACAATTGCAAAACTTCAAAGAGGAGATTCGTGAAGGCCAGCGTTTCAAAATTGAAATTGTTGACTTTACATTGCCTCTATATTCTTCAAATTTGTCTTCTTTTCAAATCAAAATGTGACCCCGTAAGAGGAAGTGACACTCAACTCACTCTTACGAAACAAGAGGCAGAACTACCGAACTGGGAGACACAGAATGAGGGGGGTGGGGGTACGTTCAGGAACGTTTGCCTTCTCAGGCAGGAGTTCAATTAGTCAACCAATTGCAAAATTCGATCAAAAGTTCCCAAATGCCGAAGGTGTTTGAAGCTCGTCTGAAACAAATCTTGGCCACAAAAGCATTTTACAGTAGAGACAAGTCAAGGCATATGACTGGGAGAATACAGAACCCACCGACTTGCAATAAGGCTGGAGTGGAACTATTCGAATGAAAGGGAGAGAGTGAATGAACAAGATGTATGTTTGAACGGGATGTTGGCAGAATGCATGGACAATTTTAGTGAGAAAAATGATGTTTGTATGATAATGTCCATATGTTTCCGAAATAAGTGGGTTTTTCTTGATTTCTATCTTGTCGTTGCTTTGCTTCCAGACTGCAGACTGATCAGCTCCTCCAGCAGCCACCCCGGTGTGCCACTCTGCTTGAATCCACTTGAACGCCCTCGGCTTGGTTACACAGCCGGTAAGTAGGCTTACCTAGTCTAGTACTTAGTTAGTTATTTATTTGCCACAACGCTATAAAGACTCGTACATAATATGTACTTAAATTAATCATAACAGCTCTTTTTAAATTTTAAAATTACTAGTAGTTTATTGTAAATGTCTTAGGCTCAGCTTTTACAGCTCAACTTTCTGAAAAGTGATTTTTACCTCATTTATTAATTTAGATTTAGGAAATAGGGCACTGGGTCACGATATGCTATCAAAAAAGGAATATAAAAGTGAGCAGGCTCATCTGGATAGAGTAGAAACACACAGGAGAACACAGACTAACAAATTTTCAGCCCTTCTAGGGCCTTTGTCAAGACAAAAAGATATTTTTATTTTATTTTTCTCCCACAATTTTTACATTTTCTTTTTTTAATTCATTGTTGGCAACACTGCTTCCACCTTTCTTTGCTTGGTGTAATTGTTAAGCTTTACACTTTTAAGTGCTCTCTTTTTGTCCTGACAAAGGCCCTAGAAGGGCTGAAAACTTAACAGTCTGTGTTCTCCTGTGTTTCTACTTTATCTATATGAGCCTGCTTTGATTTATTAATTTGTCAAATTTCCACAGGTTTTATGAGATAAAAGCATTGATTGTATGTTTATTTGATTTGATTTTAATTAGTTTTTAGTGTTAAGTAATATAGAACAGTGTTTGAACACGTGAGGTAAATGATTGTAATGTAGTTGCATTAAAGATAGGTATAGAAAATATACAAGTCAAATTGAACACAAACAATTTATTTATTTGTTCATAAACAAAGTATTTACTCACACACAAAATTGAATTAAATTGTACAGCCATTACTGAAGGTAATATATACACCTTTGGCCAATTTTGAGTGGTATTGGGAGGACGCGTAAGTAGCACAGTAATCAGGGTAACCCTTAGTTAGTGAGAATAGAATAGAATATCTTTACATAACATTCTTTTACATGAAATGTTTGAACAGGTTGCTTGTCAGTAAATTATACTAAAGTAAATTTGAGAGAGTGAATTTTGTCATATACTGTGTTGGCCACCTGTTCTATAAACTTGGCTGAAATTCTTATACTCCTTACTCTGGGTTTTATCTTTGTCCAAAGTAACAAATGACAAGGTAGAAGTGTTCAACCACCGTTGACTGTGCTGATTTCACGGCAACCTTCCTCTTTACCATGGTATGGCTGACGTCCCTGAGGTTCTTTTTTATCTTAGATTTTATGTGCCTGAGCCATAAATTTAGCGTCTCTTTAAATTTGTAAAAGTGCATTTTGCATCGTAGAACAGAAAACACAATGATTGCTGTGGGCTTACCGGGCCGAGCGACCTTCACGAATTGATATTTCCAAACACAGGCAGATAAAAGAAAACTTTAACATTTAAAAGATTTTGCCAAAGAAAATTTATCAACAGATTTTCCTAAAATGTTGATTATTTTTAGGCTTATGTTTTTGATAGTTCGAGTAAGGACATAATACCGTTTCACCCAGTGGAATCGCACTTTAAGTGACCTGGAAAAATCAGGACTTTGCCCTGAAATTGACCTGGAAATGTCCTGGAATTTCATCTGATAAACCAGTATAAACCCTGGCTTTGTCTGTTTGATGTAGCTTTCGGAAAAGGACTATGCTCACTGTTCACCAATCGGGATCAGCAGGCTCCGCTGTTTGTCAGCTGGTGTGTCGAGGAGATCGAGGCAAGAGCAAGGAACAACAGCTCCGTCTTCCTCTACACCATCTTCAAGAACCAAGCGGACCCTGAGAAACTGCTTGAGCTATGCACAAAACTCAACGACGGTAAGCTAGATTTCATGTTTCGTAAGGTTTTTCCCTACTGAGTTGTGTGAGTACACTAGTTTTAACATAACAACAAGTAATTAGTTTTCCTATACACTTCTTAATTTCCAGGACGTAAGGGGTAAAGAATATTCCTGATCTTCTCTGAGTCATAAAGTTGTAAAAGTGTAGTGTGATCAGATTCCTTCAAGAATTTTGAAGAGTATAATTATAGTAATTTACACCAGGACTGTTCCGAAATTAACTTTTGTTGTTGAGTAGCCAGCAGACGAGACAATCAATGTGTGTAAGTTATATGCCCTCTAGAAAGCCTGACTCATTCTGAATCCAACAGTATGTTTGACATTTTGTTTGTTGTTGTTGAAAGAGCAGGATCTCTACATAAAATATTACTGCCAGCCAAATAATAGGCCTATTTACTTTAAAAAATAACTTTTGGCGTCCAATTTTTGTAAAAGAATGTCTGGGAGTAAAACCCTTGTTTAGCTAAACTTATTGGAATTTCGTATTTGCACGGTTGCACATTATCCAGTGGTTTGCCAACTAAAGCAGGTTAAAGTGTGAATTACGTGCATTTTTTGTTATAGATACTGGCGGTGGAATGTCATGCAATAGCTTAAGAAAACCTTGTGCCTTATATGCTATAAAAAAAGCTATTGCATTATATGTATGATAGCAAGTATGATATGTGCTCTGAATTTTATAGTAAATAAGTCAAAGTATAGGTGAAATAATCCTCTTTAATATGAATATAAAGAAAGTAATGAAATATAGTAAATAGATGTTTATTTTACTATTTTTTATTTTACTATCTATGCTGCAGCATCAATGAACGGAACTTAATTTTAAAATTGCCCTGGTAGTTTGATGTACCTTTGTAGCTTGCTAGTTTGATGTTCATGACCTGGGTTTCAGCGGTGAGCTCCAAGGCAGCCTTGAACTCGGTGGATCTCAGTGGGTATGACATTCAGACAATCGCAGGAACTCTGAAGAAGTTCCTTCACGAGTTGCCTGACCCGATAGTGCCCATTCAGTGGTATGACAAATTCATTGAAGCCTCAAGTAAGTACCCTGTTGAACAACTATCAGCGCATGTACTTTAATGTGGTGGATTTGCTTTTCAGCACTTTCGGACATGTTTAATAAACCTTCAGCTGAAGAACAGTTGTATGATGTACACTCATCCATAGGTCTTTAAATTATAGCCTATCCATAAAATCCAGTGGCGTAAGTATGTTCCACGGCGCCCCCCCGGCAGACCGACAGTTTGGCGCCCCCTCCGGCCTCCTCACACCTTAACCAAGACCCGCTAGATACCCTCAATACTGTATGCTCTATCTTACTTCTACTGTACAATACTGACCGCTGTAGACTATACAGTTATAAAATAGCTACTTTATAAAGTAGTTTTTCTTATAATACAATTAGTGAGGGATGATTAGTAGACTGCGTACATTGAAATTAAGATTTATTGATTTAAAAATTACATCATTTTACGTTGACTTATTAAAAACCACTTCTTTTCTTTAATTCAAAAAAGTTAGTTTCAAGATTCTTTAAATCAAGAGCATGTGCCCGTTTTCGCTCTATACTTAGTAGGGCTAGAGAGCTCAGTCTCATGTTTGCTATTGAATTCCTCAAATATCCACGGCTCAGCTGTCTGGCGTCTTCTGCATCTTCTATTACACGCGGGTGAGGCTGTAATGGCCGCTCGCTGCATTACCACAGACAAGCTTGTCTGAGGCAGTAGGAATTCAGTGACTCGGTAGGTTGCTTGCACGCTATTTTCCATTTTAAATCATAAATGAAACAAGTACAACGACACTTAGTTAATGTGAAAACAGAGCGAATTATTGATATCATCTATCGCGTTAGCAAGCTGTGCTTTCCTTGAGCTCATAATGTTCTCTATTTTCCTGGCGACCCCCAAATCTCGGCGCCCCCCAAAACTCGGCGCCCCCCCTGATTGTTCGGATAAAATCAGTCGAACAAAATTTCTTAAAAGGCGGGCAGCTAGAGTGCCGCACCACTTATAACATGGAGTAGACACTGCAAACGATGTTTTTAAGCTGGTTATGTATTTAAATAAAAATCTGTTTCAATGGAAACATAAAGCTCTTGAGGCTGCTGCATATGAACTCTAAAACTTATACTTTTGTTAAACAATAGATTGTTAATTAGGTCGTTCAAAATTTGATTTTATCATAAGAACATAGAACTCGAATCCTTGTAATAAATGATTGGTTTGGCCAGGAAGTGTAACATTTTTGTTTTTGTATGCTGCAGCCAAATGGCTCTATTCTTCTATTGAAACACTTTTCCCCTTTTATTACGTTAACTTACCTAAAGCATCGTTTGAAAATTCCATGTTAAGTTCTCTAATTCGGAGAGAGGCAGCTCCGGTTGTATCTGGCGGCCCCTTGACACTGTATACTGTTGTATAATTAATTTGATCGAATATTGTTTCGTATATTGCCAGGTACAACACTGGATTATATATGCTTTTGTTTGGTTTTAAAAAAAAGTTCAGAGAATACAAGGTTTGGTTTTTAGTAGCTTTCTAAAAGGGAGTTCATTCTGCTGTGACCTATTTGTAAACAGTGAGCCAAACCACTGCTGATGTTGTTGACATCACTGATGCTACTCAATCATTGTTATCCAATACACTGTAATGTGGAAAATACTGTTAAATGATTTGAACTTAAATGCATTGAGTTTTAGTGACTGAATATCACAGTTTGATTATAAACCGTGTGTCGGATGTACGCAGGGCTGCGCAATGACGAGCAGTGCGGCGTCGTCTTGTACAGTCTGGTGCAGCAGTTGCCCGAGCATCACCGCACCACTTTTCACTACCTGATGGCTCATCTGTGTCGGCTTTCTCAACTGCAACATGCCAGAGGCACCAAGGAACCTCCCACCGCGCTTGTCCACCTGCTCTGCCACGTCTTCCTCCGCCCACCTTGGGAAAGGATAATGTGAGTACCACCAAAGATAATGTTACGGTAAGTGGATTCGGCATGGTTCAGGCAGGAAAACCAACATAGTTGCGGCAGCCCGAGCACTGCCTTCTTTCTACCCCCTCGGCTCGGCGTCCTGGTGTTTGTCCGATGTCAATTACTTAAATGTGACCAACTCGTGCAATTTTCGAGAGTGAACAAACTTGCGTGCGTGTGCGATGGTGGCACTACTAGAGACTCAGAAGAATTCCTTTGCAGCGCTATCTGTGCTGGGGCTGCCGAACTATGTTGATTATCCTGCCTCAACCATGTGGCTTATATGCTCAATCTACTTACGATAACATAATCTGTGGTATCACGGATCAACCTCTGATAGAACCAAGGCACACGCATGTAGTCAGGCATGTTTGGGAATTTTAATGCTGCTCGTTACAAACCAAGTGAGCTATTTTAAATCAAAGCACGGTAGAAACTTTAAATCTTTAGGGGTATTTTTTTAAATGATACGTACAATAAAAAAAGTGTGCTTTGCTTTGCCTTTATGTTGATCCTCTTAAATCCTGAATTCAAGTTTCAATTTGACTTTATTAACTTTATAACCAATTTGTTTATGATTATTCCATAAAAGCAGTTGAATTCTAAATGGGAGTGTAAACATTTGGAAGTACAGTGGACCCCTCAAATCCGAACTAATTGGGGCTGTGGCCTGTTCGGATTTCGATTTGTTCGGATTTGCTTAATTAAATCTAAAATTACGAAAAAAACACGGTAAAATTAATACTGCATACGAATGCAGTCCATATTATTGCAATTAAATGTCGGGATCAAAATATATTTGTAGTATGTATCCACAACACATTACAGTACTGTAGTAACACTGCACATTAGCACAGTGCAGTACGAGGGTGACTCACTACGTGAGTTAGGCGCGGCAGTGAGGGGTGAGTGACCTTGCACGGAAACTCTGTGCCGATGAGCTATAAATAGGCCACTCTCACTCACCTGACATTCCCTCCGTCAAAAGAAAATAACAGATTTCATCTAATTTGAAGTATATACTGTATCAAGAGCATAAAACATTTATTGGACAGTTTGTTTTTCAACTTGAATTAATTATGTACTGTATTTCAAGTGTGTACTGAAGTTTTTAGTATGTAAACTGTAAATAAAAATGTTGAAAACCTACTGAAATTGTATTTTTTAACAACATTTTTCACTCAAAGCCTGTTCGGATTTGCCGGGATTTCGGATTTGCGGGGTTCGATTTGAGGGGTTCCACTGTACACCTAAAATATATTTTTCTGTTTTGCACATTAGTAATTGGGAGTTTAATGTGTGTTTGGAAGTATTTTTAGACTTCAGTTTTGTGTTTTGTTTCATATATAACAGCTGACTGCTTTACTTTTACTTCTAAATCCAAATGGGGGTGTTAACCTAATCTCTCTTTTAGCACACCAAACAACAATACTTAGGACTAGAAAGGTCTACATAGCCAACATGTAACCTCCTAGTAATTTGATTTTTGAATTCAACATGGCTGCCGCAATCACTAGTGATAATGCTAACTTGTGAAAATATCAGCTGGGACTTTTAATAGTAGTGTAGAATTTAAAGTAGTGTAAAAATATTCGAAGGTCCATTACTAAAAATTATTCCTTAGTGTAAAAATATTCCATTACTACTAAATTTAAAAGGAAGAGAAAACCTAGTCTCTCTTTTAACTTGAAAATTAGTTGATAGTTTACATTTTCAATTAATTAAAAGTATGCTACCAATGGAATTTTCTTAGGATTTTGTTAACTTACAGCTAAAACATTCATGATTTTTGCCTATTTGTAAGAGTTTTCTAAGGTCAAAACATTATTTTAGACGTTTTCCATAGTCTTTGAGTGAACAAAAAGTACACGACTTTTCAGGATCTGGAATCTGATCCTGTCTTCAGGTGAAAAGTAACACAAAACATTAGTAAATGAGCTAGCCTTAAAGTAATCAGCACAAGCTGATCAGTCACCCACCACGAAGCAACCTTAATTGTTTCCCTTTTTTCCTCTGTTCAACTTGTTAGTTTTATAACAGCTAGCCTAGAACGATGCAACGTGTACAAAAACTTTGAAATTTATAAACAAATAGAGAAAACAACCACGTCCACGGCTAGTGACAGCTGCACACTGACTGACTGTCAGTCTCATTGGCTGGCTTGTAGCAGTGAACAATCAATCACAGCCGTGAATCAGATTGGCCAACGGTAACAGAGAACACAATAAATACCTATTTATGCACAGCCGATAGAAAGGAAATTTTTAAAGTACTGATGAATGAATCAGGTTTTCCTAACAAAAGAGTTAAAATGATTAACAGCTGTATTTGTTTATTGATTTTGTAAAGGTTTTGTACATGTTCTATTGTGCTCTAGGCTAGCTGTTATAAAATTAACAAGTTTAACAAAGGAAAAAAGAAGGAAAAGGTGGAAACAAATTAAGGTTGCTTGGTGGTGGGTGGTCAGCTAGCGCTGATTACTTTTAGGCTAGCTCTTTTACTAATGTTTTGTGTTATGTTTTAGGTTACTTTTCCCCTGAAGATGGGGTCAGATTCCAGGTCTTGAAACATACTTTTTTTCACTCAAAAATGATGGGAAACGTCCGTAATAATGTTTAAGCCTCAAAAACTAAGCGATTCGTCTGTTTGTGTGTTGACAGCCAAGTAGTGTACAACACGGAGACGCACATGAGGATCTTGGAGACGTTGCTGCTGTACGGGCAGTGGGGTGAGAAGCTGCCGGAGTTTGTAAGTGCGCCGGCACTGCCACCGCGCAAGATCTCGCGTGCCACTCTGACCACGGTAGAGGCCGAGATGCTCGCTGCGCAGGAGAGCTTGCCGCGTACTCTGCAGGAGGCTGAGTGGTACTGGGGAGACATCTCCAGGTCAGTAGGATGTCGAGGAACTAGCACTTCATGTTTATTCAGTTGAGAAATCAGCGACAACCAATCTAGTAACCACAAACAATTTTTCATTCATCAACTTTTACAAAATTTGCTTTAAGACTAATTTTTACATTTTTTGGTTTCACAGTTGATAATAATTTCAGCTGGGATTCCCAGAGAATCTTAAAAAAAATTGAATTCTGGGGGTTTTGCAATGTACAAAATGACAAAAAATTGTGAGCTTATTAATTTATTTTGCATATATTCAATTAAACATATCTTGTGGAATACAACTAACTGTATAGAGCAACAACTCAAAAAAATCTAAATAATTAAAAAAAATGCAATTACAACTATGTTACACCTAAAATGGGGAGAGTCGGTTAAAGAATATTTCAAAATTTTATGCTCAATCTTTTATGCTCAATTTATCTTTTTATTCAATAGATGTTTTTTACAGACACTTTAAATTAGACCCGGACTGTGAAACTAGCTTATAAGTAGGGATGGGTCGGTTCTGGTTCCACTGGTTCTTGCCGGAACCGATAACCGATCACCGACACGGCAAAATATCGGTTCCTGGAACCGATAATTCGCTTGATATTTATAGGGGCAGGTTTTAATTAATTTGTGATTTTTCATCCGAAAGCGGTACTCAAAAGTTGAGCGGATACAAGGACGGGTATTGAATCTCATCAATCTCAGTAAAATAAACCGTGATTCGTGCTTTAGAAATGTCGAGTAAGCGTATTGAGTCTTAATAATTGCCTTATTGGGCAAGTAAACTAGTATCAGATGCTATTTCTTTGACTATCGACTAGTTCTGATCATCGTCCATGCCATCTGTTACCGCGCAGTTTACGTAACGATAGCATAGTTTGAGAGTTGCGACTATCAATTTATCGCAAACATGAGCGATCACGTGACACGTTCTATGCGCAGGTCACTGTCAGTCAAACAATATGGCGCTCGATCGCATCATCATTCGTATTCGTGTTACAAAATCATCAAATATAATGTAAATTGTTGCGATTTTGTAATTTTAGTAAAGGAAAGTAGTTAAAAACAAGTTTAAAAAATTAACCAATCTAATTTTCTGTTACAACATCGACAAAATGTTCCTTTATCAGCACGTTCAGAACCTAACCTCAAAATCTAAACTTCAATCGAATCAAAACGTAAGCATAGCCTAGCCTGTTAATTTTGTTATTCAAATGGGCATTTCATAAAGCTAAAATAAATATTAAGTATATTGTAATGCAATATCACATTTATTTAAATGTGTCATTTTATTACAGCCCAAAATTAGAACTCAGTGATTATCAGTTCAAGCTAGGGTAGTAGTACACTGCAGCAGGTATACACTGACACATGACTATGATGATTACTGACTGATGTTAATCTGTCCAGGGATGAAGTGAACGATAAACTGATGGACACGCCTGACGGCACTTTCCTAGTCCGTAACGCTCTCAGTAACCGCGGAGAGTACACACTGACGTTGCGCAAAGGAGGCGCAAACAAACTCATCAAGATCTCTCACCGCAACGGGAAGTACGGTTTCTCAGAACCATTCAAGTTCAACACAGTGGTGGAACTGGTCAACTTCTACCGTGGCGTCTCCTTGGGTCAGTACAACCCCACGCTGGACATCAAACTGCTCTACCCTGTCTCCAAATTTCAGCAGGTATGCATAGTTTTTATGGCGTAAGGTGGGCGAGTATCTCGATAATTTTTTTGAACTCTACTGTGTCACTCGGCTCAGATTCAGATTCAAAAGTTTTTTTTTATTTTGCATAGTTGTACGATAAATAGTTTCACAATCGTTTAGCAAAGATACAAAAGATATGTAAACATTTGACGGATGCATAATAATTACAAAAGACGTAAAACAAATAGATTGAGTTTATATCTATATTAACAGTGTCAGTGTTAAAGCCTGGTTTACATTAGTCGAAGCAGCAGTGGAAGAGGCGAGTTAGTACTCGGTCGTCTACATGACCAGTGTAGACAAATGGGCGAGTCGAGTGATGGGCGAGTAGAACAGGTCAGCTGGAGGGTGAGTCGAGTGGCCCACTCCCTGCTACTCGACCCGGCCAGCTATTCACCCTGTGTGAACAGTCAACTTGTCAAGCAAGTGACAGCGACCGTGTAACTTGTGTTGCCCCACTGCGGACTTTGCATATCTTTATACAGTTTTAATTTTTTTTAAGAATGGAGTGGTCAGAGGAAGACACTGTTAAATTTGTGGAATTGTATAGGGAAAGTGAGTGTTTGTGGAACGTTGCTAGTCCGTTGTACAAAGTTAAAAATTTGCGCCAAAAAGCTATCGAAGGTATAGTTGATGACATGAAAAAGATGTAGGGTCACACACTGTTGAGATGAATTTTAATATTGCTGCCTTTGAAACTCTGAACATATGTTGAAGAGATCTAAAGCTGTTTCCAGTAGCCATGAAAGACAAAGTTATTTCTAATTTTAACTTTGCAGTTAAATAGTCTCTCATCTGGGTGTCATTTTTAGAAACTTTAGGACCTACTAATTCTAATAGAGATTCGAAATTCTCTGGAGTTAATCTAAGAAAACACATGTACTCCTTTGTATCTTCAACTACCAGCTCTAATAGTAACAAAACAGATGTCCCACGAGTATTTCTTCTCTGAAACCACTCTCTCACCTAAATACGTTTCTTTCTATTTTTTTCCAGGGCCTCATCAACCTCTTTTAACATCAAGTCATACACTCTTTTTATACATTTTCTAAAAGCTTCTCTGTGCTCAAAACGGGCCACTTTACAACTGTGGAGTCGCCCAAAAAGCGGTTGATTTGAATCTGCCGTGTGAACTAGCTGTTCTAAAACCGAGCTAGTAGAACTTGACCGCAAACTCGGCCTAGCTAGCTCGCCTGTCAACTCGACTTCTAGCTCGACTAATGTAAACCATCCTTAACAGTTAGAGCACTAATGTAAGTTGACATTTAAAAGAAACAAAGTTATTATGAAGTCCTTTAATTATTGGACTACAGTTACTTTAGAGTTTTGAAAAAGTCTTGTTAGATAATATGGAGCCAGTTTAATCAAATATAGCTTTAAATAATTTTAAAATTTGTTTAGACTATGGTTCATGAGAAAATACCGTGGGAGATCTGGGAGATGGTGTAAGGATTTTGTTCCCATACATTGTGTTTACTTTATAAAAAACTCCAAATTATGTGGTTCTACCGGTTTGTTTAATCGTGTGTTGTAAGTATGAGTGTTGTCAAAACAATTATTATTTTGTAATTGTTTGGCGTAAATTGCAGTCTTTAGGATGTTGAGGGCATATATCATCAATATTTTTGTAGGAATGAATAGGTGTTTCACTGAAACATTCCTTTTTAAATTGTACATAGTTATTCTTAATGAATTTAAACTTGGCTATACTTGATTTTGAGCATAAAATTAAAATGTTCTAGTTTCAGTTATGTTGTGATATTGAAAGGTCAACTATCGGTAGGGCTGGGGCAGTTTGGAATGTGTCTCGACTCCATTGATTCTTGGACTGAGGACCTATTCAATGTCGGTACTTCCGCCAGAGAGATTTGAAAATGCATTTATTTTTCCTGCCTTTGATAGGATTGATGGTCCTCTTTACCCCCCAACAGTGGCCCAGAAATTGAACAATCTTTACAGAGTTGAGATTTTAAACACATAATAATTATTTCTACATTTTCTATGCTTAACGCGCTTAACTAGTTTAACGTCTTAAGCTAAATCTTTCGAGTGGGTTATAATTAATCAATTTTAATCCCCTCTGACTGGATAGTTGATATTTAATTATGAGAGTAGCTGGGATGTTGACACTGGATCAATGAGCTATGTATTATTCACAGGAAGAGGAGATCTCGAGTTCCTCCGACACGGGAAAAGTTGTGCAGCGTTTGGTAGAGCTCGACAAAGAGTACGAAATGAAAACCAAACAGTACGACGACTATTCAGAAGACTTTGTCCTTACTTCAAAAGAAATTCAGATGAAAAGACAAGCTCTAGATGCCTTCACTGAGACGGTCGGGATGTTTGAAGAACAAATCAAATTGCAGGAGAGGTTCCAGAAGGAAGCACAGCCTCATGAAGTGAAAAGGTAACAATGCAGAGTTGATACGTGCCCTGGAAAACCTGGGACTTGATGGGTTGGAATTGTTCTGGATTTGTTTAACTTATTTTATTCAAAATTAACAGACATTTAAATGAAACCTCTTAGTAAGATTACTAAATTTTGTCTATAAATCTTTATCCTTAACCTGTGTTTGTGCTCTTTACCATTTACCACACATTAATTACTCAGGTTACTAAGGTAAATAGTAGAGCTGTGCAGGATCCCGGATTTCCGGTACCGGGGAGAGATTGAGATAATTTCCTGACCCCCTCGCCCTAGTACCAAAATTTCAGGGCGGGAAGTGCCCTTCAAAACAGCATTTCAAAACTGCTGGTGTTTTTGTAGTGAGTGTGTACAAAAATTACCTCTCTTCTCTTGGAGGTACTACTGGATAAGGTACTAGTGGCCAAGCAGTTCTAAGTAAACAACCCCTCTCCCCCCTACTTCGTGTTGAGTGAATCTTCAATGGAGGCCGGCAGCCATTATCAGATTGGCTGATAACGATCTCAGACTGAACCAAACATCCATTTTGTACTTGTACTAGATCGAATTCTAGCTAGCAATATCGTGTTTTTATTGTTCTAAAACCTTTGCAATTTACTATAATTCAAAACTAGTTTAAAAAAAATTATTTGTAAACTGGAATTTATCATTGAGTAAATGGAGATGAAATAAGGAAATAACAAACACAAACTACACTCTCCTCAAAGCCCAATCCCACTGTATCACATGCATACAGAGAAAATGCTGTGATTGGCTATGTAACCCCACCCTTATTTGGCTGCCTAGCAACAGCTAATGACTTAGTAGCCAGCTGATAAAGATGCAGCTGTCCCACACTGACTCAACACCTGCCTTCCTCTCCTGCCCACCCTCTGCAGCTGCGGGCTTGACAGTCTGATTCCTTCTCTCTCACTCCTTACATTCACAGCAACCTCATTGTGATTTACAATCCTTTTGTGATTCATACTTCTGACTCTCCCCAACTGTTTTTGCAATGTTTGGGGCTAAATGAGTCGGTGTTATTCATTGTAAATGAGTGAGGGTGAGTCGTTTCTGTAATAGTTGTGATGTACCTTGAGATTTTAAAAACTGCACGGTGTTGTAAGCCACAAACAACCGATTGATCATAAATAGGGAAGGGTCGGTTCCGGTTATCGGTTCTACTGGTTCGGTTCTTGCCGGAACCGATCACCAACCGGCAAAACATCGGTTCCTGGAACCGATGATTCGCTTGATATTTTTAGGTGCAGATTTTAATTAGTTTGTGATTTTTCGATCCGAAAGCGGTACTCAAAAGTCGAGCGGACCTTTACTGATACACGAAGACACGGTCGTGTTGAATCCCGAAAAAGCTGGAAAACCGATAACAGATAACCAGCAAACTTTTGGAACCGACCCATCCCTAATCATAAGCAAAATAATTTGATTGAAGAAACTCAATTTTAGTTAATATTTCATTAATATGTCTATTTGCCAACTTTTCTCGTTCCCAAATCCCGGATTTTTTTGCAAAATCCCTCCCGTTCCTGACCCTGACCCAAAGTTCTGCTCCCGTACAGCTCTAATTATTATTATGATTACTACTTATGTGTACAGTTTGACGGAAAATGCGGAATTATTGCGGGCTGCGTCTGAAGTCCCTCCAGGAGAGTCGGGAGCAGCTGGAAGACAACTTGAAACAGAGAGTTGCTTACAATCGATCTCTCGAGCGAGAAATGCACGCTCTCAAACCCGAAGTGTTCAACTTGCTCAAACTGAAGGAGAAACATGCAGCGTAAGTACTGAGTACAGGTTTTAATTTTTTTGTGGATTGGCTTAGCCAAGGAAAATCTTGGCTGGGCAAACTTAGCCTTAGCCCTTTTGAGCCTTTAGGTTTTTTGTGCTCTTCAACGGATTGGGAAGTATGTGAAACAAGGTAAGGAAGGGAATGGATCTGCTACAAGGGTGTCTAGTAGTCTTGAAAAGTCTGGATGTCTGGAATTGGTCTTGAATTTAATGAGGCTTAAAAAGTCTTGAAATAGTATAGAATTTGGTCAAAAAGGCTTGAAAAGTCTGGAATTTATTAATATGATGAAGTCTGAGGGTATTCAGAAAGTGTAAGACCATTGTTTGTTCCCGAGGTTGGTTTGTATGCTACATCCTAGTTGTTGATAGTGTCACTAATTCTAATTGCATGCACCGTGTAGCCTGCTTTATAGGCATTCCATTTACCAAATCATCAGTATTTTTCTATCTTCAGCTAAATAGCGCCGTCACTTGACAAGCTACCTGCGCTGTGCAAATAATCCTTGTGTGAAGCAGGCTTTCGATAACAGAACTGATGAATCCAACAAAAGCATGTGACCAGCTGCCTAGTCTAGTCACTGCGCTAAGATTAACTAGTCACATATTCTGATTTTGTGCCTACATAAAAGGTCTTTGATAAATAATTATAGGACTATTATTTTGTAAATATATTTTGTTCGTCATTAGGAAAAACAAAGTTCAATGGTAAAAAATTGAGTGATTTGTCAAATTTTGATTTTGAAAAATGTTGACGTTTTTGTCTGGAAAAATCAGGAAAAGGGCTTAATTTGCTGGAAGAAATTTGCTAGACACCCTGTGCTAGTATTATGCTTGAGTGACTGATTTGGCCTTTGACTAGGATGGAGGCTTTTTTGTGGCTTTTTATCTCTAGCCACCTTTATTAGTCATCTCAAAACTGCTTCACAGAGGTATTCTAAATCCAATCCAGAGGTAACCAATAATGTGTACTCTCTCTTCAGCCAATTGACTCTCTTTAGCGCACCTCCAGTTAGTCCCTCTCTTGACCCGTTGAAAGGAAATGTCGTACTGGGTAGCCAAAAAACCTACTCACCTTTAGACATGATCTCTCTTTGCTGTGCTCCGGAATCTGGTTATCTGCGCAGGTAAGAATACCAGTCAGATTCTGATAGTGGGTGGGATGTTGGGTTGTGAATGAGTTTTGTGTGTACAGATGGTTGGACTGCCGTGGTGTCAAGTCGCAGCGTATCGGAGACGTGTTGTCCGTGGGCAGAGCGGAGGGTGAGGGACTGCCGCACCAGGACCAGGCCACATGGCTTCTACGAGACTGCTCTCGCGGTCAAGCAGAACAACTGCTCGCCGGCAAGAAAGACGGCACTTTCCTGGTCAGACCGAGCCGTACCGGCCAGTACGCACTCTCCATTACGTAAGTGCCAGGCGCTCTTGATACTAGCAGGAACAAATACACTAGAGTCTTGCTAACCCAAACTAATTTGGACTGGATCCTGTTCAGATTAGCAAACATTCTGATTAAGTAGATTTTTGGCATATATTGGTGCGTTTATTATATATTGACCTTATAAGGTCTTATATGGACTTTGAGCAACTGACATTTTATATTTAAATATAAGAAATGATCTATTTTAATCCTGTAACACACTGCAATAATAAACAGCGTGGAAGTAATGTACGCAGATATGACGGGCAGTACACAAATGGCTTTGGCAGTAGGGCTTACGTGCGTAACAGCAGGACACTGACCTTTCCTCCCCCAACCCTCGTGGCCAGGCCAACATAGTACAGTCATCCGTTCTAAAAACAAAGGATGACTCACCGTTTCATACAGTCAGTGTGTCGCTTGCTGCCCCACCGAGTGGATGTGTTTTGTTCAAAGCTATTGTTTGTGCGCATACCTGCGTGTATAGTGTGTCATTGTAAGTGCTGGTTCGTTATAAACTCACCCAGCATGACATAACTTAGAAAACTAGTTTTATTTATTGTCAAACTCGACAATTGTATAAATATTTTCCCCCTAATAGTGTTTGATTAGCAGGGTTTGGATTAGCAGGGTTTAGATTAGCAGGGTTTGGATTAGCAGGGTTTAGATTAGCAGGGTTTGGATTAGCGAGACTCTAGAGTACACTGTCATCCTAGTGTGTATGTGTCAGAATGTAAAGTGGTTCTGAGAACTGCTGCCACACGGAACTGTTCATTCCTGTTCACCTGAAAGACTAGGCTAGAGATTTGAATTTGAAATCAAAGAGAATAGGAGATAGATCTAGCTTGTATGAAAAAAAGAGTAAAATAGGCAACTATCTCTTGTAATCACCCAGAACTAAGGTTCTGATACCTCACTAAAACAATTGACCGATAAATCTTTTTTCTTTATCTGATGAATCTAAATAAATTCTTTAATGCTGTATGACATAGTATGCACATAGTGTAACATAGTATGCAATTCTTTGTTTGAAGTTTGTTAATGACTATGGTACAATTTCCGAGGTTAAAACATTATTACAGAAGTTTTCCATTGTTTTTGAATGTACAAAAAGTACACTCCGTTTCGGGATCTGGAATCTGACCCCTCTTCAGGCTGACACTTTTGTACTTGTTGTATTGTTTTCTAGCCTAGCTGTTATAAAATTAACAAGTTTAACAAGGCAAAGAAAGAAGGAAAAATGGGGAAAAAATTAAGGTTGCTTGATGGGGGGTGACTGGTCAGCTTGTGCTGATTACTGTTAGGCTAGCTCTTTTACTATGTTTTGTTTAGACGGGGTCAGATTCCAGATCCCGAAACGTCGTGTACTTTTTGTTCACTCAAAAGCCATGGAAAACTTAAGTAATAATAGAGATGACAATTGAAGAGTGAAATAATGTGTTTAGATGCAAGGGGACAGTGAACCATTGTATCATCTACGAGACGGAACGTGGGTACGGATTCGCCGAGCCGTACAACATTTACCAGTCTCTGAAATCGTTGGTGCTGCATTACGCACAGAACTCGCTGGAGGAACACAACGACTCGTTGACAACAACTTTGGCTTTCCCCGTGTTTGCCGGGGCACAGGAACAGACACAGACGGTTCCGTCAGGATATGTTGCCCACAACCCCCTGCCACACTAGCTAGCTTCGTCCAGTCTACATAGACGCAGTACACACACACCCCTCTACACCCTTACACCTCTTCACCTCTACACCCGTTCACCCGCTAAATGTCTCAACATAGCGTACGAGTTGTCGTGGATCAATGGATACGAGTGAAGAAGATATGAGCCAAGACTGGTTTCCATGAATCTCATGCCTTTCAGCGCATGAACTTTTTTAGAACGTACCCGAGAGTTTTTTACAGGTAAAAACTCATATTTAGATTGGAAGAATGGAAGGGTTTTTTTGTGTGATACTTGTAAAATGGTATCTTATTTTTACATTTTTTTACACCGGTTTATCTACTGCAAATTTGACAAACATTTTGACTTTTAAGTACTAGCCTACTTTCTGGTTGGTCGGAAGCTGTTAGACATTGTGAACTAGTTTACCTAGGTTTTAAGTTTCATGCATAAGTGATCAAACGAGATTTGATTTTAATTTTCCACACAGTAAAATTAGTAAATTGGAAACCTTTGATGATTATAGGCATCAATGCCTTCAAAAGATATTTAAAAGTAAAGGTAAGGTCGGATAACATAATAAACGTTTCGTGTAAGATCTGAATTTTATCCTTCAATAACTCAAACTGAACCCTGCACAGTGGATGGTTTTGTTGTTTTTAAGTAGCCTTAAAACTTTTACAAAAGGTCCAATCAATGGTTTATGATAAAAAACCATATTAAAAAATTAAAGTAGTAGGATTTTGGATAAGAGAAATTTCTAACAAACAAAAACAAGTTCTATGAATCAGTACGTGACAAGTACTCACAATAATATATTATCCAAACTTCTTTGTGTTAAACAAAACATTTTACAATTTTAAACAGCTTTAAATAGCATTTGCTTTTACACTACTTTTACAGCGCAACATTAATACGTTTTACTCAGATGTACATGTAATTATATTATTTATTTCTAACTGAACTTTAAATGCAACATATATTGTTCGCTAAACGTGAAAGTTTTTGGGCTGCTCGATACGTAGTACTCCGTGCCTAGTACGAGAATACTAATTTTACAACTCAACTATCTTGTGCAGTTTCTTTTTCTAAGTTTATTGATTTTAAGATGATTATTTTTCATTTATTTATACTTTTATACTGAATGCAAGTATCTAGAATGTCTAGTCTTAAAAGTAAGGAATCTTTCGGACATTCAAGTCAAGTGTGTATATATTAAGTTTATTGTATTGATCCAAAATCCAAATTGACAAATTCGATGTAATAAAAAATGTACAGACGTTAACCATTCAGCTCAACAGTTCATTGCTGTTAAACATTATTTGATTAGCTTTATTAACATAATCATTTTGTTTCTTGTACCAGTATCAACAAAACAGATCAATTTATAAAAAAAAGATGATTTAATATTACATTTAAACTCTTCATATGAGATTCCCTGTTTTTGTTCTATTTTTTTTCTGTACTACTGGTATAATCCAGTATGTGTAAATGGCCTGGGTATTCCACACTTTTCTAACACTTGAAATGAGGCACCTTCAGTTTTGATGATACATTAAACTCCCACTAGAGCAGATAACATTGATTAGGACACAACGAGGGACACAAGCTAATCCGGACCACCCTGCGGAAAATGCTGATACTTACTCAAAACATCACAAGTTTTGAGTATACTCTCTCAATGCACTCAGCCGAGTGAGTAGCGCATCCTTGCAACTCTCAGCAAACTGACCACTCGTCCCAAGTCAAACATTGTCCAGTCAAGTGGTCCTGCCAGGAATATAATATTAACCTTTCAGGGGTGTCGATCTTTCAAAATATGAAAGGTGACACACGGAGGTTTCCTCCAGGTTAGGGAATAAAAGACGTACAGTGTGTGTATATTGTTTACAACTACTAATTTCAAAGAAATACAATTTTTAAAAATAAAACAATTATTCACAGTCAAATATAAATGGTATCAAGAAGAAAACCTCACAAAAGTTTTAATTTGATTAGACTCAAATTGATTTAATTTGAATTAGTTTTTTTTTTGAATTTAGAGGTTTTAAACATCCTATATACTCATAATTACATAAAAACAACTGCTTAACAATAAAACTAATTGCTGTAAAAGTAAATAAAACTGAAACACTAGAGGTAACACACAGCATTGAACTCGGAGATTACTGTTGCAAGAGCGGTGAGACAGTGCCGTGCCATACTTGGTCTCTAGCTGAGGGTGTGGTCGAGGAATGAGAGTGAATGTTGGTGAGTCAGTCCCTAGAGAGAGGTGTGTAAGGTACACTGGTCGTCGAAACTGTCGGCACACATGAACATGTCTTTACAAACCAAGAAAACAGGTATACACCTGGAGGAAAGCTCCTTGATACCCCTGGAAGGTTAATCTCGCACTCTACATTAGTTTACCTGTGGAATACCGGAAGGTTCGTTACGATGGCTAGTTTTCACTCTACAGTGTGTTTACTGTTAAGCAATGTGGACCACGAGTTGTCGCTCTGTGGTCGGTGTGTTGACACCTGTCTGTTCCTCCAAGGCAACCGGTTGTTTGCCAATGATGATCTTATGTAGATAACTGTTGGTCGGTTCGATTCATTAACACTAATTTCCAATTCAAGCGTTGATTGTTTTGGTGTACCAGTTGTGAAAATCTAGTTACAACTTGCAGTGAAAATCACAGCTGATTAACCAGCATATTCACAGCACATTCAGTTTTCCTGATATTTTGGTTTTTGGCCAGCATTATTTAAAAAAAGGCACAATTTTGTTAACCGATTGAGTTACTTCTGAAGAGTTTTTTTAAGGGTTCTTTGTAAGGTAGCTTAACAAATATTGTAGAATTTCCATTAAATATTCTTTTCTTTGCTAGTAATACTAGCTTTGCTTTTTTTAGGTTTGAAAGGAAGAGTCTTATGGCTAAACTAGGTGAATTTTACAAGGAGAGAGAGGATAGTAGCTAGCTTACCTAAGAAAAAAAAAGTTTAGGGGCCAACAAAAATAGGCACAGAGAAGAGTCACACACAAAATTCACTGATATTTCGCCCCTACTAAGGGCTTTATCAAGGCACAGAGGTCCTAACACTAAACAAAAAAACAAAATGACCATTTTTTTATATATAAAACTATAAATATATTTTTAAACAAAAGAAAGCAGGTAAAGGCTTGTGTACAGAATTAACATGAAAATCACACATATATCAATACAACTATTTACCAAGAAGTTATTTTTAATACTGAAAACGGAAGCAAAACTGACTAATACTAGTAACGAAAGTAGTATAATGCACATAAAACTTGAGGTTGAACGATATACAATATAATAAAAGTAACAAACTAATTAACTAATTACAACACAGGGAAAGGAGTTAAGAATGTGCACAAGAAAATTGTGTTTTAAAAGTATGTTGCACATAAATATCTTTGTTCCAATTAAGCTCGAAATATGATGGGCAATCTCGATCTAGGGGTAGTAAAGGTTGATAAAGCCCTTAGTAAGGCCGAAATATCAGTGAATTTTGTGTGTGACCCTTCTGTGTGCCTATTTTTGTTAGCCCCTAAACTTGTTTTTCTTAGGTAAGCTAGCTACTATCCTCTCTCTCCTTGTAAAATTCACTTTGCTTTTTTTAATAAGTTTCTCTCGTTTCGAGTGATCTTTCAACCGTCAAATTTTTAATTATTTAGGAAGTGTACAGTATTTTATTGTTGGGCCCTTTTTTTTAATTTTGCATTAATTTGTCTTAATGTCTTGAATGTTAATAACGGAAAAATATAGTTACCCCAAACTTGGATTATGATAGGTACAGAGACAAGGTAACCTGTGATTTTCCTTGCTGTCACAGTTAGTGTAGATCTGTATCGATATCGACACTAGCTGCTTTGTGCCGTGGTCTGTGGATAACGGATACAAGAGCTGTGAATCGAACCGACCTGACAATCGTCCAATGTGACACATGTACATATTATAAGACTTATCGTCTTAATGATTGAATGTTATGTTACCTGTGATAAACTACTTTCTACAATAGTTTGCTTCCAGATAAATTCAATTTGAAAGCAAGTGATTTCATCCTATAGATTGTAACTTCAAACGACTGTTTTCGATAAATTTACAAGTTTAAATATATTTTTCAATAATATATTTTTTAGAGTGAAAGTCAAAAGCTCTCCATCAAGTTTAATACCGGAGATGAGGACGGCTGAGATCTGTTTCACTTTTCGGTATGAATTATTGTGTGTTACAACAAAGAAAGACTTGTAATGATTACCATCATTATGTTACCGTCTATGTAGTCAGGGGCAAATCATAGTAATCCATTCTGCCTAGTTTTTTAAGATATCTATCATAAATCATAATCTTACTACATGTTTTTACTTGTTATAATTTTTATTTCTACACTTCTATCTTTATTGATTTAGTATTTAGATTTTTCTATTGAAATATCAGTAGTTTTGTGCAATATGTATCAAGTACATATATATATTTTCATTTCAGCTTTTCAATATTTTCTTTTCAAAGTTATATGTTTTTAGATTGGGACAAGTTACTGTATATTGACCGCACCTGTTTGTTCAGGACCACAAAGCATTAGTAGCTTGGTTAAGAGGAAGTTGGTTTGACATTATATAAAATATTGCAGTTAACAAGGGGTACTTAATCATAATGTGAAAGGGTTTACACTATGTAACAGACTTAAGAACAAATGCTGGATGTACAATAGCATAAGTCATACAACTTTCGGACGGCTAATTTATTAACAAATATTCCTAGCAAACGGACATAGTAACACCTTAGAACAAACAAACAACACTTAGTACAAGGAACGAACATCAAACCTCGTTGAACCAGGCAAACTGTTCCTTTGTTTTACCCCACACTGATGACAGATTCTGCAACATATAAGGGTTAAGTTTAGTCGCCAACTTGTTGAAGGAAATGTGTTGAATGTGTTTGTAACGATGAAGTTGTACTGATTTTTATTTAGCCACCTCAATCATTTGTTTTAAAACTTCCGCTATATCGTACTGCAGATTTCATCTAGTGTAAACACCACTCGAGTTATTATTATATTTTGTTTGTCAAAGATACTAATACTTGTTGTAATTGTTATTTAGTACATTCAATGAATAGTGACAGTTCCAACTTTTTTGTCTGATTACTGTAATCATGTTTTTTTTCTTCTATTTACCAACGTAAATGCACTTTTTTAAGGAAATATTTTTGTACTTCCTAGTTTTGTCTATTGAATTCAAATACATTGTTGCATTGTCATAGTGCCTAGATAACTTTCAACTATAACCTGATAATTTGATTTGTGTGTCTTATGCGAATACAACCCATTTGCACTTGATTTCATTTTTAACTAATTTCAAACAAGGAAGAAAGAACACGATCAGACTTGAAAATTGTTAACCTTGTCATTGACACAAATATCTTGAACATAAATTGACAGACAACATAGCTTTAGAAGAAACCGTGGCTAAAATCTTTCTTCACACACTTAACACATTATTTTCCGTATTTTTCATCCATCGATTTCCAAGAATAGGTGTCAATTGTTAAGTTAAACAAATTTACAAAGCATAGTTATTCCTAACAGACAAATACCACCTCATTGTTTTACGACTTAAAGGTGAAACGTTAAATGCCACATGATAAAATATCAAGAGTAACAACAACTGCGAAACAGCCATTATGAATCAATTTACATTAAGCTACTAATTTTATTCCCTGAGAGGCTTTTGCCCAGATACAAAATTATATTAAGTTTGAAAAAGATACTTCTAGTCTAGTGGTGTTCAAGATGAAAATAATTTGTGAGAAAAACAAAACCAAGGCTTGCGAAAAAACAAAGCGCTTTTGGACCAATGTTTTCACTTAAACTGCTGGATTTGTACTATAATTTATAAAGTAAGTTTTTAGATGTATAACATGTCCCTTTTAACTTAATGTTTTTGCTGTTATAATTAGCGACAGTTTGTCAGATTATTCTTAATCTTTATTGTGAGTTTTTATTTGCTTCCTTGTATTTGTGGATGTTGAAATCAAGTTGTTTTGGGATTTATTTAAACTTCATTAACTAATAATTGAGAAAGAAGTGCATTTGATTTTGATCTTTGTGATTTATTCTTTATAATTAAGTGTTAAGTTACATTTGTCAGTATACCGTATCACTATTCAAGTTTAGTGTTACGCTACCCTGTGTACAAACATAGTATATTTGTAATGTTAGTCTTTACTTATATGAATTTATGTGCTAGTGATAAGTAAAATATATTCCTGTTTTGTATTCCCTATATTTAAGGTAATAACATCCATATTTGAACTATCAGTCTTGTTTTATTACATAATTTGCATTGTTCCTCATATTTTTATATCAATACAAGTTTATACCAGTTGAAACAATGTTTCATCAACTAACATAATGTAAAAGTGTTTTATCATTTAACCATAGTCAACTTATGTAGTTATTTTCTGACCCTGTTAATACATAATAAAGGGAAATATTTTTGTTCTGAACGTTCATGACTTATTTACCTTGCATTTTCTTTTAGTAGAAATAAGAAATACTTTATTGTATAGTATGTAAACAATAATAAATTTGTACACTATGCAAGTACGGTAACTAACAATATAAGTATATTTTTGGTACATTTGAAAAGGAAATAAAAGTGACTAAACACTTAAACAGGAATAATTGTACCCAAACGAAAATCTTGTATAGTATATAGACATAAAAATTTTTATTTTCTGTAAAGCATATTTTACAATTATTTGCAATAGACAGCGTCAATGTAACAAACAATATTCATATAAAAATAGTTAAAAGAGCATAAATAACAATAATGAATAAATTAAGTGTGCGCACCCTAAAACATGGAACTCAGAACTGAGATTTGAAAAGTTTGATGAATCACCAAAGGCAGTATAAGTCGAGCGATCGCTAGCAGGCCTTGGCGTAGTAGTTAGGAAACTACTAAGTAGCCGAACGCTAGTGTTCTCCACCTCAACCGAGCCGACAGGCAGACACGAGACGCACAGCTACCTGAGCAGACTCGCTCCGCCACAGTGGTTCTCCACACCTTCTATCGTAACATTTTTTAACCGACTTCAGTGAAACGAGGAAGTTATACAAGTTGACCTTGGGCGATTTTTATTTTTTAAGTCTGTTCAAGAATTACTTTTGAACGCGGGCATCGAATTACACCCAGTTTGCGTTGATTGGTAGATCTTAACTCCATAGTGGTTCCATTTAAATATCTTTTTGATCGGACTTATATTTCAATATAAAAAAAGTAAAAAATCTCAAAAGCCTGTGTACTTGTTGCGTATTTTGTGTGGTAAAAACACTATTTTGAGCCGGAAATGGATTTCTAAAGCACTATTTCGATGTAGAATTAAATTTCAACAAGGTAGTAAGTAGCCTTAAGTTCTTCTAAAACTTTGGCGTTGTTGAGATAAACAGATATTTTCGTCCAAAATACTCGAAAGAATGTCTTTGTTTGTATTTACAGAGTTATAACCGCCAAACTATACACTTGATCAAAGTTTTGAAGGAACCATGGATGGGTCAAATTTAATGGTCTTTAAGAAAATATATATATTTATTAAGATTATATTCATATTTACCGAGCTATGACCTCCTTCTCGCTCAAAAACACGTAATTTTTATTATTTTTTATGTCTGTTCACAAATTACTTTTGAACGCTGGCATCATTTTACACCCAGTTTGCGTAGTTTAGTAGATCTTAACTTCATAGTGTCCCATTTAAATATCTTTTTAATCGACTTATATTGCTATATAAAAAAAGTAAAAAATTCTCAAAAACCTGTGTACTTGTTACGTTTTTTGCATGGTAAAAACACTCTATTTCGAACTAAATAAGGTCTTCAATTGCACTATTTCTATGTAAAATGAAATTTCTAACAAGATGGTACCCTTATACCATTCAAATACAGTATTTGAGTGTTGCTGAGATTAACAGCTATTTCCTTCTAAAAATACTCTAAAACATTTCTTTGTTTGTATTTATAGAATAAATTCTTGAAGCTGAGATTATTGGCAATTAATACAAGTACTTTTAAAACAACAAAAAGGACAATATAATTTATTCAGTTGGAGTCGGTGCTGCTGAAGCAATATTATTAAAGAAGAGGCAGCACCGACTCCAAATTTTTTTAAAAAGGTATACAGATTGTAACAACCCCTAAATTTTGGACCACAATATGGCAAATAGTGTGCGCATACGGTGGTATTCTAATATTTATTAGCAAATTAATATTTATTATATTGGTTAATGGTTACCAATATGATGAGTACATCTGTAATATTCTACTGTAGTGTAAATGGATAAATTAATGTCTGTTCGCATAAAACACCAGAAAATCATTTTTTATTAATGTAGCATGTAAAGCAATACATAATTGCATTACCCAATTATTTCAAAATATTTAGATCATTTTACTGTAGGTTTGTTTTTGAAGTTGGTTCAACTTTTTTGTTAAAAAGTTTTTATGTTAGAGGTCAGTTGGGATTGCTTTGCCAGCGACATATTTTAAATCTTTTTAATATTTTAGAAATATGTATTGGGTTTGCAAATTTTTTCTGGCTATTCCTAACGAAGTTCATACTTCTACACGCATTCTTAACATTTCAAATAAATCACACTATTTGATCACACTCTTTCAGAAAATATATATATTTGTTATGATTACACTCATATTTACCGAGCTATGGTCTCCTTCTCGCTAAAAAACACGTAATTTTTGACCGACTTCGTTCACGCAAAGTCAAACGTACTAACCACAAAGTAATACCATTGATTTCTTTTTAGCGAATTTCCATAGGAAATATAGCTATTCATTTCACTCGCCAAATAGAAGGAAACTTAGGAGAACGGTTTGCAGTTTTAAGCTTCCTAACACCCCCTGAGTCAAATGGCAAAGTGTCTTATTTATACAGGGTGGCTACGAAAAAGTGTCCTAAACGGATTACAGGAGTACTATTAGAGCTAGAAAGCTCCGTCAAATTCTGAGAAACAATACGTGAAACACCATACAGTATTTGTAATCGAATTGATAATTTGACTACAGGGCTTAATCTTTTGCTTACATTCACGCTTATAGCTCTAGTTTGGTAACGGGCAACATATCAAAAAATTGTTTCGTCAAAATGTCAGAATTGTCTCTGTTTAAAACTATATACAATATGACCCTCCTTGTATTTAAAATCTCGAAGTTTTGACCCCGTGAAGTTTCATTAATATTACCCTGTATACTGAGAATTTAAAAATATTTTTCCTGAAATCCCCATGCCGGTTTCCAGAGAAAAAGTTGTTTCCATCTTTCTAGCTCTAATAGTACTCCTGTAATCTGTTTAGGTCACTTTATCATGGCCACCCGGTATAATTATAATAGGAGTACATATTCAAATATATGTATTAGTTCAAAAAGTAGTTTTAATGGTTTAATTGTATATATTCATCCGTTTTTGATGACATTTTAATAATGTCTGTAGTTTAGTGCTAATTATCTATGAACAAAAATACTAGCGAAATCAGACTACAGAAACCCTTTAGAGGGAATTTTATAAAAAAATTGTTTTAATGGTATAAACACTGTAAATTTCAACTAATTATTATGAAATTCATATATATCCTATATTTTAGTACTCCCCATCTATGAACCAAAAATTGTCAAAATCCATCGGACCGTTTCAAAATAATGGCCAAAAAGTGATTTTTCAATATTACCGTGGAACGAGTACACAGTCCGGGTGAAATTTGACATGCGTTTTCATTTCTTGATATTTAGTGAAACTTGCCGTAAAATATCACGTTAACCTGAGGCGAAGGCCGAAATGATGTTATATTTATCATCATATCTGTTGCTCATAAACTGTTATAAATATCAAAACATCTGAGAAAGGTGCCCCAATAAAATTATCTTTAAACTGACATTCTGAACGCCAATTTTGTTAAAAATAACGGAAAATGAATTTTTAGTTTGTATTGCTCTATAGACCATAATTAAAGATGGCGGACTAAGGCGCACACTTAATAATAAATATTACAACACATATTTCAAAATACATAAAGGCTAAAGTTGTAGAGTTTTCAAATCATTTGCTAAAATTCAGGTACTGTATGAAAACATTTTCTTTTAACCAGTTTTCTATGATTACTTTAAACTTTTAAAGTTTTTCAAAGATACCGTTCTAGCCTTTTCTGGAAGTTTATTAAACAGTTGGGATTGTGTATGTAAAATTATTTTTTGTTTTTGCAGTCTTATGGATTGTTGCTCTAGTAAAAATCTATTTCTTGTGTTGTGACTGTGGAAATCTTGTCTTGTTTTTAAGCTGTCCAAATTTTCTTTAACATTAATCAAGATACAAAAAATATACAAATTAGTTACAGTCATTTATTGATACTAAAAATTGGCACACATGTTTCCTATCTGATTACCCTTTAATATTCTAACAGCATTTTTTGCAGAATGAAAGCTTTTGTGCATGGCAACTGTTACCCCAAAGGGTTATTACATACCTGAGATGAGAGTGGAAAAGTGCATAATATACTGATCATCATATCTTTTGTTACACACCATTTCAATTTTCTAAGCAAATATATCACCCTCTATAATTTTTTACATAACTCATCAATATGATTCCCAACTAAGTTTACAATCCAGGAAAATTCCCAACAATTTTACAGGCTTATAATTATTTACATACAGGTTGTTAAGAGAAAAAATGATTTCTATTTACAATCAGGCTATTTGCCTCATGCCATTCCAGTGCATATTTAAATTATTGTTTATCCTTTTCTACAAGTTCTTCTAAACTCTTAGAACTATTTATAAGTGTGGTATCATCCGCATATAGTATTGAGCCACAAGGAGCAGAAAAGGCAAAGTCGTTGACTGCTATGACAAATAAGAAAGGGCCCAGCACAGATCCTTGTGATGGTTTGGAAGTTGGACTTATCGTTACCTTGCGCAACCATTTGTTTCCTGTTACTAAGATAGGTCTCCGTAACTTAAACTCGATGTTTTAATACCGTAACTCAAATACTTGTCCATTAGCAATTTATGATTGATGCAGTCAAAAGCTTTTGTTAAGTCTATTAACGTTGCGGATGATTCAATTCGGTCCTCGAAATTCCTTAAAATATTTTCAATTAATACCTCTATTGCTTTTATAGTGATTTTTCCTGAAATAAAACCAAATTGTTTTTTACAATATAAATTTATTATTAAGGAAATATACATGCAGTTGTTGTTTTATACAAGACTCAAAAACTTTACTAAATATTGGTATTAAAGAAATTGGGCGATAACTTGCTGGATTTGTTCTGTCCCCTTTCTTGTAAATGTGTATAACTTTAATTTTTTAAACTGAGGGATAAACCCCTTGATCTTATATCATATTGTACAAGCTACTTAAAGGTTCAACAATAATATCTACAACACACTTAATAACTTTATTGGAGAACCCAAAATAATCGCCACTGTTAGATGAACTTAATTTAGAGACAAAACCCATTATGTCAGAAGACTTAATTTTTCCCACTTAAAACTAAATTATTTACATATTTACTAGCTATGAGCTTATTTACTAAATTCAGGACATTCTTAAATCAGGTTTTTATTTTGGATAGTAAACGTTGATACGAGTAGTTACGACAGATGCTGACAGAATGCAGGCGAATACGCGTTGTAGTGATGCCTCAGTGCTGTTAAGAAACTAGAGTCTACTTGTCTGAATTCACAGTTTTCTTCAGTTTATGCAAAAATAAGGAAGGTTAGTTGAAAATTTCACTCTGGAAATATTATCTACTTTAGTGTGATTCATAATTTACGTCAAACCTAATTGGAGATTTGAATTTTCAGGGTTTGTGGCTGAAGTGGTGGACAGTGGTCTCAGACTTGAAGAAAGAAGACAACAAAGCCATTTATTGTAATTTTCAATCGACACAATACTGTACTGTATGGATATGTAAATAAAGACTATTTGTATTTTAAGGTAATCTAGTCAAGCACAGTGCCGACATCTTGGTCGTCAAGGCCAAGGAGGTATGTACGAACTGAAGCGTCTCCCCCATACAAAATGTAATAGACGCCGCCATGAAATCCGGTATGTATGCTTTTTCCATAAGGGATACGTGCCACGTTTGTGAAAGTTTATACTTTTGTAAACAGTTATAAGTCAAAATGTATGTTTAATTATCAAATAAGGTTTAGAATTATTTTTTTTTGAAGAAATTAAATACATTTTGTTCAATACTACGTTTTGAACTAATATAAAATAAATAGGCCCATCAACTTTTTCCCAATAGATTTTTTTTAGATTAAGTTGTGATGCCAACTTTTTATAAACAAAAACCAGGTTTTAAACCTAGAGGATGTTGGGACCCCAAGTGGTTAAAAGAAGCAATAAATCGGATTCAAACAGGGGATATTTCCTTGCGAGAAGTGGAACACTATTATACAGTATAGTGGACAGTGGGAATACACTGCTCCTGGGCATGGATCAACATGTTGTTTTGTTTGATAATTAATCAAACTTGTAACTACTTTAATTACTTTTAGCTAAGTTAGTTAAAATTAAAAAGAAAGGTTATTTATTTCTAATAAAATTTCTTCTTGTTGAAATAAATAACCTTTAACTAGTGTTGCCCAAAGATGCTAGCCTTGTTAGTAAAAGGCCTCGCAAGTTAAATTTTTACAAGTATTGGCTTTTGTTTTCTTTTTAATTTTAAATTATATTATCCAATACTATGGCTCAAGTTCTCTTAAGTTAGTTTAGTTAACACGTTTTATTTACAATTATTCCACGGTAGACAAGTAGTTATAACATGCTCGAACACTAATTCAGGTTTTAAATTTTCAGGCAGTCTTCGACCTGACAAGGAAAATAGACACCACATGTTAGTGAATAAAGGTTTGATCAAAAAAATCTAGTCCAATAGTTTTTCACATGTAAAATATGGGTAGCCAAACAAAACAGTTTTGTCCACGGTAGTTGGTCGATCAGAAAAGGTTTAGTCACAGCCCGCCAATCACAGGGCGGCATTGGCCCTACCCATGATGCTCAGTGCTCTGTTGTTTGAGGTTAGGTTTAAAGTTTTGACAGTGTCATGATCATTCAAAAGAGGATTAGTCCTCATAAAGTTCATTCAAAAGAGGTTTTGTCCATAGCGGCCAATCAAAACGAGTTTAGTCCATTGTATAAACTTAATTTTTAACGAATATGACCATAATATTTTAGTTTAATGTTCATTCTTAGGGTCCAGAACAAGCAATCTTTCATGTAAAAAAAATTGTCATAACACCACACCTGAAAAATATAACAACAGTTTTTTCAATAATCTGAACATTTTACTAGTTGTGACAAACCCTGTTTTGAACGCCACCTCCTCAATTGTTTACTTACCAACACTGAAATTTACACAGTTTTTAGAGTGACCCAGGAAACACCACGTGGAGGTATCCGTGCTAGTTCCCCATGGGGAGCTTTGCTTACGCAGGTCCTCTCGCCTACTGCCTGGATATCATTATGCGGGGAATTGGTTTACGCGGATCCTCTTGCCTACTGCCTAGATATCATGCTACGGGAAGTGTTGTAAGGGCAGATCTCCTCGCCTACTGCCTAGATATCATTCTGTGGGGAGTTTTGTTTACGCAGATCCCTTCGCCTGCTGCCTGGATATCATTCTACGGGGAGTTGTAGTGAGGGCAGATCCCTGCCTATTGTCTAGATATCGTTCGGTGGAGAATTTTGTTTGCGCAGATCCCCCCCGCCTGCCTAGATCTACGGGGAGTTTTGTTTGCGCAGATCCCCGCCTACTGCCTATCTACGGGGAGTTTTGCCACGTAGATCCCCCCTGCCTGCCGCCCGATATCAGGGATTATACAGGAGTTTTGTTAGGGTGATTTACCTTGCCTATACCCTAGTTCAGGCTTTGCTAAGGCCTCTCTGCACTGTATTCTCCTGCCCTTTCTCCGGCTGTAAAATTGTCAGGCTGGCAGAAGAGCTGACTAGAACAGGCCACTGGCCGTGAGAGGTGTTGCCTGCCTTCAGACTAGTTGTTCCTACCCCTGAGCCTTTGTAGCAGACTCTTACAGAAAATGCAGACCTTAAACTGAAAAAGGTAGTTCATGGAACTGGAATGAGGAATAACAGGTTTCTCACTGCCTAGTGCTCTGGAAGATTGGCTTTGATAATATGCCTTGTTCCGTGGCCAATTTAGGGTTTAGTGATTGTGCCCCAAATTTAGGTAGAGAGTATGTGCAGGTTTACCAGGTGGATTTGAGAAAAAAATCAACTGGGTATGCACAGTATTATCGACTTACTGAATCAAATGAATCGTATTCTCATTCTATGGGTCGGCAGCTGGTCTAGTAAAGCTGCATTAATGGTATTAGCTGTGTCATTTTGGATACATGTTTGATAAATTCTGCCTGATTAAGCTTTCCAAACTGTTGACAATCTGCACAGTTGATGGGAATAGTTTTCCAGATCCAAACCTCATGCTACCAAGCATTTGTTGTAACACACTACACACAGCACAGTGTAACCACCACATTATTAAAAGTTAGCAAATAAAATTATTGGTCTTTGAGACCTGTTGCTTCACCTGTTTAAATAACAAATTAGGTAGTTGGTGTTCATTCTGGTGGGTGAATTTCCTCTCATTGTAAAATTGATAGCTTTCGCCAAAAGTATTAGGTTAGCCGGCGCAAAATTTATATTTTTAAAACTAATTGTTCCACAAAACTGGAAGTTAGATCCACTAACTATATTGCTTCGAAAATTCTATAAAATTAAAACTAATTTTAAACTATTTGCTGCTGCTAATAGGGCTGACTCGCAAGCAAGCTGATTTAATCTCGTCAAACTGCCGTAAAACTGTTTTACTTTAATAGTCAGTCATCTATGGACAGTTTTATAAAAATTCACATTATATTTTAAATTTGACACCAGCATCTTTTACCCAGGTTTATACTTTTAATTCTATAAATCACCAATAACCATTGATACATCTTTAGAATTGAAATTATTTATTTTGCCGTATTGAAGCATGACTTTGCAGTATTGAAGAATTCGAACCTATAACTGTACTGTATTCTAGAAAAGTATACAACTGTTTCAACATGCAGGACAGGTAAGTATATTAGTCTGAATGCGTAGAAATCAAGTATTCTGCAAGGCCTAAAAAGTAGATTAACAGGACATCAATATTCGAAATTCTACCTACACTGAGGCAACTGGATAGACGAGGGGTCGATATGGTGGGCGGGCGCGGGGGTCGAGGACCAGTTTTTTTTTTACGTTTTGCTCAATGACTGGTAAACCAAGAGAGATACAAAAAAAATGTTTGAGGTGTAAAACTTGTAGAGATAATCTCATAACACCGATTTCTCATCAGATTGAAGATCGGATGCCTGTTTGGCGCTATGGTCAAATAGTGAAGACGTACACAGCCCATTTTTGCTTATTTCACCCTCGAAAACCAATCTTAAAATAGGAATTTTACAAAAAAAACCGTTTCTTAGAGTTTTAGCTACCACAAACAGGTGTGCAAAGTTTCAACTGTTAGCCCAGTAGTTTTGGTTTTGTCTGTTTATATCAGTCATCAGTCATCAGTCAGGACACTTTCTATATATATATATATAGATTTTAGTTTTACCAACACTAAGTATTGTTAAGAAGGTTATAACCTTACAGTAGTTGACTTTTTTCTACCCCTCTCCAGTGGCAAGAAAACTCTAATTTCCATAAAAGTGTATTTTCTTTGTTTAAGGTAAGTTTTAACCAAAAGCGGCAAAACACCCTTATGGGTGCGGCGTGTCTCCCTTAACCTACGGCAGAGGTACTGCAGAACAAGCGCTAACAAAAATATTGATAACACATCGATAATGTTTGGTAAAGCTATGTATAGAAAATATGTGTTACTATTTACTATTTGTATTGTTTGCTATATTATACATTTGTAAATTGTTTTGTAAATCTTTGTGTAATTTACGTAAAGTTACTGTTCTTATGTATCTCGAAATGGTGAAACTATGTTTTCAAAACTAGCGTCAACTCTCCCGGAATTTCCTACTCTGAATGCTGAATACTAAAATAGCGCCAACATAGAACACATCGAGCCTGTAAATGTGTAAAGAATAATAATATATTTATTCCCTTGATTATTTACATAATATATACATAACTTGAATCAGACAAATTTAAATTCAATAATTTACAATGAATTCTTCTACCTGCCAGGCCGAATCGTACAGGCTAAATTAACTGCTGTACATAACATCCTAGAGATAGGTGACAAAATTATTAAACAAGTGAATAGACTAGTATTGTAAAACTAATTTCAATGTATGATATACAAGAAAATATAGGATCTCAAAAGGCATTGCCTGTTTTGATAGACAATAGACAATTTCTTTACTAACATATTCGTGGAGAACATTAATGCATCAAAATAATAGAGTACAAAACAGATTCCATACATTTCAGTTAATAAAGAATAAATACAGCGAAGAAGTATAAAATAAAAGTTATCATTAAAACAAAATAGGTTTTTAATTTATAGTTGTAAAAAATAATTGTACACAAACGAAGGTTTTGTACACCCTATTTTCAGACCCCCCCCCCCCCCTCCGCGGACCAAGGCACCCAAGCGTTCCTGGGCTGGACGCCAACACAGACACAACCTTGATATAAAATAAAGGTAGCCAGACGATATTAAATAATATCACAAAGAGATCGTTTCTTGGTGGTCCCTTGTATAATGTACCCTGAGTGTTTCCCAGAATTTCATACTTGACTTGAAGATGGCTCTCGCGCCTCGGTCAGCAACAGCTAGTAACTACTAACTATTAACTACTAACTAGTTACTAGTAACTACACAACAATGAAGTGACAAAGTGGTAATTAATCCTAACCGGACAGTGTTAACAAGTTATCAAAGCATTTCCTATAATAGCTCTTTATACATTGTTCCTTATATGGTAGATGGAATCCAGTCTTTGTTCTCAGAAAGCTATTATATCTGATCCACGAGAATAGACTTATTAGGTTGAAACTTCAACTCTCTAGTTTCTTTCTTCTGATACGTTTTTTTATTTATTTACACTTTTGGTTGTTTCACGTTGTCCTTGCTGGGATTTAAATGATTGTCAAACAAACTCAGTGGAATGCATTGCATATTACACTGAACAGGAAAACTCACCACATATTCAAAGACGCAAAGACAATGTTTTTTTCTCAACTCGTTTTTTTGTAATGCTCATTTCAAGTTATCAGGTTTAAAATGCCACATTTCATAAAACATTTTTTTACTGGTAAATTTTTATTCAAAATGCTCCAAGGGATGTTAAAAATCCCTGAGAGGAGTTTGATGAACAATTTTATTACAAAACAATTTGCATGTAAAATGTGGCATTTTAAACGTGACAACTTTAATCTTTCAATTTTTATAACAAACAAAATGGGTTGGGCTAGGAAATGTTTCTTTGCGTCTTTGAATTTTTGTTAAAATTACCTTTCTTTAAAATGCCACAAGAGAGAAGTTTGTATTTAAAAAATTAAAAATATTGTATTAAATTATCTGGACACAGCCAAAACTGCTTATTTTGCACTGTTTGAGTCCCACCTCAGGTATGGTATAGCCACTTGAAGGCAGAGACCAACTTGGGAAAAGTCCTCATCCAACAGAAGAGAGCCATTCGATGCCTAGCAAATATCTCACGCCTTCACAGCTGTCAAGAACACTTCAAAATTCTCACAGTTATCTCACTGTATATCCGTGAGACCATCATGCATGCAGTCAGCACCCAGCAACCAAGACACCACAATCAACACTAGACACGCTACAGACTTTTCCTTGCCACCTCATCACCTTAGCCTCTTCAAAATGAAGCCGTCAAAACAAAGGAGCTCTCTTCTTCAATCACCTTCCTGAATACTTGAAAGCCTAAGACCCACAACATCTCAAGAGACAGCTGACTTTGTGGCTCTAGGAGAGACCCTTCTACTCGACAGAGAAAGACTTCCTGACCAACAGAACTCTACCACTCCAGAACAGCAACTAATGACGAATACCGGTACATAATTATATTGCATTGTATAACATATTTTTCTTAAAACCATTTTGACGTATGTACTGTTCTCCTTGAATATGTAAATAAAGAATATTGTCAATTGTCTATTGCCTAAGTGGGCCTTTCCCCTGCTTTATGAGGGGGGAGGGGTTGACGCAAAGTACGTCAAAACAAACTTCAGGATCCTATAAAAGCATCCCCCAAAGGGCTTTTCTAAAGTTAAGGCAGAGGCGCAATTTCCCCGCCCCAAGGGCCACACATCTTGATCGGCAGCTGATAGTAGCTGGCAATACTAGGATAAATTCACTTCGCCTAAAAATAAATGAGTTTTCCTTAATTTTAAAATCTCAGTGTCAAAACTATTTATTGATAGTTTGACACATATTTGGCCTCACCATCTTACAAAACTGTCGGTGAGGTTCTTAAAAATATTACCCAATAACTTGTTTGTTAAAAAAACAACATAGTTATTGACAAATAGTATAGTTAAATATTTATTTTAGCGGTGTAGGGCGGCAACTTAATTAATACTACTATTTTACATTTACAAAGATAATACTCACTCTACACTATTTGTATAATTATGGCATAAATTACCAAAATAAATACAACTTTGACATACATTAAACGTTATTTAATTAATTTACAAAATTACTAAATACCAAGACTAAAATAAGCGCCACAACTTAAAATAATTAAAACGCAGGATAACACTAATGTTTGCTATTTAACAGTTATTGTAGACTTCGTACATACAGTTGAAAAAGGTTCGCGGAATCTGTGGTCAGGTTCCTCCCGCTGTATGTATGTAAGTACTACTCGGCGCTACCAGCTGTTTCGACAATGAATCATTGCCGTTGGAATTTCCACTATGTTTTGGTTAGTTTAAGTAAAATACGCGATACCGATGTGTATACAAGTTACTTTGTTCGGGAGTGTTGCTTGTGGTGGATTTCAGTGTAAGTTGGAACCAAACTGTGTTTCTTTTGATATTGCAAGTGTTTCAAATTGTTTATAACTTTTAATAGAATAGTTATTCTGGACTTGTTTTAAAAGTGATCTGTGGCTGATCGATATTCATGAGATTCTCAGTTGGCTAAACGGTACCTAAATGTATGTTTTGCCATGTATATTGCCGGCTTTGATTGTTCTGTAATTCATCGCAGTAAGTTAAGTTGTTCAGTCTTTCGATACAAGAACCGCTGTATGCTTAAAGTTTAACCTTTATTGGGCTGGTTGACTAAACCGATACGTCTATTATCCACATCTAATGCAATAACTGTTCAGCCTATTTCTTTGCTACAACTTGTAGAGTTTATTTTCTGTCGTAAACGAATCCGACTTAGGTTTATTATTTGAGGTTATTGTTGTTTCATAGCATCTTCTGAACTGATTTTTGATCTAGGCTAGATAATTGTTCAAAGCCAACTACAGTACATACTATTGTATGACAACTATGGTTTGATAGCTCTGTACAATCATAAACAGCGCAGTGGGTTTAACACAGACAGGGAATATTATAGCAAATAAACAATTCCGTTAGCACTCGTGTACTGTCAGAGCTATGCTATTGCTTTTGCTATCTAGTCTTGACGAGACAATCTTATTTCGTATTATAGGTTCAACCACTGGATACACTGTTGTATAACCTTTGACTTAACTTACAAAAATGTAACTGACAATTTCGTTAATTGAAACTACCAAATTTTGACTTTAAAACTTCCGCCAGCCTTTAAAAATAATACTATTGCAATGATTTAACATAGTTTATAAATTAATTTGGTATGCTGAATGATAAATAAATTAGCAGGTTGGTTGTGGGGTTGGTAGGTTAAGGGGGTTGGAGGCGTAGGCGCAGTCAAAGGCGGAGGTGGTTGCCAAATCATGACCCCCTCCTTGACAATTTATAAGTTCCTCTAAATGGCCCTTGTGGAATGTATTGTATGACAGTAGAACTAATGTTACCGGTACAACGAGGAAACGACGGTAGACGACTTATAATATTTAATTGGTTGTAGCAGTATTTACTTTAATCAAAAGTTTGCTTTGGACACACTCTGATGTTTTTTATGTAATGGATCAAATACTAATACAATACTCCAAGTTAAGGTATTGTTTCCGTGGATTTACTTGTGTAGGCCTACCCGTCACACAAACAATGACAAAGGCAGGTTTCAAATATGTTTGTATAGTTGAATGTTCTTTTGGAGAAACACCTCCTAGAAACAGTTTAAATGTAAACTGTGTTGAATAAATTGACCCTAAAGCAGTCGGAAACATCCTAGTCAGTAGGGCCTACACAAAGCTGTTATTATTTTATAGGAATTGTCTATTTTCATACACAAAACCAACAGTGTATTTTGTCAGAGCCTTGGCCTGAGACACTGAATACTTCCGCTATTGTAAGTTTAAGTTCCACTAAAGCTTTAGACTTCAACGAAAATAAAATACATTCCTTTCTCATAACGAGTAAATGATTGATCTAAATATATCAAATTTTGTTCAGTGTACACAGTCTTTAATGCTCGTGACAAATGTACTAAAACCTAAATGCAGTTGACAACACCTTGTGATGTGGTTAAGTTTGGACGTAGTGTACCTTGAGAAGGTTAATGGTTACGGTAATGTGCCCAAAGGTAATGGCCGAATGTTAATGGCCAAAGGTAATGTTACGGTAGGTAGATTGCGCATAGATGCCACATTGCTGAGGCAGTGAAATCAACATAGCTGCGGCAGCCAGAGCACAGATAGCGCTGCCGTCTCTCGCAGTATTTCTCCCTCTTCGACACCACACGCTAGAGTTTGTCCGATATCAATGACCTAATGGGTAATGTGACCAAATCTGGCGACCTTCGAGAACGAACAAACTTTCGCTTGCGCCAGTGGCTTTACTTTTAAAGTATTTCCACGCAGCGCTATCTGTGCTTGGGCTGCCGAACTGTGTTGACTTTCCTGCTTCAGCCATATGCCATAGATGCGCAATCTACCGACCATCACATAATCTTTGGTTAAACTGAAACCGTATATTACAGGCCCACCTTATTCTATTCCCCTTAATATTCTATATGGTACAAGGGATGGTAAAGAAAAAGAAGAATAGTTACATTAAAATAACTAACATTTATTTGATACATTTAATAAAACTCTTTACACAAAATAAGTTTGACTGAGCATCTTTCTTTACACTATACTATACTAGATATAACCATCTCTGTTTTCACTACCGTGCCTGTATGCAACTAGAAATGAATAGGAAACATTTATAACACAGATACGAGTCCATTTAAAGCTTAGAGATACATATGATGATATCATGATAGGACCTAATCAAGAAAAGTTGCAAACACAAGTTTCTAATCTGATCAGTGATCGTCAATCGTTACAAATATACTAGATATCACAATCTCTGTTTTCACTACCTGCCTGTATGCAACTAAACATGAATAGGTAACCTTTATAACGCAGATGCGAGTCCATTTTTAAGCTAAGAGATACAGATGAAATGTCCTTAGTTGGCACTTGGGGCATGCGGGCCGCAGCGAGAGATAGGGCGAGGGGAGGGTGGAGAGGCGGAAAGGACACTTCCAAAAACATCGGACCTTCTTGGACTTGCCGACTCATAGGGTTGATGACCACTGCTATGACCACGTTAGCTAATTTAAACTGTATAACACCGGTTTAAATTATCCGATTGTAACGGGACGAAAACAGAAGTTATTGGTAAATCATTTTAAATTACAAGAGCGTATTATGAAATTGACATGTGATTAACTTTTTGAAATCACATTTAGAACTAGTGTGTTCATGGAAACGTGCTAATAGGATTGTCTCAATGTTGCGGACAGGCCAGCGACGATTTACAGCCCCGATGGGGGGTGACAACGATGCCTGATGTTTTCTAGACAACGACTACACATTTATTACCTAAAATCCAAGTGCCAGCTAAGAAAATCTCATCCGTACATAGTATAATAATCAAGAAAATTAAGTGAAACACACATTTTTATTTCTTAAACATATGTGCTACACTGAAGAATGTGTTTCAACCTACTGTGATACCTACTTCTACAGTTATTAGTATGACATTGATAACATTTAATAGAATTTCATGCCAACTCAGCTTACACAAGATACAGTAGATACGGTTGTGCGTGTGTTACATACGGCTATGTTAATGCTATCTTCTCTCCATGTTATCTGTATTTTATCGGTTCTTGAAAATTATCTTGCCGGTAAATTTAACACAATTTCAAATTGCCAAGAAAAATCAAATTTATCGATTGAAATACTGTGAACGATGTAATGTTTTGTCGGCACCAGGTACCGTTATTTCAAATCATACTGTGTAATGTACCGTACCACATTCATCAATTTAAATTAAATATGTGGTAAATGAAAAGGCTGCTCGGAAAGAAATGTAACGTGTGAGGAAGTGGCGTTCAACAAGGGTTTAATCACAGTGTTGCCAATTTTCAGTTTACTGTAAGCGAAAACTGTTTCTCTCATAAATTGAAGTGATAACTCACTGTACATTTTTATTGTATTTCATTTCAATTATGTGGTGATGATTTCCAAAGGAAAAGGTCCAAATTGTGCTTGATACTATCAATGTTCACCTTTTAAAGCTGGATTAGGTCGGTTTGAATAACCCTCTAGGAATAAATTCTTTGGAAATGTAATACACTTTTTTTGTTTGACTAAAATATTTTCTAGTCAACTGACTTTTACTGTTTAGGAATATTGAATTTTTACATTTAAAAAAAAGTTGATGTGTCCGAAACGTTGTGATCATCTTGCTCAGTGACGACGGAACTTGTCCGCCATAATACTTTTAACTCGGAAGTTAACAAATACACTTTTAGTTTTAGCGAACATATATGTTTTGTTAGTTAGGCTGCAGATTTGTGTACAACAGACAGTTACTCGTACTGTTGCTAATCATTGGGGGTAAATATAATACAGCTCTGTGATTGGTCAGAATGGAATACATTAGACCTTTTTTGAACGGTCAACTAGTTACTTCTGGATGGAATCAACTCTTCTAGAACAAAGATCTAAACTTCAAAATGCTATTTTATATTGATCTATTTTCGATGAAACTGGACAGTTTGAGTGGGATGGCATTCAATTCAGTTTCTAAGAATCCACCCTTTGTTCAACTTGTGATTTGTTTGATTAAACTGGATTTGAACGCCAACTTCTCATGTTTATGCCGGCGATCGAATATGAAACTGGTTACAGATAAAGTATAGATGTACAGTGGAGCTTTATACTTCACAGCGACACAGAGTACGAGTACAACACCGAGTGTTTGGACAATTATACATTTAGTAACCCACAGTAACAATGTACAACATCCTACATTCAACCGACACTCGGGGCTGCTCATTCCAATTCCTTCCCAATCTGACTACTGAAGTATTGTACTACATTCTCCCCCCACGGGCGCCCATACTCGGAGACATCCTCCCCCCACCACCTGGCTCTCAAGAAAGGTTATTTTTATCAAATGTTTCGCAATACAACAAAATCTAAAACAAAATAGATTTTAAATGAAAAATATTAGTAATTTTATTATGTGTTATTTGAATTTCAAGTAAATGCATTTAATGCTACTGTGATATACAGAGTGATTCAAAAGTGTTTCGTTTCTACAATTTTTTCCGGCTCCAGACCCCCCGGTATGCTAGCCCCCCTTATGGGCGCCCTCGTAATCTCTCCCACGCGCAACGAGAGTTTCGAATCCACTGAGATAAAGAACATCTGTCTTTTAAGTGAAAGTCCCCGATGGAAACCTAAATAGTTTACATCTATTAGGTTAAAAACTCATTTTCCATGAAGCAACATTTTGTTTGTGTTTGGAACCTGTTCTTTCCATTACAGTACTTACTTAACTCATTCGACTTCTTGCAAATAACACATCTTGCTAGTCCACTTATAGCCTAATGGTTAAGTAGAGTACACACATATATTGATATCGGTAGGTACATCTGAACATTTACTTAAGAGGATACAATAACAAATATTTATCCATACAGACACTGAATACGTATAGTAAAGTGTACCGGTAACTCGTATAACCCTTTGACTGGTAAACCCTTCTACTGTACAGTGCAACTGCACATAATCTACTCGTACAGTAGAGGCCTACGTTGTTGCTCCACTCTTCAATACATTGCAGTTGTTACACAATTATACAATATATCCGATACAATTACCTCTCTAAAAGATACTTGGTGGTATTTTCTTTTTGAAAAGCTTACCGTCCAGTCAAAGGATTAAAAGCCTTTTAAAATTACAACTTTTAAGAGATCAACTCTACTATGCAAAACTACAAATAAATACTTAACCTGTTTTAAGTATCGACCAGCAAATCTGAAATTAATAAACATGATTTTCTCGAAAGGAAGGTGTTACAAGTCTAAAAACAGAACCGTTACCTTTTATACATATTATAGTCTCGCCTTAGCAATCAATTGTTGATTTTGTCCTCAAAATCTATTTCCTAAGTCGAAACTCCATCATCAGTTGGGTTATTAAGTTAGTTATTAATAAAAAATTGTAAAAACTTTGAAAAACTTATCACAGACACAAAACACACACACTGGTGAATAGAAGCACTCACAGCCAGATCTGATGTTACACTGACTGAGTCACTTATCTTCTAACTAATCAATGTGTTTTTTCCTTTTTCTTTTCTGTTTTGTTTTTGAATTTTAGATAGTTTGTTTTGTTTCTTTATATGTGTTCATAACTGACTGAAATATAACGTTTGAAGATGGAAAATTAATTTGGTCATTGAGACGCATTTTGAGGACAAAATCAACAATTGATTGCGAAGGTGAGACTATAATATTTGTTGTTACAAGCAATCAAAAGCTAACATGAATTCGTTACCTTTTGTACGAAGAAAATTGGTTTGGATTAAAATAAGTGTTTGTGAATATAAATTAGCATTTGGTCAGTCGTCTTTCTTGATAAGTTTGGGTGGAAGATGTGCGGTCGAGAAAGTCGTGCTTCACAGTTAGTGTTGGCTTTGATCAGATACAGTATTCATTTTTTATTATTTTTTAAGTACATGATTATTTTTAATGTTTTATAATCAAGGAAAGGGCGAACAGTAAAACACTCGAACATGAACTTTGCCAGAGTTCACCAATGTACCAGGTACCGGTAGCATAGCAGTCAAGGACGTGTTACACATCGACACTTTCTCTGAGTGAAAGTCAGTTGATTCTCCTTGCTTACACGTACACAACACACATCAGTGAATATCGATAAACATATACAGTAGTTCAACATCAACATATCAACATACAGTATACATGCATTAAGTGAAAATCATCGATTTTCTTCAAACAAACAGTGATAGTACTGTATGGCAGTTTTATACTAGCTGACTACTAATATTGTAACCTATAGTCAATAGTAAATAAAGAGCATATATTTTCACTAGCAGTTATGAGCCAACAACGTAATATTAGATCCATCGCGGTACCATGGTTTACGAATTATTAAACACAGATGGTAAAGACACAAATAAATATAAGTTGACGATTTTTTTGCTATTTTATGGTCTGATATTTATAAGTCGGAGAGCTTAATAATTTAAAAAGAAAATATATATAACTGAATTTTTGTGGTGACATTTTGACTTAGGCTATTCAAATTGAAAATGTACTAATCTAATATTACAAATTGTTGAAACATAACCTCAATATACATTACTTAGCTTCCTAAACTGCCCATACAACAGAAATGTTATCAAATTGTCCGTTTTGTCAAATATAAGTGCAAAGATTGGCAAGCTTCTTCCAAGAAACTTTGACTTTTTGACGTTATAACTATGAACACTTTTGACTGTTGTTTTGACTAGACATTTTTTACAGAAGATACAGTAGATATGACCTCATATGTATGACAGCATATGTATGACCGTATATGCATGACTGTTCGATCATAGACTACAGTATAGTGAATCTATCAGTATTACTTAGACTATACGATGTTTGGTCATTGAGAAGACAAGACCAATAGAACATGGGAATTATTGAACAATACTGTTTGGCACAAAGCTTATATGCTTGTTGTATATAACATGTCGGTTTTAATCTCGAACCTCGATGGGTTTACCTCAGAAATAAACCTTTTCTCACATTCGTTTTGGTAGAAGCAAACTTTACATCAATATACGCAACATATTTAGTCAGTCACCCAGTTTCTTTGGTAGAACTGCACAACTTTCAACTGTTTCAACCGGTTTAAAATAATAATATAATCAAGTTTTGATTTTTCTTTTCAAATTTGAAACTAGGTATTGAAGTTTTACACGAAAATATATAGCAATTTCGATATACCTTACTGTGTGTATGTGTATCAGTGAACGTTGCGCCAAGTCATCTTCTACCTTTTAGCCAACAGTTTTATATACAATTCGACTCTCTAAATCTCGTCAGTGGTCGGGTAATATGTCATCTAGTCGGGTGTCTGCAGAGTAGGCCACTTTTAGGGTTCTTGTAGATTCTACGGATGGAAGTCAAATGTCACTAACATGTCAATCACTAGCATTCTCTCACTTGAAATTCGCAATACTAAATCTAAGTTTAGTGTTAGTTTTCATTCGTGACAATAGAAACTTTTCTAAGATGTTACCAGCTCGTTTTCACGTTACTAGGCTAGTAAGGCGGTCATCTATCACCAATCATTGTCAGTCTTATCAGTAGGCCTGTAGTGATCAGCGAGACTTACAGTTAGGTAGATTTTGAGAACATAACTTTTGAAATTTAAGGAAAATTATGAAACAACGACAAATTAGTGCAGTAAATTATTGTTAAGTTTTTAGAATTGAGTTCTAATATTGGATCATTAAGAAAAACCCAATTTAAAATCAAAAACCAATTTTTATAATTTCTTAAATTATAAATATTGGTTTTTGATTTTAAATTAGTTTTTTCTTATTGTAAAAATCATCAAAATATAAATAATAATGTTACAGCACATAAGAGATAAGAGAATTTTAAGTCAAAATAGAGAAATTATTAATGTTATTAACTATATGAACGCTTTTTATAAAATATAAAACATATCGAACAAATGCTAAATGAAAACTTGATAAGCTGTATGTCGGAATGTCAATTGAGTAGAGGGACCCGATTCATAGTGGGTCTGAGGGACTAAATAACCTTACTTTCTCAATTGGAAGGCCGCTTTCAGTCTTCTGTGACTAAATTTACCGTCAATATCACAGACTTGGTTGTAAATGAGTAGTCGTATGAAAACACTTATCCGCGCGCGCAGTGCAAAGATGCCGAGTGCAGCTAAGCAGTTAAGCAGCAGTTAAGCAGCTGAGCAGTTAAGCAGCTGAGCAGCTGAGCAGTTAAGCAGCTGAGCAGCTGAGCGTCTCGTTAGTGAACTGCCAATGAACAATGCATTTGTTAAGCTAAAGTGACGGGCTCAGAGTCACTATATAGCTAGGTGGTTCCGTGGGCCAAAGTCAAGAGATTATCAACAACGAAACTGTCTTTTATAAATGATTCGGTTTTCTTACTATTGGAGTTACTACTGTATTTGGAAACAAGAAAACTGATTATCCTAGTAAATCATTCTAAGGATTGACAGAAATACCAAAGCATATAGAGTTCAAAGCAAAGTCGGTAAGTCTGTGTAGGGAATAAAAATGCATGGACAAAATTGGGGATATTTAATATTAAGGTAATTTAAAATTGAGATAATCTTGATTTTCTATTGAATTTTTCCCGCTTTGGCAGTTCACTTTTGGGACACCGACAACACCGAAGTTTTGATTTGTACAATTATATACACCCTTTGTACACTGTAAAATATTTACATTACAGCTGTAAACTGTACAATATGTAGATTACAGCTGTAAAAATAGAAAAGTACAAATACCGTACAAATATTGTACAATATGAAAGTGCAGTACTTTACACAAATTCGAGATCTTGAAAGGTTATTAAAGCCCCCCACTAATCAATGTGACCGTTCCGACATTGACCGCGTATAAAACGTTCAATTAAAGGTTAATAAAGGGTTTAATTAGAAATTACGTGTATGATTGGGGGAGGTACTTGGACGATCTCCATGGGGCATCATAGTTGCCTGGAGTCAGCCTTGGTGGTGTTGCGCAGTTTCAACTCCAAGACCAAGTACGCCACCACACTGATGAGCAGCATAGCGGCAAGGAAGTAGAGCTTGGTCATGTTGCAGAAAACACCGTGGAAGGTGAACATCAACGCGATCCCCAAGTAGCGGAAGAAGTAGTGATGACCGATGGCAGGAAGCCAAGTGTCCTGGTACACGGATATCAACAAACCTGCAAATACAGACACATGAAGCCAAGTGTCCTGGTACACGGATATCAACAAACCTGCAAATACAGACACATGAAGCCAAGTGTCCTGGTACACGGATATCAACAAACCTGCAAATACAGACACATGAAGCCAAGTGTCCTGGTACACGGATATCAACAAACCTGCAAATACAGACACATGAAGCCAAGTGTCCTGGTACACGGATATCAACAAACCTGCAAATACAGACACATGAAGCCAAGTGTCCTGGTACACGGATATCAACAAACCTGCAAATACAGACACATGAAGCCAAGTGTCCTGGTACACGGATATCAACAAACCTGCAAATACAGACACATGAAGCCGTGTCCTGGTACACGGATATCAACAAACCTGCAAATACAGACACATGAAGCCAAGTGTCCTGGTACACGGATATCAACAAACCTGCAAATACAGACACATGAAGCCAAGTGTCCTGGTACACGGATATCAACAAACCTGCAAATACAGACACATGAAGCCAAGTGTCCTGGTACACGGATATCAACAAACCTGCAAATACAGACACATGAAGCCAAGTGTCCTGGTACACGGACATCAACAAACCTGCAAATACAGACATGAAGCCAAGTGTCCTGGTACACGGATATCAACAAACCTGCAAATACAGACACATGAAGCCAAGTGTCCTGGTACACGGATATCAACAAACCTGCAAATACAGACACATGAAGCCAAGTGTCCTGGTACACGGATATCAACAAACCTGCAAATACAGACACATGAAGCCAAGTGTCCTGGTACACGGATATCAACAAACCTGCAAATACAGACACATGAAGCCAAGTGTCCTGGTACACGGACATCAACAAACCTGCAAATACAGACACATGAAGCCAAGTGTCCTGGTACACGGATATCAATAGACCTGCAAATACGGACATATTGAAGAGCTCTGTGGACAGAATCCGTGACAGTGTAATGGTCTTTGACTGTGGACAGAACCGCGTTGACTTTGGGGTTTCCAAGATAACTTTGGCCATTTACGGAAAGAAGTTGGAAGGGGTTAGTTCTGTCCAGAGATTTATCAGTGGAAGAATATGATTTTATGTCTCTATTACGCTGATTTGGACACATTCGTGCTTCCTGTTCAACTTGTCGAGGGAACGGGTATCGAGAGTTCAGGGTTAGTGGAACACACAGGTCTGTGACGAGTGTCGACACTTAATGTTTAGAGAATTAGTAGCAGTAAAGAATACAACGCCACAATTGCGAGAGTTCCTGTCTCTCTAAGGCTGCCATTTCAGTTAGTGTAATCCTATTAAGGTCGAGCTTGCGGCATTTTGTTCTACTTACTAATAACTATGTGCTTCAATCTGATATGCAAATAGACACATTTGATTTTTTTGTTCGAGTCCAATACAGCAATACTTAGTTGATACAAAACAATAACATGAACTTAACACACTCCTGGTTTCCATATCACGTTTTTAGAAAAACCATGCCGACACGCAGCTAAGCGCTAAAGCGCGGCTGGGATGAGTGAAGTGAATTTCCTTATTACCATATAGGGATTACAAGGCTGTTCGCTACGCTCAAAACCTCGCTTCGGTCTTCAGCCTCAGCTTTGTATTCTTTATTATCACGGATATTAAGACTTGAGTGGCCTTTACTGCATAACTAAGTGGTTTTACTATGTATCATGAATGGAAAATTGTTTCAAATGTCTAAAAAAACTACTTAAAACGCTGTTAGAGTAAAAAATCACTTTTTTGGTCGCCATAACGGCTTTATGGATTCTCATAACTTTTGATAAATGGATAAATACTACCAAAACACATATTAATTTCAAATTTCATCAAAATCGGATAACATTTACTGTTTTAAGATCATTAGAACAATATGTTCATAAAAACTCCCAACCCAAAAGGTACTTCCGGTAGTCTGATTTTGCTGGCTGACGAACTTGATCGAGATATTTACAAAAGGAACATTTGTACCAAATTTCATGAAAATTGGACAAAATTGCGACTTGTAGAGAGTACACACATACATAAGTTACATATGTATATTAAGTGTTGAGAATATGCTCAAAACGTGTTCCGGGGGTCAGGATCGGAGATGACATGGTCCCGGGTCTGGGTTTTGCCATGCTGACGGCATGGATATATCATTTTTCCAAAGGAAATTCGATAATAACATGCCTTACAAATAGCAAGAGAGCTTAGTTTATTGACTTGTCAAGTTACTTACTGAATGTTAGACACTCCCATATGGAATTGCACACACCCCAGGTGGAACCAGTCACGTACAGCAGGAGGGGGTCATCGCTAGCGGGGACCCAGTACGCCAGCACCAGTAGCAGGCAGGTTTGGAACATGAACCCGATTGCTGGAACATACAACATACATACGAACTGTTTTGATTTCCCTGCCTCAGCCGAGTGACATCTATGCGCAATCTACCTACCATAACATAATCTTTGCTAATACCGAGTGAGCCGGGCAGGACCAGGGGCGGAACTACCCTTGCCGATTTTTAGACAGTATTGAACTGTCTACCGGAGGGTTTAAGGTATCGGAATAATACCCGATGTAGAGAAGTTGAATATTTTGCACGGGCTCAAAGGGCTATAGCCCTGACCAAAAGATTCGGGATGTAACAAAAATACACATGTGTAAATTGAACAGCTCAACCGACAAGGAAACGAGACATGAATATGCATTGCGAGCATGCAGTAAGTAGACCGAACAACACGAAATGAAACACGATGCACGATCGGTGAAAGATTAGCAGCATCCAATGACACAAGTGGCCAATACAGAGTCGAGGAATATGAATATGCATTGCGAGCAAGCAATGAAGCAATTGACAAGACGGATTAACTTAAGCCTGTCTGGAATGGATACGGTTAGTTGTGTACTCCTGATCTCCTGACATCGAGAGTCATGAGGACGCTTCAAAAGGCCCGTTTTTCACTTTTCGAAATAGTTTTACATGAATAACCATTATTTATTCGGAGTTTTCCCCACGCGTCTAGAGCAGTTTGTTGACAATTTTGTTGACTTTGTTGACAATTCCAAAGTTTATTTGTGAAACTTATGAGAAATCAGGCTCTATACACGTTCTGGACGCATTTCAACACATCGGACTATGTGAGTTAAAATATTTTATATCTTCATTTGCGTTCACAGTTGCGTTTTGAAACCGACTCACTGAGTATGACAGTAGGGCAATGTTTCCCATCGTAGTAGTGAATCAATAACTCCTAGACGCCGCACGCCTGATACCCTTAGAATAACAATAGATTCTTGTAAGATGTGCTAAGTGACCTACCGATTTACAAAAGGTGGATAATGAATACAAAGAGTAGTAGCTTTTGTCTTTATAAAGATCAAATACAGTAATGAATATTTCCTCTGGCCTGTAGATCCTAGATGCTCACAGCCCACGATGCGTTACAAGCGCTATCTTGCGTAATTTCAAGTGTCTTCCACTTAAATATTTTATAATTTGATGTAAAATTACTCGCATGTTACACACTTATGAACACCTAACTACTCGTAAGATCTACAGGCCTGAAAAGAAAATTGATATTTAAAATGTACTGAAATGGTGAAAATTAATAACTTAACTATAATCTAGTTCTTCCGGTTCGCACCGCGTTATAGCATAATCATAATTGGTCTGCCCTGTTACTAGTAGACAGCAAGTATCTCAGTTTCAGCCAAATTAGTGGCTGAAGATGGTTCTCCACAGCGATATCAAAATATTTCAAGCAAATTATAATGATGTTTTGACGCGGTGTGAACCGAAAGAACTAGATTATAACTTACGAGTATATAATAATGACAAATGAGAAAACTATCATTTGAAGTAACTTTCGTCCTGAACGAGGTGAAAATTACAGCAATATGGCCAGTTTGAATGTTCTACAATTGGAGAAAACACATAAGAGCACGGCAAGACCGTTCACAGTTTCTGGTGGCGTCTCCGCTATCAAGACAACTGAGTTCTCAAACTCCACCACGTGCTACGATTCTTTTGAGCCTGCAACCAGCAAAACCCGCTAGAGGCGTAACTCAACGATTTTAATAGCTTAATCTGACTACAGGGCAAAAGACAGGAGACAGACACCAAACCTGTATGAGACACTGAACGAACTACTCGTTACTACTTAGCGCTCAATCTATCATTCTCAACGATTACAATATCACAAATCCTAGCCTGTGATGGACAACCAGTGATCCCAGTGAATGTCTCTAATCAAAATTACCGAGCTTAGATATGTCTTACTCAGAAGGAAACAGCGTTATAACATTTCGAACAACTGAAACTGAAAGATTATTGAAAAAAAATACGCAAATATCGTTAGAACTCGCAAGCCAAATAATTTAAACACAACAGAAACAAGAAGTTGAATATTAGTTTTACTAACCGACCATAGACCCCGAGGTCTCGAACCCGCGAGATTGAAACATCCGTGACAAGGTCTCTCGGGCGACCATGAACCGAGATCATTGAATTGCCCATCTCCACACGAAATCTTGATAATATAATGTGTCGAATTTACCTAAAATCTTTACATATAGTATGCGTGTACTTACAGATGATGTAAAGTCGTTTGATTTGCTGAAGCATGAGGCTGATGGTAGCACCGCACACACATTGTAGCACTCCCAGAAACACGAACACCCACGAGACGTTGAAGATACTCAAGGAGCAAACCACGTACGACTGTGAACAACAGATAACACAATGCAACTCAGTTCCAAACCAACGTCAAACCTGGCGATTCTACTGTATATTGGGCAAACTGGACATTCGTTTCAATTGCGCTGTAAAAAGAATATTCGAGCACTAACAACGTTCCGATACCCTTGAAATCTATGTTTGCAGAACATCTACTACAAAATATTTATCCCCACACAGGTATGTGTGACGATTTTGGATTTCGAAGCGAAGAGTACGCGTTTGGCTTTAGAAGAAAGATTTAATATTTACATTAAATTATCAGATTATTTATTATTATCAGTAGGATGATAAAGGAACCACTAACTCACCTTGGTGAAATCAGCGTACATGAATCCTTGAGTGAGTCCAATGAAGAGAGCCATCGGACCGACCATCTGTAGTTGCGGATCTTTAAAGGTGTCGATCATAATTTTGCAGCAATTAGTCATGCTTTTCTTATCAAACATGTCTAGATTAGACAAGATCCGGTCGTTGCCAAGTATTGATAATATGCAAGCGATGATACTAAAGCCCATGAAGACGCTAGCAAGAAACATACAAGACTTGCATGTCAAGGCTAGCGAGTACTTTTCAGTGATGTTGACGGACCCGTGAAAGGAATTTGTGAAAGAGTTGAAATCCAGTGAGACCGGGCAAGCACTCGCGCCGCAGACTCGAGCTCCCAGCTCGTTGATCATATACATCGAGCCGATGGCCTCGTTGGAATCTTTAACATCTTGACTGATGCTCCAGGTATATTCGAGAACTAGCGCTGCCACGAGATTTCCCAGTACCAGACCCAAGTCCTGACTTGTCTGCATCCATCGAGCTATCTTCAGTACGATGGTGTCTCGACGGCTCGTGTGGTCGGCGTGGTTTATCTCGTTCTCCTCCGAGTCCGAGAGCACGTAAGAGTATTTAGTCGCGAAAGCCATGAGAGCCGCCACTCTCGCACCGGCCAGAGGGCCCAGACTCAAGCCCATTATCACGTAGCTTGGAATCAGAATGTACATTTTAGGGTACAAGTGAGCGGCGAAGAAGACTATAGCACAAGCGTAGCAAATTTTCAAGGTGGAATTCGTGCCGAATCTCTTGATCACCGCTACGATAGCCAAGGAAGAGAGTGATGCGATAGCGAACAAGGTAGCTAAAAGGAACGATCCTATGTCGGCGGTAAGGAAGAACCACAGTAACGACAAGTCGTCCTTGTTCTCGGGTGGCAACCACCAGGAGGAGACGGAGCTCTGAAAGCCGAGCAGGGGCACAAAGGCCGAAGTGAGGAACGCGTTGGCCAGGCAGAGTTTGGCCAAGTTCCTGTGCAACACTTTGCGAAGGTAAACTGGGCCTTGTTTCGACGGTGTGGCACGGACTTGAGATATGAGTTGATGGACAGAGGATGCGCCTGCCGAGCTGGACATGCTGTCTCGGTGTCTAGCCGAGGTTGTGTGCACATTGTGATGAGTCAGGTGACCCACTGTGGAGCTGGATCTAGAGCGAGCAGATCTACTCGACACGGGCGATGCGGCATTTATAATCGCCTAAAACACAAACATTCAATCTTGGAACATCCTTAGGATATAGTGATGTACTGGATGATATGCTTATGGATCTCATTATCCTACGCTAGTGCCCAACGTCAGAGGAGCAAATTTAAAAAAAGAAGTTACTTATGGATTAATCATGAAGAAGTTACATAGTTTGACATTTTATTTCGTCACTGTACAGTTTTCACTGGATGCAATGTACACTGGACCGGAAATTCCCTGTCGAAGGCATTTAAAATCGAACATTTTAGACTTTCGTCCATAAAACATGAGAAATTGAATATTTACTTCGTTTGAGCCAAACTTTAAATACTTACCAGTTTAATTCACTAACGCTTGCTAGTTTATTAAAACCAAACTATGGAGTTCGGTCAAGGTTTGGTACGATAAAAATATAAGCAGCACAAAGGTAGTGCAACATTCTTCTAAGTTCTTAATTGCCTTTTGAAATGGCCATCCTAGTAACGGATTTTGCTAAGTTTAAAAACAACAATTTATTGAAGAGCTGAAAGCATATCACGCCAACCGAATTCTGGGCGCAACAACACACCCGATGTGTTTTCTCAATTTTAACAAGGAAAGTTAAAATATAAGCTTCACTGACCTCGGTGGTGATCCTTTGTGCCGAGTAGTCGAGTCGCCGGACAGAGTGCTGTGGCAGTATGGCGACGCCGAGGGCGAGGCCAGAGGTGGACGGAGCCGAGGGGCCAGATTGACGGGGGTCTCGCTGGCGTCTCACGGCATGGTCGATGTTGACTTCTGTACTGCGCACGTGTGTCGGTAGCCGTGTCGGCGAGACTGAGGGTGATCGTGAGCTTGTTCGTTCATTCGGGCGCTGGACCCACGTGGACACGTCGTGCGGGCTCTTCCACTTCTTGCCGAATCCCTCTTGTGAATAGTCCACTTTGGGCAGGTCTTTCAAATTTGGCAAGCTTCCCATGTTTTTTTAACACAAAAACTTAGGGAAAAGTCTAAAAGTAATCAACGCAAGCTGACCAGTCACCCACCACCAAGCAACCTTAATTTCCTCCCTTAAACTTGTTCTAATTTTATAACAGAAAACAATACAACATGTACTAAAACGTCCGATCACCTCTCATCAAAAACCACCTCTTATAAAATTGAACTTAACCGTAAGGATAATGAAAAATGAACTCAAGCGTGAGGATAATTATAACTTTCGTCCTAATTTTCGGCAAGAAACATCCCAAAAAACTCATAGTATGGTATTAAGGACTCAAAAAAGGCTACAAAATACCTAACTAGTGTAAGACATCATATCCTTAAGTCCTATACATGTACGAGTTACCTAAATTTCGTAAATCTAACGAGCAGCTTAGGTCATAATCAGTTTTCGTGACTCACCGAGCTGGGACTTTTCTAAAATGTGGTTAATCATTTGTAACTCTTTTGTTTTTGTAAAACCTGATCTTTCATCAAAACTATTGAACATTTTTCTTCCATCGGCTGTTCATGAATAAGTATTTTTTGGGTTATCTGTTACGGTTGACCAATGAAATTGCTTTTAGCCGGTAATGCCTACAGCGTCCGGGAATTTACTAGCGAGTCTCGTACTGTACATATGTGTGTGTTTGTTAATTTTGCCTAAATAACGACTTTGACTTAAGTCTGAGTCACGTCTGTGATTGGTCGTTCACTGCTGCGAGCCAGCCAATGGAGTCAGTGAACAGTAAAAGGTAAAGTTTGTCTTGTTTAACGAGGCGAAGTTAGGACTACAAAGTCCTCTCTACCACCCAACCTCGCCCTTTACCTAGCGTCACCGTATAAGTCACATTACAAATGTAAGTGGTCACTGCGGGGATCGAACCCGCGCTACCGGAGTGATGAGCTCCGGAGTGGCGTGCGATACCAATCCGCCACGGATCAGTGTGCAGCTGTCACTGGTCGAAGACGTGCTTGATTTCTCTATTTGTTTTTAATTTCGTAAATACTTTGTACGTGTTGTATAGTTATTAGGCTAGCTGTTATAAAATTAACAGGTTTAAGGAAAACGAAAGTTAAGATTATTTTATGGTGGGGGACTGGTCAGCTTGTGCTGATTACCTTTATTCAGGCTCTTTTCCTAATGTTGCATGTTATGTTTTAGGTTACTTTTCAATTCTTTGTTTGAAGTTTGTTGTTGACGATGGGAGGATTTCAGAGTTTAAACAATTATTGCGGACATTTTCCATCGTTAGGGAGCAACAAGATCACAACGTTTCGTGATCTGCAATGTGATCTCGTCTTCAGATGTTACTTTTCACTTTCATATTCCAGATCTGAACCGTCGTGTACTTTTGTACAGTAAAAACGATGGAAAACGTCCGAAATAGCATTTTAACCGCATGCCTTGTAGGATAACCATGTGGAACTAACAATACGCATGAAATATTGATTGCCTTCAAAACACCAAAAGAAAACGGCCACTACATTACAGGAGGCCTTTTTATTACTGCTGGTGAAATATTCAGTTCTACCAAGAGCTGAACTATATAAGTAACATCTTGAGAACCAAAACATATTTCAATCTGTCCATTCTTTACAAGGAGGTGTAGAAAGTCTGGGCACAAAGAAAAGCCAACTTTTTAAGACGGCGTTAACGTACGTAATCGTGGACCTATACGTGACTAATAATACACGTTATACGTCTTTAACTTCAAAACATGGAACCGTATGTAGTTTATAATTTCCAGAACGACAACAAGTTGGGAGAAGCTGGTAACCACTGATTATTCACTCTCGAGGTCGCACCAAATTACACTACTGATAACTTTCATTATAGACCGCAGTAATGAAACGTCATCACTTTAGTTGAAGTCCTGTAGCCCTATCACATGTACCAGTATATCTCGCATACACGAGACACTATGTACTGTATACAGGGTGAGTTAAAAGTATCAACACTCCCATGTTATGTTTAATTGGATAAAGATAGAACAATGAAACTCCGGATACCTTTCATTAGGAAGACAAGTTTCATAGGAAGACAAATGAAACTTTTTAGTCACTGTTACAACTTACATCAAAATACATATTTATTTTAAATTTCATCTAAATCGGATAAAACTTCCTGTTTTTAGTTAATTAAAACCCAATTTTGATGAAAACTCCCCCAGAGGGTACTTTCGGTAGCCCGACTTTGCTGGCTAACTAACATGACCGAGATAATTGAAAACGGAATATTTGAACCTAATTTTGTGAAAATCGTGAAAAAGGCGCAAACTAATTTGTTCTACTACGAGGTGTTTTTTCTTTGTGGAAACATGATTTCTCAGTCTACGGTCTCCTGCTGATACATCCTAGGTCAGACGGCCAGACGCGCCAGAGACCTCGTGGAGGCGAACATATCGTGGTCAAAATCCATAGCATTTAACCCATTAACATAGAAATAGATAGAATTTTATACCGGTTACTGTGTTTAAAAACTATACAACCTTTCGTCAAGTACGAAAACTCCTCTCGTTATCAAGTGAACCTTAGCCTAAATCATATTCTAAACCTTTAAACTAGTACCCAGTTGGACTAGTTTAAAATTACTACAAAAAATAATTGCAATAATCAAGTCAAACATAACATACTAGTTCAGTAGTGTGGTGTAGCTTTTGCTACAATGTGTAGTGTGTATGCTAAAGTTTTAGATAGAATTATTAAATATTTTTGGAAAGTGAAATTTATTTAACGATTTACGAATATTCGTTTTCAGATTGGAGCTTGGCTGTTTTTTGTCGTGATTACACAGTGAGTTCTATTTATATCATTACTTTATATAAAATAACCAATACTCTCTACCTGATAAGCTAACACAAGACGAGACAAAATTAATGTTCAGTATCTTTGACTCTGAAGTATGGGTAGTTTAACATTTAAGCCTGGCCAACACGCAGCTAAGCGCTAAAGCGCCGCTGGCCTGAGTGAATCGAATTTCTTGTGCAATTTGTTACTGTAATTCGCTCCGTTCACAGCCTCACTTCGGTACCGCGAATAGTAAGTACAAAACAATATTTTGTATAGAATAGCGTTATTAGGTTCTAAATACTGACTTCGTCAAACAATTATTAATTAGATTGATTAAAACTTGATTCCGGGCCTCTTAAAAACAAGTTTCAACACATTTTCTTAATCTAGTAGCCATTTTGAAATAAACTTGAAATTAGCCTTCCAATATAATAAACATAAATAATGTAAGTTTTTATGGCAACTTATCTCAGAGAAAATACTAAATTCTCAAACAGAGTATTTTTCTTTAAGAATATTAAGATTTGTCCTCAAAAACGTATGTAACGATTCCGTTTCCCCTTTTTAAGACCAGTATATTGCAAAGAAAACGCATATTATTTTAAATACAACAAAACAATGTTTTATCACCCAAAACTCAAACTCTACAATGAAGATGACAGTGTGAGTCAGAGGAGTTAAGAAAGCGAAGAGTAAAGTGGCAAAGTAAAGTGTAAGTAAAGTGGCAAGTGGAATAGAGTGAACAATGGCCGAGTAGTGTGGTTTGTATTATCTAGAATTCATCTAGAGTTTTCAGTGCGTCAGAAGAAAGTCCGATTTCCTGATTTTGGTTGAATATCGAACCCTCTACATTTCATTGATTAAAGCTCATTAGTTAATGGATGAGCTGTGTAGTGTGACTTCTACTTTATCGCTCGCGGCATCAAACTCGATTCAACGAAATGCAAATGCAAATGCACGGAGAAAGGTTTGATTCTATTTGATTCCACGGCACTCAAGGAAGAAGCGGGCGCAATGATTGGCTGAGACTTTATACGAGGTGTTTTTCTTTGTGGAAACATGATTTCTCAGTCTACGGTCTCCTGCTGATACATCCTAGGTCAGACGGCCAGACGCGCCAGAGACCTCGTGGAGGCGAACATATCGTGGTCAAAATCCATAGCATTTAACCCATTAACATAGAAATAGATAGAATTTTATACCGGTTACTGTGTTTAAAACTATACAACCTTTCGTCAAGTACGAAAACTCCTCTCGTTATCAAGTGAACCTTAGCCTAAATCATATTCTAAACCTTTAAACTAGTACCCAGTTGGACTAGTTTAAAATTACTACAAAAATAATTGCAATAATCAAGTCAAACATAACATACTAGTTCAGTAGTGTGGTGTAGCTTTTGCTACAATGTGTAGTGTGTATGCTAAAGTTTTAGATAGAATTATTAAATATTTTTGGAAAGTGAAATTTATTTAACGATTTACGAATATTCGTTTTCAGATTGGAGCTTGGCTGTTTTTTGTCGTGATTACACAGTGAGTTCTATTTATATCATTACTTTATATAAAATAACCAATACTCTCTACCTGATAAGCTAACACAAGACGAGACAAAATTAATGTTCAGTATCTTTGACTCTGAAGTATGGGTAGTTTAACATTTAAGCCTGGCCAACACGCAGCTAAGCGCTAAAGCGCCGCTGGCCTGAGTGAATCGAATTTCTTGTGCAATTTGTTACTGTAATTCGCTCCGTTCACAGCCTCACTTCGGTACCGCGAATAATAAGTACAAAACAATATTTTGTACAGAATAGCGTTATTAGGTTCTAAATACTGACTTCGTCAAACAATTATTAATTAGATTGATTAAAACTTGATTCCGGGCCTCTTAAAACAAGTTTCAACACATTTTCTTAATCTAGTAGCCATTTTGAAATAAACTTGAAATTAGCTTCCAATATAATAAACATATATAATGTAAGTTTTTATGGCAACTTATCTCAGAGAAAATACTAAATTCTCAAACAGAGTATTTTTCTTTAAGAATATTAAGATTTGTCCTCAAAAACGTATGTAACGATTCCGTTTCCCCTTTTTAAGACCAGTATATTGCAAAGAAAACGCATATTATGTTAAATACAACAAAACAATGTTTTATCACCCAAAACTCAAACTCTACAATGAAGATGACAGTGTGAGTCAGAGGAGTTAAGAAAGCGAAGAGTAAAGTGGCAAAGTAAAGTGTAAGTAAAGTGGCAAGTGGAATAGAGTGAACAATGGCCGAGTAGTGTGGTTTGTATTATCTAGAATTCATCTAGAGTTTTCAGTGCGTCAGAAGAAAGTCCGATTTCCTGATTTTTGGTTGAATATCGAACCCTCTACATTTCATTGATTAAAGCTCATTAGTTAATGGATGAGCTGTGTAGTGTGACTTCTACTTTATCGCTCGCGGCATCAAACTCGATTCAACGAAATGCAAATGCAAATGCACGGAGAAAGGTTTGATTCTATTTGATTCCACGGCACTCAAGGAAGAAGCGGGCGCAATGATTGGCTGAGACTTTATATGATGTGATTTGCTTTCAGGAACATAGAGTGCAAAGTGCTCCGGTGTATGTGTGTGGGTAGAACTGACGTCGGTTTTGTACATGATACTTGATACTCGTCGCCTCGCGGCGTATCGCTCAATCTTTGTAATGTCAATCAACGTAGAATCGTTGCCTCGTTATTTTGATAGTTGCCGTAGGGCACTTTTCACGTCACATAATCTATTCAACAAATAATCTATTCAATATCTTTCACCAGTTCCGTGAAAATCGGATGAGTTTATTCTGCACCGTTCAAAAGTTATTAAACCGTCTGCAGACTTAATTGACAGCCTGCATATTGCTTTTCAATGTTATTTCTGTCTATTAATATCCCTGCTCCACTCGGATGGCTTCATTTATATAGAAAGACAGGTTTCACGATAGGAATTAATAAGTGGATGAAAGAGAGATAGGCAGGACAATACTCCATTACCATTACAAATTTCTTCATCCTTGACCAGCATACTGGATAGATGGCGTCAACTTTTAAAATAAAATACTTTTAACTATTTACATATTTACAAAGCTTTGGCGGAGGGCAGTGGAAAGAAATAAATCAGATGGCCCTCATATCTGATCCCAGAAATTCGGACAGATAATAAAAAGGGTGAGTCTCCAACCATTTTTCTACTCTCGTCTTGAACTCCCGTTCTGTGGAAATCCTTACTTCAGCTGGTAACCTATTGAAGTAAGGACTTCAACAGAACGGGAACTCTGTAGACAGTGAAGCAGCTGATACGGTAAGAGCTGTGTAGCGTGTAGTGTTTACTCATACAGGTCCGGGCCGTGTAATGTACGAGTACAGTGAATGAGTATAAGGTGCAAGTCTCCTAGGCGTTCAAGTCTCTGTGAATTTCCATTTTCAACTAAATTATCAAACTGCATTTTGAAATCGAAGAATATTAAACTCTTATTCTATTGAACTATCACAGCGTTTTCTAAGCTATTGCGCTGTGTGTAAGGACACGTCCTCAAGCGCAGAATTTTTCCTACGTGATGGTCCTACGTGATTTCCTTTATGACCATTCTACACATCTTTATACCGTTGTAAACACAAATGTATTTTCTGAAATCAATTAAGTTGTGATGCTGAAGGCCTTCGCTGTAAAAGCGGTCATACTGTTGATTGTACTTTACAACCCGACATTTTTCTAAAATTTTATTTTAAAAATAGGTTATAATGCTAAAGCCTTGCACTGTAAACGATATTCTACTGAGTCTACAGCTCTTCTGCCTAATAAATATTTCATTCTAAAATAAGGTTGTAATGCTGAAGCCCTAATCTATAAAATTCATTTTACTGATTTTATCCAAGAGGCTTCAAGTTTTCACGTTGAATACCTTCCTGGTAAAATGTTACCTACTTATGTCCACGCTTAACAGCCCAACAGTATTCTTAATATTTTGTTCTAAAACTAAATTCTAAAATAAAATTGCAATGTTGTAAAATCCGCACCATTTTGCGCTCAATTTATGGTATCTTGCTGTGGAGTACTATCTTCAGTCACTGATTGACTGGAACTGAGATACTTGCTGTCTGCTATCCTATTGGTAACAGGGCTGCCAACCGTCCATTGGAGCAGGGATGCCAACTGTCGATGTTCTCAATGGCTGTGCCACTATCGAAAAGACTTCTTCAGGACTGGTTGCTAGCTTCTTGAAAGTTAAATGCTGTCTTCATTGTTGAATTTATTACTATTTTTGATTATTTCAATGGCTTCTTGGATTACTCTTGGGTAATTTTGTGAAAAGTTTCGGGCTGAAATGTCAGCCACAGCTACAACACGAAACATGCAGTAGAATTTGACACAGCCAAAGTATTGGCACACATTTCATATTAATACCCGAGCGACATCCAAGAAGCCTAAATTATTAAAAATGATAATAAGTCCAACAAAGAATTAATTTTCTAGATCATGGCAACCAGTCCTGAAGAAGCCTTTACGAAAGTGTCACAGCCAGTGAGACATTTGTCGAACTAATTATAATGCTGTTTTGACCGCAATAATTAGATTATGGTTGTGAACCCGGCCGCGAAATCCTAAGAGTTCAGTTTACCATTTTGTGTGTTGAGTTTTCTTTTTTAAACAAACAATAGCTGATTTCATGTTTAGATAATGGTGGATATAAGAAAACAACTAGATTAGTTCTTCTACCGATTAACCCAAATTGGAAATGTATTTAAATTTTAATATATACTTGGCAAACATATCACTATAAATTCCCATCAAGACATTTTGGACCCACTGTATTGGTATCGAATCCAATCTACTTTGTCGGTATCGAAGCGTACACAAGGATACAGACTACAGTACACAAATACAGCAGTACAAAGTGTGCGCTAGCCGAAGCAATAATGAGCAGTGTAGGTGTAGGTGTAGGTGGTTGTGTGGCATGACCACAACCAATCCCGTGTTGTGTTCTAATCGCTACTTGTGTACAAGTGTACGAGTAGCGAGCAACTCAGCGAGAAGTAGACTGAGTGCTGAGTGCTGAGTGCCGAGTGCTGAGTGCTGAGTGCCGAGTGCTGAGTGATTAAACACAGTTTACTACCGAGGTGAACTTGTCTCGGCTACACACGTACTCGTACAGATGTCCACACAAACGGTTATTACTCACTGTGGGTTTCATAGCGCCAATACCAATACGAGTTGAGAGATTTCGTGTAGTACCACCGTTATTGATAGTTTATCGTGGTAAAAGTCTACTTTTTTTCTAGGAAACAATCAGAGTGGTAAAACTAGTTGTCGGGATGAACCTTTTATTCAAACTGAATATCAAGGTACAGTAGTTATAAATGTAGGTTTAAAAGATGCCTACGACGTGTCTTTTAATTTCTTATATTTATCTGTAGTTTCGTGATATTTGTTGAGACATTTTGTGAACACCCTGTAGACAGTTAAATGATAATTGAAAACTGTCCCAAGACTTGTAAACTGCAACTTCAGTTACGATGACGGAGACGGACCAAGCAACATTTGCGTTAAACATGTAAGCTTCGCGTTAACAAACTTCTCCGTTTTATTCCACGCAATAAAATAAAAGTACATTATTTGTGAAGAATAAAATAGTATGTTCAGTAATTATCTTAGAAAACACCATTTTTGCCGTATTTGGACCAAGACTCAACTAAGAACATTTCTACAGCCTTTAATATTCATTGTAGCGCAATGTAACTTTTATACCAGGCAGATTGTACAGTTATGTGACCAGTTAAGTTTTGAAGTGTTTAACCTGTCGAACATTTAGTAGTAAAGTACAGGAGTACAGTAGGCCTACACTGAGTAGTGAGTACAGTACAGGAGACTGCACGGCGCAGGTGGCAAAGCGACTACTTATCTGTACTGAGGGACTAGTCGCTACAACTGTGAAGGCGCTCTCCACTGTGTACGCCGTACTCACTGTGTTATGCAATAAAACAATTGACCATGTACCAATATTACGTAGAATTCAACGGAGACAGTTTTAGTCCTATTGCCATAACTTTACGTTCAATGGGTTGCGTATAGAATCCGGTCAAACTCAAGTTTATTGCGTATCCACGTCAGAACGTTTGACCTTACAAAATAGCTCGTTGTTTCAATAAATTACATAACAAATTACCTCTGCAAATTCAAGAAACAGGTACTTTAAATAAATTCAAAATTGTACTAAATAAGTTGTTATTGGAAAAAGCTTGTTACTCTGTAAATGAATTCCTTGATATGTAACTAAAAGAACGGGTTTGTTGTTTTTCTCAAATTATGTTAGCATACGTTAGTAAAACCAAATTGTTATAAGGTTCTGTTTATGTTTTATTATTGATGACGTTTGTAATACAATTTATATATGATTGTCAATTTGCAAATAAAGAATTTTGATAAATCTATTTTTGATCGAACGAACTACAAAAGATAAAAATGGTTTGCGTAGCCGACTCCTACAGAAATTGCGTATAAATTGTGAAGTAGGTTAAGCAAGCTCACTCTGTCAATTTACAATAATTGTGATAAGTTGAATAAGTTGATAACGATTACTCTCTTCATCGTGACATAGGCCTACGCTATTTGGAAACATTTTATTCAACTAAAATTGTGGATCAAATCTTGAATTATTTTTCTATTGCGCGTTTAAATTGTGCACAGGTAAAAAAGAGAGGTTCAACGGAAACATTTAGTCCAGTGGCGTGCAGTCTGTGAGTCCGACGAAGCTAAGGAAGCCCAGCTTCATTGGTAATTTTAAATGACTAAGGACTCAATTTAGTCAAAATTATAATTGTTTTGACTATAAGTTATCGGTTTGATATACGTACGTTTAAAATGTGTACAACGTGTTTTCAAGTGATCTTGTTGCGTCAGTTCGACCTTTCAGAACAGTGGTCCTCACATTGTAATAGTCTCACAGTGATTGCGGCTATAACACAGCGGGTACAAACTCCTTCCAGTGAAGATAAGCTGTACTAGGCTATATCCGCTTCCTCCGTTGTCCTTTTCCTGACGGCGCGGGGATCGGTGGGAGCCGAATAGTTCCGAACTAGTCCGAGTAGTCCCGAACGAACTCAGGAAACAGCTGTGGATCAAGGACACATTGGGGGGGGTGTCTACTGTGGCGGAAGGGGGTGGGGAAGGCGAAAACAATAACATTACCTCAACTCACCGATTTTCTATTATGTTTCAGTTCTAGTCACGCCAATTTGGTACAGTTTCAGTAGTTTTGAGTCTTATATAACGGCAGTGTCTTGCAAGTGCTGCGGTGTCGTTTTGTTATTTCGTGCGCTAGTTTGGTTTGTGTTATTATTTGTGTTTTAAATTTTGTTGTAATTAAATATGCGAATTAGTGTTGTGCCAATTGGATATAATTATGGGTCAGCCTAAGTATTTGGTTAAAAGTATGTTAAATCCATTTTCTACGCGATCTTTTGAGGACAAAAAGGAAATTATAAGACTAAATAAAATATAGAAATGCTTATTCCAAAATGTACATTTATCGTTATTTGGTTTATTTTTGGGTGACACTATTGAAGGCAAATAACCAGAACTAAAACTGTGCAAATATAGTTCAAACCGCGTTTTTAGGTATCTAATTGTAACAATTTTCGGACACACCCAAATCTAACTCTTAACTAATTACATGTATTGTTAATGATCTATTATAAATTCCCACTTTTTGATTCTAAACTGCCAGGAGACGTCCTTTAAGGGTTTAATCACCTTACAAGGTTACCCGTACCTTGTGGTAACCTTTGTTAGGATTATTATTCTGAGTTGAATTCAAAACCCACAATTCAATAGGATCACACGTAAGATTATGCTATGGTAGGTAGATTGCGCATACAAGCCACATGGATGAGGCAAGGAATCAACATAGTGCGGCAGCCCGAGCACAGATAGCGCTGCCTTCTCTTGACGTCTTTCTCCACATGCTCGAGTGTTTCCAATGTCGATGACTTAAATGTGACCAAATCGTGCGATTTTCAAGAACTAACGAACTTGGCCGTGCGTCAGGGGCTCCCTCGCAGTGCTATCTGTGCTTGGGCTGCCGAACTGTGTTGATTTTCCTGCCTCAGCCATGTGGCATGTTTGTGCAATCTACATACCATAACATAAACTTTGATCGCACTAATGGAAAACATTCCACTGTAAAGTTAGGAAGAAAACTCAACGTTATCCTTACATTTTCAAACTATATTTTCTAAACTTTTAATTGGAATATTTTAGTCAGAGTGGTAGTTGACGAATAACTCAGCTACAAGGAAAAGTGTAGAGGAAAACACGGGTAAATCATAACACATCATGTTACAACGTGTTGCAGTTCAGTCTAAAGTTTCACTTTGTCATGTTTTATTGCTGCTCGGGGTTTTAGTGTGACGTAGGGACTTTTAAAGTACGCTGAACTTGTCAACCTCAAACCGAAATGGATCAAGCCGAAATTTCTTCGCAAATGTTTCTTTATTAGGCGTAAAAGTTTACCGAGGAATTGAAGATACCCGTAATGATACAGTTTTCTCAGATAATAAATGGCACTGCAGTACTAGTTAACGATACATTTAGTTTTTGGCTTCTATTTTGACTGTACTTTGACAAACACCAATGTGAACAACTTACTGTTCAGGAAGTATTAGCGAGGTCGGAACCATGTGGGTTGGGGGTTGACGGTTTGGGTTCGTGGGGGAGCGAGGAAGGGGTAGCATATTGGCCCATATTTCCCCCCATTTTCCATCCCTCTGCCGTACTACCGACCCCTCTACAAATCCTTACACGTTTCACCCTCACTTTCACCTTCAAGGCAATCGCATTCACTCTCTCCTCTCTCGTTGCGTTCAATCCTGGTTATTGTACAACTGAATCGTTATTATTTGTTAAGGAAATTGTTTGCTTTTAATTTTGACCACTGCTGAGAGGAGCTTGGATTGGGTTTAACAGTTTATCATACGTAAAAAAATCCATAGAATAAGTTAAATAGTTTAAATAGCGGTAGTTTTGCAAGTTACATTAGTGCAGTATTTGCAATCAGTGATTAATTTTTAGTCGTTAATTCTGTTGAACATGAAGAAAAATTATTATTATATTGTGCACCAATATTGTAAACAGAAATAGTACTGTTTGCAGAACATAAATTGTTTGTTTATTTATTGAAGTACACTTGCCTGATAGTTCTGGCCGTTCAATAAAAACAAGTGTTCGATGGTTACGTAATGAAACCAAAGATAATGTTACGGTAAGTAGATTGCCCATACAAGCCACGTGGTTGAGGCAGCAAAATCAACATATTTGCGGCAGCCCAAGCACAGATAGCCCTGCGAGCGCTACAATCTCTCGCCGTCTTCGGCACCACATGCTCGAGTTAGTCCAATGTCGTTGACTTAAATGTGACCAAATCATGCAATTTTTGAGAAAGAACGAACTTGCACTCAGTGGCTCTTCTCGAGATTCTTAAAACTATTCCTCGCAGCGCTATTTGTGCTTGGGCTGCCTCAACTATGTTGATTTTGTTGCCTCTGCCATTTGGCATCCATGCGCAATTTACTTAACATAAAATTATCTTTGATCAAATGCATCTGAAACCTAGACGAGTAGAGTGTCCCGTGTCTTTCAATATTTTGCTAATTTCACTTTTGGTTATAATTATAACAACAAAACTGTCTGTTCTAAATTTCCCGCTCACCAAGGGGATCTTGGCAATCAGGTTGACTTGCATCTTGTTAAAATTTCATATATTTAACTGTCGGAATTCTATTATTTTGCCGAGGAATAATGGAATGATCAGTTCGTCGATTGTTGACAACTGGAACTGCTCGTTATCAGCTTGTAGCAGCTACGCTTGAATTGATTGACTAGTTGTGATCCGTAGAGTTGAAAGCTCTACAAGATTAAGTACTTCTTACCACAAGATCAAAGACTTCTCAGTTATTATTCAGTTTAAACTTTTAACGAGATCGGTTTAATTCAAGAACGGCAAGTCAAGGCTGTATCATCCAAGACGTATTGCCAAGATTGTTTGATGCAAAGATAGTTAAGCCATGATCGAAGGGAAGAATTGGTCTAGCTCTATAATCTCTAGCTTCAACTAGCCGAAGGTCACTTTCATATTGTAATTTGTATTGATTCCGGGGTTTCTAACCGGATATAAGTGGCATGTCGTATTATCTTATTTCTTATTTATTTGATTTTAAATATTATTTTTCTTGACTAGCCAACTGGTTTTGAATGGCTTGCTTTACACTTATTTGTCACTTTTAGAACTTTTCGTTTTTAAAGATACTATAAGTGTTTCTGACACGCCTTAGTTAAGTTTGAAAAACATCGATATAATGTTAAAAGTAGTTTTGAGTATATGAATCTATACTGATGACTATCTATACTGCTATCAAACTACATGTGGATTGTAGGTTGGTTATATTGCATATTAATGTATTTAGTTAAGCCTGTAGATCAGTGCACATTCGTATTTCCAGTGAGTTCTAAGAGGATAAACAAATGCCACCTTCCCCTGCTAAACATGTCAAGTTTACTGCCTGTTTTATTTTAATTTGAATAAAAGTAAAATATTTTATTTATAGAGATTGGACCGTGTCTTATCCCTGCTTTGAACACAACATACAGCTTCCGAAACTCAAACTTAACTCCTAGGCTTTCGCGGCCGGTGTCACAACTACAATCTAGTTCTTACGGTTCACACGGAGTCAAAACATAGTTTTTCATTTGCTTGAAATATTTCGGTTTCGCTGTGGAGTACCATCTTCAGTCACCGATTGGCTGAAACTGAGATACTTGCTCTCCTGTTGGTCACAGAGCTGCCAACCTTCCGTTGGAGCAGGGATACCAATGGTCGATGTTCTCATTGGCTGCGACACTATCTAAAAGACTTCTTCAGGACTGGTTGCCAGCTTCTTGGAAGTTTAATGCTGTCTTCTTTGTTGAAGCCATGATCATTTTAGCTATTTCAATGGTTTCTCGGATGACTCTCGGGTAATAATGTCAATTCTTTGCCACCTCGATCTCCAGACCTGAAATCCTCTAACAGTCTAACACGTTTGGCGACAGCCAAATATCCTTTGGTTATACTTACTATACTTTGATTATAAACTTGTTTCGAATTGCACCATATTGTTTATATAACGTTTGAGTGCAAACAAGATTCGAACGAAGAAAATGAAGGGAAATAACTTAAGGACTGGAATGGAACAGGAGAGAAGTTGCCGAGAGACACGAAGCAAACACCTGAATAGCTACTGTATTTAGCTCCTATTCACGGTATTTTGTACAAGGAATTGAAAAGAGGTAGTTTCATAAAACACTATGCCCCATGGTCCATATACTACCTCCTTATATATTTCGTCTCTCGTCTCACTTGGTTGTGAATTGTCAGATACCTTTTAATTTTTTTTATTTTCTTTCAACGGTCGGAAACCAATTTCAACATATACATTTCGTTATAGAACTACATAAATAATTAGGATGGGCTTACATGCTAAGGGTCAAGCCAAACATGCAACTGGACTCTAAATACTATCTTGGATAATATGAGTAAAGTACAATAGTTTGAATCTCCACTGATAAATTAACATAATTAAAGAAGTATAGTAATTAATAACAATAAATAAGTATAATAATTCACATAAATAAATAGGTATAAATAATTAACAACAATGAAATAAGTATAAATAATTAACAATAATAAAAGGTATAACTAATTAACAATAATAAAATAAATATAAATAATTAACAGTAATAAAATAGGTTTAAATAATTAACAATAATAAAATAAGTATAAATATTTAACAATGAGATCTAAATAGTTTAATAAATTTTAACAATATAGTAGACAATATTTAACTCATATTTAAACACTCTATGTGATAAAATGAAAACATTTTAGGTATACGGTCGAAAACCTTAAACACACAACTGTATATATGAACACAAATTCGCTTGTTCTATTCGCCCAGTTGTATCAAATATAATGTTATGTTAGTAGATTGGGCATAGATGTCACACAGTTGTGGCAGCAAAATCAACGAGTACTTGGGCTATCGTAGTTCGGTGGCCCAAGCACAGATAGCGCTGTGAGCGCTCCCGTCTCTCGCCGTCTTTCTCCCACCTCGGCTCCAAATGCTCGGGTTTGTCCGATGTCGATGTCTGAAATGTGACCAAATCGTGTGATTTTCGGAAAGAAACGAACTTGCACGTGCGTCAGTCGCTCTACCTGAGACTCTTGAAAGAATTCCTCCGCAGCGTTACCTGTGCTTGGGCTGCCGTAACTATGTGAGCTTGCTGCCTCAGCCAATCGACATCTGTGCGCAATCGACTTACCATGAAATTATATTTGGGTGCGTATACTCGTATATAACATATCCCCTAACTACTAGCACCGACACTGACCAACGCTCGCCTACTAAGGTGGTATCTATTCAATAGAAAATTAGCTCTCTAGAACGGTATCTATGTTTAGAAGTGTGCTTAGAGTGTCTCTTACCCGTACACAATACTCGTATTGGTGTTTAAGCTTCAGTCTAGCGTTTAGATCACCTCTGAACTCGTCTGTTGCGGTGAACACCCGACCACGATATTCGGATGGAATGCATTTGATTGCTATCAAGTATCTACCTTGGCTCAAATAATTAGCTGGAGTACTTTGACAGCTATGATCACTGAACACTGAACAGCCACCATTAGTACAAGTTCATATAGTACTTACACACCTTCAACTCACAGCCACTTCAAAGCGTGTGCCTCTGTTACACTTGAGATCTAATGGGTATCCAGTGACCAAGCCGACACGCAGCTAAGCCGGCACGAGTGAATCGAATTTCCTTTGCAATTTGTTACTTACTCCACTCACAGCCTCAGCTTTGTCTGCTATATGATCACGAGCGTTACGAGGCTGTTTGCTCAACTTTGCCTTGTTATTATTGTTTGCTCACAGCCTCGCTCAGACTTACGTAGTCTTAAAATGCATGTTTTATTACATATTATAAAGGGAAAAATAACCTTTTTGGCCGACATTTTAGAACGACTCAACGGACTGTTATAATTCTTGGTATATTGACGGAAACTGTCAAAATACATATCAATTTAACATTTAATCAAAATCGGATGGTTTTTACTGCTTTCAGATAGTTAAAAACCATCTTTTTATGGAAACTCTTTAAAGGGTACTTTCGGTAGTCTGAATTTGTTGCCTAACCAACTTGACCGTGATATATTTTATATCTACACACTTTATATTTTATTATATATAAGCAATGATTTAATTTTAAAAGTTGTATTGTTTATTTTCTTTTTAAGTTAAAGTTTATTATATGTTGTAATATATTGTAAATTATTGTATATACTTATTGGTGGTTAAGTGGAAGAGAGGACTTTATAGTCCTAACTTCGCCACAAAAATAAAGACTTGTTTCATATTCACAAAAGGAACATTTGTACCAAATTTCATGAAAATATGTGATTTGTTGAGTGTACGCACTTATATTACATATATGTATATAAAGTTTTGAGCAAATGCTCAAAACGTGTTCTGGGAGTCAGGATCGGTGCACGTTTCATGATCCCGGGTCTCGGTCTTACCATGACGACGGCCTGAATATCTCAGTTTTCCATGGAAATTCGATTATAAAAATTAGAATAAATTGACTTCAAATACCTAAAGAATATATAGAGCTTTCGTTTAAACGTTAAAAATTGCCATTTCATAGCTGCAACCAATTATCAGCGGATCCGTCACCACTTACATTTGTAATGTGGCTAATAGGATGACGCTAGGTAAAGGTCGAGGTTGAGTGGCAGATAGGTCATTGTAGTCCTAACTTCGCCTCGTTAAACAAGAAACACCTTTTTTATAATCAAAAATAGATTTATAAGCCATTTATAATCATTTTCTTAAAGACAATTTGCTACGATTAAAAAAATTAATAAGTCGATTTAAAATGTATTTAAGCACGTGTCCTTAAAAAAGGATAGGGGCTATGAATAAAACACATATTGATTGGAAAACATAGTTTAATAAGCCCGTTTACTTCAGGTTATTCAATTGGTAGTGTGTATTTGACCAAAGTTTCTAGCTGTTGTTATAAAATACTGGGTACATAAGGGTAACATTTTATATTGAAGGGTTACCACCATAAACACTGGATATTACATAAAAAGTGATATATTTATGTTCAATTATTTATCACAAAGCAGTCATAAATTGTCTTAATTTTATTTAAAAGTATGTACAATATTTCGGCGCTATAATTAGTTAACAAAATTATAGGAAATAACAATTAATACATCCTTTTTCTTATATACAATTTATAACACGTGTTTTTAAATTATTGTGGATTTTAGTTTCAATAAGTTTTACATGGCTACAGTTAAAATAACACTGTAATATGTACGCAAAGAGTAAGTTCTATGTAAGTAAGAGTATGTATTAAAACAGGTGCTGTGAACTTTATCTGTCGTATAAGGGAGACCCCCGTGACGCGGAGCTTTATCCATTGTCCTGAACCCACTTGAACGACGGTGAAGAGCTGTGTAAAGGCAAGCTTAACTCTTAGGCTTTCGTGGCAAGTAACACAACTATAATCTAGTTCTTCCGGTTCACACCGCGCCAAACCTTCATAATTCGCCTGAATTATTTCGGTCTCGTTGTGGAGTACCATCTTCAGTCACTGATTGGCTGAAACTGAGCTACTTGCTGTCTGCTATCCTATTGGTGGCAGGGCTAGCAACCATCTAATGGAGCACTAGAGCAGGCATACCAACTGTCGATGTTCTCATTGACTGTGACACTATCGAAAACTTCAGGACTGGTTGCCAGCGGTACGGCGACGAAAGACCAAGTTATCCTTGCTCGCGAAGAGACGAACGTCTTGCACCCTTGCAACATTCAAACTCTGCAACATAACAAACAACAACGTTCAATAGCTGTTTACTTCAATGGTAACCGTGTAGAAAATGTTAAAATGAATATTTAACACCTATACTTTTAACAACAATAATGGAGTTGGTAACTTGTGTTAGACTTAATTTTTCACCTTGAAATCCCAAAAGTTATTCCTTTCGTACTAAACAAGAGACCCACTCTAAACTAATAGTCAATTGCAGTTACTAGATATATTCTTAATTGTGTTTTTTGTTTAGCATTTTTGACCAATTCTTTTCATTAACTACATTATTCCCTGCGTTTCTTTTGCTTCCTTTTATTTAGCCTAGGTATTATATGTGAAACATAATTGTATAAGTCTATAACAAATATGAAGTACCTTTCTTCCTTCGGTCCACGGTTCACGGTTCCTGGTTCACAGTTCATGGTTCACGGTTCATGGTTCATGGTCGGTAGACATGTACACGTGGATCCTTCTGTCTCCCCAGCACCTCGTGACGACATTGCTTCTCTGAAAATCTATACGAAATATACATTCACTGTTTAAATACATCACGATAATGTTTCAGTAGTTTGTAACTAACGATTGTTTCAATGATCTAAATGCGCAATAACTTTAAGGGACATTAATATTAATTAATAATAAGGGAATTTTGATTTCCGGTTGTGATGGCCCTGATTCTAACTGTGCAGTCTGTATATTTGAATTTGTTGTAAATACTGACGCTTTATTTTGTAATGGGTTTTGTCGGAATTGGTACCATAACCATTGGTTTCAAATGTTTAGGTTAGGTTAGGTTAGGTTATTTAAAGGTCTCTAGATAAGACAGTCAAGTGGTTCTGTGAACGGTGTGAGTATAACCTCAACAAGGTGACGAGTAAAGTTTACTCAATTGACGAGTTTTAAAATCTTTATTCTACCTAACTAATCTTGCTTCTCTAGTGAATTCGGTAGTTGGAAAAAATCAGTCATTTAATCAACAACTAAAAGGTTTAATTGCAGAAGTTAAAAATGTATCTAGCGTGACTGATTGTAAACATTAAGCAGGTTTGCTACATTGTTCCAGAACATACCAGGTTAGGGAATATCCCACATCAGTTGTTCACCACTTCTGAGTCAGAGAAGGAGGGAATTCCCACTTGCAAGGAGGAAATTTTAGTCGCTGAGAAGCAAGGCAGCGCTGTTCTGGCGAGTAAACAAAAACAACGCAAAGCTTCTTCCTTGAAAACGTCAGATCGCAGCTTCTCCAGTGTTGTCAAAAACAATCTTTACAATTTTAAACCTATTATTGGTACTAAAAAAGTGTGAACAGGCTAACCAGGATTCCTCTCTTCAGGTGGTTGATAAGAAAGTATCAATTTTTATAACCAGACTTAACCCAGACGTGAAAAAGGAATCTGTAACTCAGTATCTGTCTGAAGCCGATGTTGAGAACATTGAGTGTGAAAAGCTTAAAACCAGGTATGAAACCTACAGTTCTTCTAGGATATCTGTAAGTGATGGAATGGATCATCATACAATGTGTATGTTTATCCGGTGTAACTCATTTCTAACTAGCAGTTGTGTTGAAATATACAGGTTTTATACTGTAGTATTCTACTGAGTTTGTTTGATTCTGGGATGACAAAGTGAAACACTGAACTGAAGATGTTTACTTACTCGTATACTAGACATTGAACACTTTAAGTTGCTCCGTAGCTCCGTACTTTTAACTTATGCGAACATAGGCTACATAATGTATAACTGTAAAGTTAACTTGTAGCATCTCATTTTCAAACTAATAACGACTAATATTTCTTTAGCCAAGTATGGCGCCTGCAGTTAACGCTTGTTAGCTAATAACTAAGTTGTTCTTTCTAACTAGATCCCTGCAACTTTTCTGCAACTTATAATTATCAATTTATTCCAGCCATCTGTTGAATGATAACTCCTTAATATTTAATGTGAAAAAAATGAATAAATGAATTTATTTACACCATATTTAGTTAACATTTTTTACATTACTTATTTGGAGAAAAACTATTTTCTCCAGTATTGGTGACATATTTTAAATGCCCACTGCAATTTGTCACTGTTCATTGCATTTGCGTTTAAACGGCTTCTTGTAACACTGTGGCACTTATCATTTGTACATTTAAAACACATACATTTAAAACTATAACTAAGAAAATACACTACATTGTACAGAATACAATTATAATTATACGTTATGGTTGTAAGTACAGTTATTTAAATACATCAAAGCAAACTTCTACGTCTTCTATTGTAAGCAGCCAATTCTTTAAAAGTTTAGAAACGAGCTTTACGGAAGCTATGCTTTTTATTTCTTTGGTACGTAATTAAAATGTTTGAACTCAAAAACAAAAAAGAATCTTGTTTTGTTTTTTTATTTATTTTCTATCAACGGTCAGAGCCAATTTTATACATACACTTCATTTGAAAATTACATAAACTAGGATGTGCTTACATGCCAAAACATGCAACTGGACTCTATAAATACGAAATCTTGGATAATATAAATTAACAATAATTTAAATATCTACTGATATACTGTACTAACATAATTAAAGAAGTATATATTACTTCGAAGTATTATAGTTTACCTTTGATAATTTTGTTGATTGTGCTGCTCCTTTTTCTGTAGCTACCTGGCAAATTTACATTAATATTTTGGCCACTTATCAAATAAAATTATCTTAAAACTTTAAATACATAGAACTGTTTTACAGGAAGTATTTTAAGTAACATACACCGATAGCTGCAATCTTATAAGAATAAATATAAATTGTATGTTTAAATTACCTTGATAAGTAGCCGGTTGTGGAGCTGTCTGGAGTTGGGTGGGTGAAGAGTCTGTGGGATGCACATGATATCGTGAACTGACCGAGGGGATCACTAATATCGATGTGTTGTTAGCGATATGCGCGTCAAATCCGTACTCACGCACTTACTGTGTCACGCACTTACTGTGCCACGCACGCATTACTGTGCCACTCACGCACTTACTGTGCCACTCCGCGCGCCGTTCCACTCCGCGCCACGTTCCACTCCGCGCCTTACTGTTGCCACTCGCGCGGTCTTCTGTGCCACTCACGCATTCTTTGTTCCATCACGCACCACTGTTATTACACTCCGCGCGCCATGCTGTTCCACTCACGCACTTACTGTTCCACTCACGCTTACTGTTGCCATCCCCACGCCTTAACATTGCCACTCACGCTGTGCCACTCCGCATTCTTTCGTTCCATCACGCACTTGCTGTGCCACTCAGTCACTGTTCCACTCCGCGCGCCCATCCACGCCTGCCTGTTCCACTCCGCGCCACTGTGCCACTCCGCGCCACTGGTCACCACTCACTGGTCCTGTTCCCTCCACACTTACTGTTCCACTCCACACTTACTGTTACCCACTCCTGGTCCCCATTTCCCTCCACTGTTCCACTCACGCGCCTTTGCCGCCACCACGCAATTACTGTTCCACTCACGCACTTACTGTGCCACTCACGCAATTACTGTTCCACTCACGCACTTACTGAGCCACTCACGCACTTACTGTGCCACTCACGCACTTACTGTGCTACTCATGCGGTGGCCCGTGTTTTACCTTTCAAAATCACTTTTACGTTAATATACATGATATATTTGAAAACTAGAGGAGTTCACTGTAGCGATTATTTGCTTAAAGTGATTTTTCACTATAACAGCGTTATGAGTAGTCCGATTTCAATAAAATTTCAATTTTACCTTCGCGATATGTAATAAAACCTGCAGTAAAAGAACACGTAAGTCTGAGGCCGAATGCCAAAGCGAGACTGTGAACGGAGCGAATAAGAGTAGTAAATTGCAAAGGAAACTCGATTCACTCATGTAAGTGGAGCTGCGTGTCGGCCTGGGTTTTCTGAGCCTCGTCATTGGTTCTGACACTTAAGGTCTTTCAAAAGTACAATGCATGTTGTATGTAGGCCTACTTTAGCTTCTAGGGATTCTTGAAGCCACTCATTATAAACCGGCTGACTAAAATTTCTAAGAACTTAAGTGTTACATTTATGGTATTGTAGACTTCTACCAATGCTGGTGGCTTAACACCTTCCACACGGAAGTTTATTCAATCATAACATGAAGCATAATGTTAGAAAGTACTCGATGCAAGGGTCTGCTAGACTCTAGACTCTAGAGCACGTAAAACCTTAGTATTATACCACCCCACAAACCCTTTAGGTTAGTATTATATACTGTATACTGCATAAGTAGTCAAAAACCAATTTTCATTCAATAAAATTAAGACGGGTGATGATCAAATGCTTTGTCACGATGCAAATAATATAGATAAAAGAATATATTTCATCACTTGGTTCTAAAGTGCAGCTTTTTGATACGAGTCAAAGTGAAGTTAAGTGAGCGAGGATCAAACAGAAACTCAGACAGAGACAGAGACAGAGACGCGTTCAACGATAGTTCCTGTCATGGTGCAAATAATAGTGTATTGCTAATTAAAACTATTAGATATAATGAAACTCAAATTAAACCGCAGCAAATCTGTTAGTTTTAGATATAATTTAAGGAATTTAAATCTAACTACAGTTACGAATCGATCTGAGGTGTAATGTTGTAATATGTGACTGTTTTTCAAGCGGCTATTTTATTTCATTCACTTATTCATTATTTACTCACATAGGCGTGCCTATGCCTTCAAAACAAAATACCTATTAACAAGAGAGTAAATAAACTTTTAATTTGATGATATTATCTTCGAATATAAGAATTGTATTTTCTGCGAGCAGTAGGACTACATCAGCTACATCGCAAACCATTGCCCGTGAGGCAATTTCGTTTGATTAAATCAAAAATAAAATTAAAGTTTTGTTACGTTTATTGAAATATACTGTTTGCTTGTGGTTTAAAGGATCTTTGGCATCAAACCATATACTTGAAATTGAAAGTTGTGAAAATCTCTACAAAAACGTGCTATTTTTAGTTGTTTACCTTTTTACCTAATATAAGTTGGCTGAGAAAAACAAAAGATATATATTACGCAACGCTCAACTAAAAAAGAAGAGAATCCTACGAGTTTGAATATTTCATATATTGATTTGTGTTCAAAGCAGCGATTTAAACCAACTGAATATAATGTTAAAAAATCTCATATTGAATAGTAAGTTTATCTGGCTTCACCTCGGCCGTTCGACAAACCTTTCAGAATGAGCTATTTTTCAGTCCAGACTACTTCTCTTCTTTTAGTAACTTTCTTCTGTCCAACTTTCCAATTTAAACTGGTTTTGTATAAAGAATAGATTAGGCGTATTTTCATGTTATATAAAACCGATGTTTTATTACTTGTAACTGAATATCTCTTCTGTGAATGAGTGTGCAGCTGTGTACTGTGTACGTGCTTGATTGCAGTTTTACATTAGTGTCTGATTATGCGTTAACTGCACAGAACGGTTGCTCCTGCTTTTCTTCTCCGCAAAGTCTTCTTCTGGCTTGTTTTTCTAGATGAAATGTCGTATTTTGTCGAACGTGAATGTATTGTCGAAGAGTGGCTGACAGGTCAAGGTCGTGTCGACTCCCAAGTTCAATTTCGCAGTGTCTGAACGCATACAGTTTAAAAGATTAATGTAGACTCTCCATATTTGTTACACATCTAAACTTTACATTCTGATACAAAATCTGTGTTTAATTTCCATCCAAGTTGAATAATATAATAAACATTAAATGTTATCCAAAATGACGGAACCGCATGCCATTTGGTATTTTACTTCTAAAGCTTTTGCGATTTAACTGTTTTAAATATTAATACTATTTCGTGTTCTTAAAAGTAGTTGAAAAAATGTATGAAATACTAAAATTGCTACGTTGTTGGATTTTTCAAGTTTTCCCCAGGGTGTTCTATAAGTGTCCATTTGTCGATGCTCGAGTATTCATATTTCTGTGAATATTGACCAACTTCGAAAATAATGAACAAAACAATTATTAGTAGTTTAAAAAGTGTTTCAGTAACACAAAGTTTTGCAAGATTTAGCATTTTAAACTTATTTACTCGTACTTGACAAGATTGCATAAACATTTCAAACAATATATTTCAGTGCATATTTATACTTACAATAAGGAAACTTCGTGTTGATATAAATATTTAATAATGCAGTTTGATAGCTATCATAATTAAAATGTGATTCGCTAAAATTCTGATGAAAATATTTATAAGAAATATATAAAAGTATAGTTTGTTAGTCTTTAGAATAGCGTTCTTTTCAAAGTTAATTTTCTTTCTTCCTGACGTCGAAGCGTCTTCTTCCTTGAGAAGCAGGAGTGAAATGTATCCAGTTTCTTGTTTTCATCCAAGTCCTTTGTACGTTCAATCATAAAAGTAGTTTTATCATGTTCTACATTTTCCTTAAGTAAATTTCAATACAAGCCATCAAAATTTACTTCATTATTTTGATTTACTATTCACTGATAAGTTTGATTACACACGAGCTCAAGTAAAAATACTACTCCAAAAATTTAAAAAACTTTAAAAAGATTATATTTTTTAATTCTAAAAGGAAAATTAACAATCTTTAATATTCAGTTGTTGTTTACAGATGAATGATTCGCATTTGTAAATTCAATGACTATGCAACGTGACTTTATCATATTCAAGCTTAGAAGAGAATTACTTTGAAATTAGTTTGTGTATTTCATTTTTCTTCTGAATATTTTGACGATAGTGTATGATTCAGTTGCCTAGCGCAGCATACAGCATACAGTGAAGATCTCTGAAGTTGCAGACGTGTGATTAACAATTAACTTCATTAAGAGTATTATTATAATCGTCCCAGTCGAATGACGCGAAGCACGTTAACGTTAACGTTGTCTTTTCTTTGTGCCCAGACTTCTACAGTCCTCTTGATTTATCAGTTCTTATGGGAATGTTTTGGTGTTTGGATTAACACAAGAAGAGTTGGTCGGTGACGGGTGACAGCTCTCGTAAGATACCAAACTTGTATAATCAAGAATAACAATTATTTTCAAACAAATTTTAGTTATTTGAATTAGATATTTATTGGCAAATTGTAATTTAACCTTTGATAAAACTCGTTTTAAATTCAAGTAATAATTGAAATTGAATGATTATTCATTGTTATTAAAGAAAATATTTCAGACACACCTGGTAAAAGTGGTTTGTATTTGGTTTAAACCCTTGTTATAAGATGAATAGAATAACTCTATTACCCATGGATCCTCTACAATAAAACCCAGTGTAGTCGTCACGTAGCGGGTTTGTACTTTACATACAAAATATATTATTAAATTAATTCAAAAAATGAATTTAATTAAACTTATTTTATGAATATACTTAAGATACAAGTGCTACTGCCAGTGCGCTGCTCAACATGGTTTTCCTATCCAATGTGATTGTAACGTGAAACGTGTAACGTATAAATAATGTTGATTTTATTTCCATATTTTCAAGTGCTAAAGCTAAACACATTTACCTTAATTCCTGACAAAACAAGTGTTTCAAAGCTTTTCTCGGACTTTCAGTCTGAGTAAATTGTCTGTTAACTAACACAAATTACCGAATCGACTTTTAAGCGTTTACTTAAAGTATTTAATAGTTTAAAACGATCTTTACAATAAAAGTTGCAGTTAAAAAGAACTGTATTAAAAATGTACGTGTAAAAAACATGTAAAAGGTTTTCATATAGATTATGCAATATTAAAAAATAACCGAAGAAGTTTAGTTTACTTTTGTCTTTTTACAATACATTTGTGGGATATTGTTATAGTAGTGTTTTGATACTTAACTCTTAAATAAACAAACTAAAATGAAATCATATTTGTTGTTTCAATATTTAAGGACTACCTCACTAAATAGTTGAGTTTACATTAGTTTTAACTTTTAAACTCTTAAACATATACACTAATAAAATATTTTAATAAACGAAAACCAAATTTAACGTGCTTATAGACATTTTGACGGTGATTATGTGATATTTTATATATTAATTACACATTTTGATTGTTTTCTCATGATAACTATAGCCTACAATAGTAATATTCTATATGCTTTAGAACCTTATTTAAACAATTGGTTATTTAAAGATACTTAACTAAAATAGTTTAATTTAAATATGAGTTTATATTTACACAATAAAAGAATATTAAATAATAGGAAAGGGTTTCTAACACCTTTTGATAGAGATTTAGTAACCTTTTAAATATATTTATACAGTTTTGTTTATTTTTCTTATAATGAATATAAAGTTTCAATGTTAAATATGCCTAGAAATCTTATTTAAAACTTTATAATTTAAAGTTACTTAACTAAGTTAGTTCAATTTAAATATAAGTTTATATTTCACAATAACAGAATATTAAATAATAGCAAAGGGTTTCTAACACCTTTTGATAGAGATTTAGTAACCTTTTAAATATATTTATACAGTTTTGTTTATTTTTCTTATAATAAATATAAAGTTTCAATGTTAAATATGCCTGAAATCTTATTTAAACACTTTATAATTTAAAGTTACTTAACTAAGTTAGTTTAATTTAAATATAAGTTTATATTTCACAATAACAGAATATTAAATAATAGGAAAGGGTTTCTAACACCTTTTGATAGAGATTTAGTAACCTTTTAAATATATTTATACAGTTTTGTTTATTTTTCTTATAATGAATATAAAGTTTCAATGTTAAATATGCCTAGAAATCTTATTTAAACTTTATAATTTAAAGTTACTTAACTAAGTTAGTTTAATTTAAATATAAGTTTATATTTCACAATAACAGAATATTAAATAATAGCAAAGGGTTTCTAACACCTTTTGATAGAAATTTAGTAACCTTTTAACATTAAATAATAGGAAGTTTCTAACACCTTTTGATAAATTTAGTAACCTTTTAAATATATTTATACAGTTTTGTTTATTTTTAACTAAGTTAGTTTAATTTAAATATAAGTTTATATTTCACAATAACAGAATATTAAATAATAGGAAAGGGTTTCTAACACCTTTTGATAGAGATTTAGTAACCTTTTAAATATATTTATACAGTTTTGTTTATTTTTCTTATGATAAATATAAAGTTTCAATGTTAAATATGCCTAGAAATCTTATTTAAACACTTTATAATTTAAAGTTACTTTAATAAAATAGTTGAATTTAAATATAAGTTTATACATACAGACTAAAAGAGTATTAAATAATATAAAACGTGTTTTGACACCTTTTGATTGAGATTTAATACCTTTTAAATATATTTGCACGGTTTTGTAAATTTTTAAGATAACCATACAATATCAATATTAAATATTCTGAAAAATCTTATTCAAACACTTAATTATTTAAAGTTATTTAACTATAATAGTTGTATTAAATTTAAGTTTATATACACAGACTAAAGGAATATTAAATAATATAAAAGGTGTTGTAACACCTTTTGATACTCATTACTCAACCTTTTAAACAGTTTTGTTGGTTTTCTTATGATAAATAGAAAGTTTTAATATGCAATATGCTCTGAAATCTTATTTAAACACTTAATTATTAAAATTTATTCAACTAAAATAGTTTAATTTAAATATAAGTTTATATATACAGACTAAAAGAATATTAAATAATAGAAAAGTTATTCTAACTCCTTTTAAATGAGATTTAAAACCTTTTAAATTTACAATATGAATATTAAATATTCTTTATAATCTCATTTAAACACTTAATCATTAAAATTTATTTAACTAAAATAGTTTAATTTAAATATAAGTTTATATTCAGACTAAAAGAATATTAAATAATAGGAAAGTTATTCTACACCTTTTGATTGAGATTTAAAACCTTTAAAATATATTTGCATGGTTTCGTAAGTTTTCCTAAGATGACCATACAATATTAATATTAAATATTCTTTAAAACCTCATTTAAACACTTAATTATTAAAATTTTTTGAACTAAAATTGGTAATTTAAATATAAGGTTATATATACAGACTTTAAGAATGTTTTATAATAGGAAAGGTGTTCTAACACCTTTTGATTGAGATTTAAAATCTTTTAAGTAGATTTGCACGGTTTTGTTAGTTTTCTTAAGATAACAATGCAATAGAAATATTAAATATTCTTAAAAATCTTATTTTATCACTTAATTATAAAAATTTATTTAACTAAAATAGTTTAATTTAAATAAAAGTTTATATGTACAGACTAAAAGAATAAAACATATTAGAAATGTTTTCTAACACCTTTTGATAGATATTTAGCATTTTATATAGAGACTTACGCATTTTTGTTAATTTTCTTATGATAAATATAAAGTTTTAATATTTAATATGTTTTGAAATCTTATTTAAACACTTTACAGTTTAAAGTTACTTAACTAAAATAGTTTAATTTAAATTTAAGTTTATATTTACAAAATAAAAGATTTTTAAATAATAGGAAGGGTGTTCTAACACCTTTTGATAAAGATTTACAAAGTTTTTATAGATTTACACAGTTGTGTTTATTTTTTTAAGATAACTGTACAATATTATTATCAATTTGCTTTAAAATCTTTTTAAACCTTTTAATTAATTAAAGTTACTTAACTCAAATAGTTTAGTTTAAACATAAGTTTATATATACAGACTATTACAATATTAAATAATAGGAAAGGTGTTCTGACACGTTTTGATAAATATTAGGCACCTTTCAAATAGATTTACACAGTTTTGTTAGTTTTCTTATGGTAAATATAAAGTTTTAATATTCAATGTGCTTTGAAGTCGTATTTAAACTATTTACAGTTAAAAGTTACTTAACAAAAATAGTTTAATTTAAATATAAGTGTCTGTATACAGAGTAAAAGAATATTAAATATTGGAAAGGTGTTCTGACACCTTTTGACAGAGATTTAGCAAACTTTTAAATAGATTTACCCAGTATTGTTAATTATCTTAAGATAAATATAAAGTATTAATATTAAATATTTAAAAAATCATATTTAAACACTTAATTATTTAAAGTTATTTAACTAAAATAGTTTAATTTAATATAAGTTTATATACACAGACTAAAAGAATATTAAATTATAGGAAAGGTGTTCTAACACATTTTAATAGAGATTCAGCAACTTTTTAAGTAGATTTATATACTTTTGATTGTTTCTCATGAAAATTATGTATTTTTTTATTAAACGTAATTAAAAATCATATTGGAACATTTAGTTATTTAAATTAACTTTACCAAAATATTCTAATTTAATAATAAGTTTATGTATATAAACTAAAAGAATATTAAATAATAAGAAAGGTGTTCTAACAACTTTTAATAGATATTTAGTAATTTTTCAAGAATATTTACACACGTTCCTGTATTTTCTTATTCTAACAATACATTTATGCTAGTCATTTTCAAAATCATTTTATAGTTTTTATTTTTATAGTTACTTTACGAAAATACCTCTGTATTTATTTACGTTTTCACGACAGAATTTTAAAAACATTATTAATTGGTTGTGTTTTGGTTATATAATAAAACTTTATAGTTTTTAATATTTCAACTAACTTAAACAAGTGTAAAACTTTGAACTAAAATATTTTAACGTACTTGTAAAACTCCTGTGTTTATTAACCACGAAGTTCAACCATCCTGAAAGTGTCCAATACTTACCTACACTTTTAACCCTTAGTCTAGAAACAATGAACTTGATCTGTTGTGATGTAAGAGAAGAGAACACGTGAGCGGTGGTGAGCGGCGCACGGCAGAGCTTTGTAAACTCAAGTAAATAATCAATGACTGACCTGAGTGAGCGTAGAGAGGAGAGCTGACGCAGACGAGTTGAGGGAGATCCAAGTGCAAGCAGGGGAACGGACTGACAGCGGCCTCCGGGCAGAAGATTCTTCTGAGAAGTCGGATGTTGGTCTTCCTGAAGGTTCGGCTCAACTGTGCCTTTTCCGGCCCGCATCCCTCTTTAAACTGAGTCTTCCCCGTCACCCCGCTCGGCACCTCGCGACCTCCGCCTGCGCGCGCGTCTCAGGCATGCGCACAACACACACCCACACAGTTCTGCGACACCTCACCCTCGCCCCCTGCCCAGCTCCCCGCGCTTCGCGTCCCTCGCCCACGTACCCCGCGCCCCCCGCCCACGTAACATGCGCCTACCTCAACAGCGTTGCCGCGCGCGCCGAGCGCGAAGACACACTCACCTACTTTCCGTCTCGCTCTGTGTCAACCCCGCGCGACTCACACCGCTCTCCCCTCACCGGTCGTGCAATTAAACAGTAGGCGAGGACAAAACTCATCCGACCAAAAGTACTCGTTAAAACTTTTAGTAAAACAATAATTTTTAAAATGTTAAATAACCGAAAATGTACATAGTCTATAATACCATGCTACCTTAACTGAAATTAGTTTTACGAAATTTACACAGAATCACTTCTCAAACTCTAAGCAAGGTTTATTTCGAAAATTATACAAAAAGTACATACCGTACTATATTTTAACATAAACGTGCAGGCACACCTATGTGTGGGCAAGAGTCGCTTCAAATCTACCCTAACATTATTAAAAATATAGACAACTTATAGCCTAGAGAATACTGAGAAGTTAAAACAAGACGAAATAAGTATATATGTATGTATATAATTATAACGCCTATACACTATGTATTTTGTCAAAAATTAACTGAATTCAAGAATCAAGAATCAAGAAGTTTATTATCACATTACGTTCATAAAACTTTACAGAAATATACATTTTGTAAATGAACAGGTGACTTGTCCTTATAATAATGACCTTAATGATAATTTAATCAGAATAATTAACAGAAAATAAAAATTTTTCATTTAAATAAGATACATATCATACTGTATGAATTAACACTCTATCATCTAAAAAATCACTTACTTTATAATACTCTTTTTGAACCAATAAGTTAAACACAACATTTTTGAATTGATTTAAATTTAATATCTTAAAAGAGATTGGTAGTTTATTATACAATTTTAAACCTATGTAATGAGGAGTGTTCTCAAATAACTTAAGCTTATGGACTGGGTATTGGAGCTGAGATCTAAATCTAGTATTATAATTATGAGAATACTGTGCGTTTAAAACATTATCTATTTGCTTGTGTATGAAAATTAAACATTTATAAATAAACATTGAAGGAAGTGTTAGTATATTTAATTGTTTAAAAACTGATCTGCACGACTGATTGTAATTCATATACAACATAGTTCTAATGTACTGCTTTTGAATTATGAAAATTTTGCTACTGTCAGTGGAATTTCCCCATAGCTCTATACCATATAGTAACAATGAGCTGAAACAAGCATGGTAAACCATCAGTCTTATATTCATATCTACAGTATCCCGTATAATATACATCTGAAAACTTAAGGAGATTAATCGTTTACTAAGATTTTCTACCAAAGGTTTCCACGATAAATTCTTATCAATTTGTAAGCCCAAAAATTTTACAAAATCTTTAATGTCTAAAATATTGTGTTCAAACCTTATATGGTCGTTGAAAATATTTCTATTCTGTTGCGTTTGGAATTTCCCCAATTCAGTTTTACTACTGTTCAATCTTAGACCGTTAACCTCAAACCATTGCTTTATTTTAGGTAAAATTCTTTCTATTGATTCTTTTAGCTCGTAATAATTATACCTATCCAGACTATTTGTATTAAAAAACCCGTTCAAAAGCCTCAAGTTGACACTTCCCTGTCTTTATGCTATTTTAAGTCATGCATTTTCCTCAAAACCAGATGCGATCTCATAAGAGTTGAATACATAGACTCTTATGAAACTAGAGGCTGGGAAAACTACCGGACTGAGCGACACTTAACGGGTTTAGGGGTTTTGACACTTGCGAGAGAGATAAGGAAATCACGGCAGAGTGGGAGGAGTGATGTGCGAGGGCGGCGACGACTTAGCGACCAGGTTCTCAGAAGTGACTTATAATCGTCTTCAGAAAAAAACAATAACTGCCCACGTTTGTCTCGGGCCAAAAGTTCACACCGAGCGCTCAGACTACTACACCACGTTACTAAATACGCCCTGTTACTAACGCTAAGCTCATTGCAACTGAGACCCAATTTACTTGTAATCAATCATGTTTAAATCTTACATTTAGTTGGTTTTAACAGTGCGTTTATCTGCACAAGGTGTTAACATCTTTTGTGTTTGCAACGTCGGTTCCCCACTTAACCGGTTATTAAATAAATAAATAAATAGTTTATTGCGGAAACATATTAACATGTTATGCAATCGTCATTTTTTAGTCTAAAATTTTCCACGCATTCTGCCATCGAAGTCTCATTCAAACATACATTTTGTTCATTCACTCTCTCCCATTCATTCGAATTATTCCACTCTAGCTCTATTGTAAGTCGGTGATTTCCGCGGTCTCCCAGTTATGTGCCGTGAACTCGTCTATACTGTAAAACGCTTTTGTGACCAAGATTTGTTTTAGACGAGCTTTGAAAGCCTTCGGCATTTGGGCACTTTTGATCGAATTTGGCAACGTCAATTATCACCGATTCAACCACTTTACATTACAAAACCTTGTTTACACAATGCTTCTCATTTCAACTTACACACTAGATTGCAGAGATTTAGATATTATAATCAAATGACCTGTGGTACAGGCATGTTAAACTTACCTTATTAAAGTCATTATATAATAAAATGTTTTAATTTTATCGGACATTTAACAGATGTTATACAATTATTTTAACAATAACAAACCCCCGATGAAACAACTACAATATTAAAGAACTCGAGTCATAGTATTGGATAAGTGTATAATTTATTAAACTAGTGCAGTTAGTAGCTAGCATAGCTGGTGAAAGGCCTCGCAAATTAGTTCTTCAAAGTATTGGCTTTTGTGCTTCATTGTACTAAATTATAAACAAAAATAAACTACACAAATTAACACGTACAGTAACAACAACTGATGGTAATGAATAATTGTTCAATTTCTCTAACTACTATTGCATTATTTACACCTTAAAACTCACTCACACCTCCAACGTACAACTCCAACGTTAAAAAACCATTTGAGAAAATGTAGGTCTATATCATAATAATATAGAAGTGTTATACTACTATAGTTTTCTTATTTTCTATATTATAACACAACATTCGCAATAATTTCAACAACTTTTAATTCAAAGCTTAATATAGATTCGTTTAACACCAGTTAAAAGACCAATAACCAGTTAATAACCAACCTATCTGCTATCTTTAGATTTAACATTTAAATTATCATTAGCCATACAACAGTACTTAATAATTATTACATTACTCAAAGTTGTGTAATAACTGTTATTCTATTCTATTCAGTTATATAGATTAAATTAATGAAATTAATCGAATTACATTGTTGTTAGATGTTGACATGTAAGCTGTATCTGTGTTGTGGTGTTGACGAGTTGGTCGGCCGCGGCTCATGACGAACTGTTGCTCATTGCTTACCTAAAATTGGACTGGTCAAGAATCTTCATTGTTGTATCACGTGCTTTGAGATTTGGGGTTGAAAGGCGACTCAATTAGCGAAGTTTCTACGGGTCTGCGTTTCCAGGAGAGTCGTTTGAGTCATCAGGAGCCGCGTCGGGCAACACTTCTTCGTTCCTCTCTCTCTACCCCCACTTTACCACTGATTCCTCCCCTACTTTAGTGTCAAAAGGCCGCTTTGAGAGTACTCGGATTATTTCCTGATTTATGATGACAGAAAACTGACCGTTTGTGTAAAAATTCCGGCTCTCACACAGAACGGTGGCTTATGCAAGAGCCCGTCAATAAATTGCCAAATACGATGAAATGTGCTCCAAATCTTGTCTGAAAGCAGTTCTGACCGCGAACATTTTCTATAGTCCAGACGAGTTCTTAGAACACCAATAGAACACCTGATGAGATACGGCTACCGGCCTGGGTCTGCTCGAGTGGAAGAATCCGAATGAATGAGCGAACCAGTACGATTGCAAATATGGTATCAAGAATGAGCTCTCGATGTAAGGATGAGTGACAAAACTGTAGCTTTCAAAATAAATATGACGATATCATTGAAACTGTGTGTTGTTTGTGAAATAACAAAAACAACACCAAAAACAAAAGGATGAGGATATAACTGGTATAACAGGTATCGACTAGCGATCATTGTTTAAGCCGGTGATGGTGATAGACAGTTGTTGTTTGCTTCAGGGAAACTCAGTCAATAACAGTATCAGTCAAACTGTTCAATATCCTGCAGTGAATTTTACTTCACTGTTATTTTATAAAATGCATTTTCTCGCTTCTTTGTTTTATTTATCTAAGGTAATTTTAGTATATTTAGAAGTAATTATACAAAGGTTAATAAAACACAATCTTCAACATTGGTAAGTACTTCTCCAAGGTATTTAAATTAATGAACTCTTTTTACTTTACCGTGATTAGTGCCCTTATATTATAGAAAATTATTTAGTTTGCCTGTTAGTACACCATCTTATCCTTATAAGTGTTGGCTACCTTGTGAGAGTCATAGTTACCATTTATTTTGTGGATGTTGCATTGATACACAACATAGATAAAGGCACACTGTGTAATAGGCTAAACCCTTAAACGAAGTTTCACTGTCAAAGCTTCAGCCAATTTTGAGTTATAAGCGGTCCATTATGCCTTAAACACGTTACAGACAGACAGACAGGAATTTTTTAACGCCAGTTTCGGTTTTTGCAAAGTATATAAACATTAAATAACCAAAAACCGATGGATTCCTAGCAATGTACAGACACAAGTCTTATTTTATTTATATAGATTACGACGAGTGTTACTAGGCTGTGTATACCGAGGCCTCAGCTTTGCCTCCTGGGGTTTAGGAGTTTTGACACAGGAAGCGGGTCAAAATCCCAAAATATGGCAAAAGTAGGCATTGTGACACAATTTGGCTGCGAGAGGGGTACAGAAATCGTGGCAGAGTGGGGGAAGTGCTGTGCGAGAGCATTGACAAATCAATGCCCAATACCAGGTTTAAGACTTGTGATAATTTCCAAAAACTCAACAGCTGCTCACTTTGTTTAGGGCCAAGTGCTCACACCGAGCGCTTACGCAGTACGTCTACACTTCGCTTTACACCATATTACTAACGCTTAGCTCATTGCAATCATCGATCAATGTTTCTTCTCAATTACAATGTAGAACTACTGTATTTATATGTTGAATAACACTATATGTTGAAGTTTTCAAGATATAGGTAGAAAGTTCACTACCATGACTAGCCAATTCAGTTCGTACTAGCCAACATAGATTAAACATTTATTCTCAGCTAGACAGCTAACTTCAGAGGCAGGTTTCACACTACATATTTAATAAACTCTCTAATCATTTGAAAAACTACGGAAATTCCAAAGAGTTTAAAATAAATTTAAGAATCTTTCTAATTCAAACACGTTTTATACGTTTACAGTGTTTAAGATTTTTTCACTGGTGATTGGGTGAATCATTGTTATGCCGTTGTTTTTGTTAATGGTGGCTAATTTGCTACTAAAGTTTAAACCGAATTTTCAATAATATATTTAAATTGAGGTGTTTGATCCAATCATGTTTGTCTAAATATTTTCAATGTGTTTGTTCTTTACTTTGTAGTTAAAGAACCATGTGTATGATTTAAAACAAGTTTTATACTAGAGCCTCAAGATTGGAATTATATAGAAAATTAACTAATATTAGGTGGATGAGGTCTTTCAATATCCAAGATATTATCATCCGTATGATAGCCGCGCTGGCAACACTCTACCCCACCTTACACCTGTTTCCCTCCCCTACCGTTAATGCGCTGCAAGGAGTACGCGGATTATTTCCTGATTTATGATGACAGAGAACTGAAAAGTTCGGTTCCCTGCCTCCTGTATGATCACGGGCGTTACGTGCCTGTTTGTTCAGCTTTGCAATGATTATTATTACGAGGTTGTTCGCTTCGCTCACAGCTTCGCTACGCTCACACGCTCACAGCTTCACTACGCTCACAGCTTTACTACGATCACAGCCTCGCTACTCTCACAATTCGCTACGCTCACAGCTTCGTTTGCTCGCAACTTCGCTACGATCACAGCTTCGCTACGCTCACAGCTTTGCTACTCTTACAGCTTTGCTACGCTAACGGCTTCGCTACGCTCACGGCTTTGCTGCGTTTCACAGGCCACGTTACGCTCTCATACGCTTCGCTACGATCACGGCTTTGCTACGATCACGGCTTTGTTTCGCTCACTGCTTCGCTACGATCACGGTTTTGCTACGCTCACGGTTTCTGCTACGCTTCATCTTTGCTACGCTCACGGTTTCGCTACGCTCACGGCTTTGCTACGATCACGTACCCACGGTGATCACGGCTTACACGATCACGGCTCCGCTACGATCACGGCCCGCTACGATCACGGCTTCGCTACGATCACGGCTTCGCTACGATCACGGCTTCGCTACGCTCACGGCTTTGCTACGCTCACGGCTTTGCTACGCTCACAGCTTCGCTACGCTCACAGCTTCGCTACGATCACGGCTTCGCTACGCTCACGGCTTCGCTACGCTCACAGCTTCGCTACGCTCACAGCTTCGCTACGCTCACGGCTTTGCTACGCTCACGGCTTCGCTACGCTCACGGCTTCTGCTACGATCACGGCTCCGCTACGATCACGGCTTTGCTACGCTCACGGCTTCGCTACGCTCACGGCTTCGCTACGATCACGGCTTTGCTACGATCACGGCTCCGTTACGATCACGGCTCCGCTGCGATCACGGCTCCGCTACGATCACGGCTCCGCTGCGATCACGGCTTCGCTACGATCACGGCTTTGCTACGCTCACGGCTTCTGCTACGATCACGGCTTTGCTACGCTCACAGCTTTGCTACGATCACGGCTCCGCTACGATCACGGGTCCGCTACGATCACGGCTCCGCTGCGATCACGGCTCTGTTGCGATCACGGCTTCGCTACGCTCACGGCTCCGCTACGCTCACGGCTTCGCTACGCTCACGGCTTTGCTACGATCATGGCTTCGCTACGATCACGGCTTCGCTACGCTCACAGCTTCACTACGTTCACAGCTTCGCTACGCTCTGGCTTCGGCTTCACATTTACGGGGGTTTACTAGAAGTAGTCTACTACATATCATGAAAGGAAACCCAATTTAAATTTAAACAACATCGGACTACTCATTCCGCTGTTATAGCGAAAACTCACTTTTGTGGCCACAATTTTGAAACGACCCGATGGATTATCATGATTTTTAGTATATTGATGTATAGTAAAAAATGCATATTTGTTTAAATTTTCATTAAAACCAGACGACATTTACTGCTTTTAGATAGTTAAAATACCATTTTTGGTGGAAGGTCTCCCGACCTTTAGGTGTGGTAGTCCAATTTTGCTGGTTAACGATCTCGACCGATGTATTTACAAAAAAAACATTTGTACCAAATTTGGTGAGCATCGGACAAAAAATGTGACCTGTAGAGATGATACAAATGTACATAATTATACATATGTATATACAGTTTTGAAAAAATCTCAAACCGTGTTCTGGGGGTCAGAATCGGTGCACACATCATGGTCCCTGGCCTGGATCTTACCATGCGGACGACATAAATATAGAATTCTTCCGAAAGAAATTCGATAATAATCTTAGCAAACGGATTAAAGTTTATCGATCAGCCCACCATTCTTAGTTAACTTGTGGGAGACATACAATTGAAACTAGTTTGAATGTAAGATAGTTTGGTAAAATTACTTAAGTAGTGATTTGGTATGTGTACGTTAGCCTATTTAGTAATAAATAATAAGTTAAATATAAAAACAGTTTAGAACATTCATTATTATTATTTTTTGAAAAGAGAAATTTAGAAATTTAAGTGGGTCAATTTGTTAATTGACAATAAAGATCTTGAGTTTGAGTTTGGGATATATAACTTAACCTAGAGCGCTTAGTGGTGAAATTACTTACAAATGTCTATTTGGAATGGAACGCACGAGCGCCACCACGACGCACTCTCGCACTTGCCAGCTCACGCATTGCCGCACTTCTCTCTCTTGCTATCGCCAAGCAAAGCTGCAAAGCTGCCACCTCATTGGTTGTCCACCGGTGTCCCACCTTGATTGGTTGATCAAAGGTTAGTGAGGCAACTATCCAAATATTGCCCAACTCAGGTACTGATGACGGCTTATTACGGAGTAATCTAGCTACACCTTTCCTACAGATTGGCATTATGGAGAGGTTGCGTAAACACAAACTTCTCAAGGATGTTTATTCTCCAAAAACGTGCAATTCGAACAATTGCAAAACTTCAATGGAGGGAGTCGTGCAAGCCAGCATTCAAAAATCTGAAACTGTTGACACTTCCTGCCTGTACATCCTAGAATCGTCTTTCTCTTTCAAATCAATCTTATGCGACAGCATAAGAGGTAGCGATATACACTATTATGTCATGAGAGGCAGGGATGGTTACTGGACTGGGAGACACAGAACGGTAGCCCATGAACGTTTGGCCTCCCAGGCAAGAGGCTTCCAAATTCAATCAAAAGTGCTCATATGCTAAAGGCATTTAAAACTCGCAAAACACGTTTTGGTTGCAGAAGCGTTTTACAGCGTTGATGAGTTTTTGGCACACAATTTGGAGATCTGATTAAAAAGCTAGGGAGGAACAATTCGTATGAATGAAGATGAATGAATGCACATAATGTATGTTTGGAAGAATTCTCGATGTTTGAGGAATGGAAAATTTTAGTTACACATTGTAACTGACGATTGCAGTGCATCTTGATTTGTTTGATTTTGTTTTGATTAGTCGGTGAACTCAGCTTGACAAAATTCCGCTGAGCGGTGAATAAGGTCGCGTGATGTATGGAATTGGCTGAAGGTGGAATTGGCTGGCGTACTTGACGAATTCCTGGTAAAGCTGGTTATCAATATTAAGAAGGTGTTACAACATATTTAAATCATACAGTAGACAACTAATAACAACCTTACGATAAATATAACAAATAACTTACATTGTAAATCAGTTATAAAGTTTTTAAAATCTTTGGAATTCCCCTCCGACAAACTACCTAACCTCCTCTTGGCTGCTTCCTTCCCTGAACTTTACTTTTGATACTTTATACTTTTGATTTGAGACACCGACCACTCCTAGAGGGTATTTTAAGATGAATATGGAATGAAGGGTGAGTGTGATGAGTGTTTTTGATGGATAGTTCGTCTTCTTACAAACTAGGGCCGACTGTTCCCCAGATTAGGGTCATTAATTAATAGCCCAGCGACCAATGGAATGGACCAACGGCTTAACGTGACTTCCGAACCACGGGGAGTGGCCATCGTGAGAAGTTATCACTGCGCCCGGGAATCGAACCAGGACTGATTTGGTGCGAAGCACGCACTGTACCACTGAGCTATGACTACCCCCTAAGTGACCTACTCGACTTACCTCTCCCCCCTCACCATCGTAGTCTGTGATCGCGATATTTGCAAATCGCGGGAAAACAACAGAAAATCTATTCTGGTGTTACTGAATATTGCTCCCAGTAATACCGGCTTTATTGGAACCACTAGAAAATACGCTCTCATAGAATGATTGATACAACCTTTCTGCGAAGTGACTATTTTGTTTCGTTCCCAGTATTTCAAGTGTGTAGGTTTGATCAAACTCAGATTGTTTATAAATTACTTTATTATTACTTATTTTTATTTCTTCTTCAACTCTGTTGTTTAAAGTATGAATAAATAAAATTAAGGAGAGAAAATATCAAGTGTCTAAAATGTCGGACCCCCCTCTTAACTTTTGAATGAATGAACATTTTTAATTGTCCTTTGGCATATGTATAAAGGGTTAACTGACGTACTTTGTTTTCCTATTTTGGGGGCTTGCCTCCCCAAATAGGGTAGTGGGGGTCGACCCTTTGAAATATTTATTTTAACCCATCATGTGACTCTTCATTTGAGAGAGTATAAAAACACAAATCCATTGATAGGTTGATATACCATCAAAAAGAAAACAATTCCCTTGTTCATAATGGTGGCCCAAACCGTGATTCATTGTTCGAGCAGATAGATCGACGCGGTCGCTATCGTTTTCAAAGTACTGGAAAACAAATACCGATTCAGTTTTAGGTAATAAAGAATTATGAACAATGCTTCACGGTAAATTTTGCACACCTTAGAAAATTGGTGATTTTTAAAAAAAGGGACAGTTTTCAAAGGTTTGCAAACGTGCTCCCCCCTTGTGGCATCTCAAAAGAAAGGTAATTTCTTCATAAATTCAATGACACTCGTTTTTAGGTTATACTAATTTAAATATTATAAGTTTTCAGGTTTAAAATGTCACATTCCATATACAGCTTATTTTAACTGCCGAACCTTTCTTCAAAGTCCTCTAAGGAATTTTTTAACAGGAAAACAACATTTTCCTGAGAGGATATTGAAGAGAAATTCATCAGTCAAAATAAATGTTATGTGAATTGTGGCATTTTAAACCTGATAACTAATAATTTTAAATAAATATTACAACAAAAAGAGTTGAGAAAAAAATGTCTTTACGTCGTTGAATATGTGGTGAGTTTTCCTGTTTAGTGTAATATGCAATGCATTCCACTGAGTTTGTTTGACAATCATTTAAATCCCAGCAAGGACAACGTGAAACGACCAAAAGTGTAATTAAATAAAAAAACTTATCAGAAGAAAGAAACTAGAGAGTTGAAGTTTCAACCTAATAAGTCTATTCTTGTGGATCAGATATAATAGCTTTCTGAGAACAAAGACTGGATTCCATCTAGCATTTAAGGAACAATGTATAAAGAACTATTATAGGAAATGCTTTGATAACTTGTTAACACTGTCCGGTTAGGGTTAATTACCACTTTGTCACTTCATAGTTGTGTAGTTAATAGTTAGTAGTTGCTGACCGAGGCGCGAGTGCCATCTTCAAGTCAAGTATGAAATTCTGGGAAACACTCTGGCTATGTTATACAAGGGATCACTAAGAAATGCTCTTTGTGGTATTATTTTATAACTGTGATTTTATTTTATATAATTTTAAATCTCCTAATAGATTTTGTTAAAGGGTTGTGAAATTTCCCTCGGAAGATTTTAAAGAAAAATTTGACAGCCAACATATTTGTGCATGAAATGTGGCATTTTAAACGTAAAAACTTATAACCTTAAATGATTTTAGAAAAGAAACCTTTCTTTGCGTCGTTGAATTTGTGTAAAATTACCTTTATTTTAAGGTGCCACAAGAGGGGGTGTTGTATTCAAAAAATTAAAGGGGCCCTCCACCCTGTTGTGGGGGAGTGACGCAAAGTACGTCAACTTAACCTTCAAAATTCTATAAAAACATTCCTCGAAAGATTTTTTAAAACTTATCCTTTATCAAAAGATGGGGTGGGAAACATTTAAAACTCATTCTGTATAAATTCTAGGGCAATTTTTCTGAGTAAGTTTGTAAGTTTGCCAATACGGTGGTATCACATTGTCTTTGGTCGGGGGAGTCAATCATACTTTCATCTCTCACAAGACAACGCAGCGTAAACCATCACTTTCGGTCGTAGCGATAAATACTTCTATTTGACACGCACTAATGGAAACCTGAAGCAAACTAATTATTTTTTCAAATGTATTTCTGCCAACTTAAGTCTTTTCAAACTGACGCGAAGAGCCTTTATATTAGTTCATATAAGTTGAGGATTAGTTTTACGTTGAATGCGGAATTGAAAGCGGCTTACGTTTAAAATATTTCTATGATACATACGTGAAGTACGGTAAGTAAGGTGTTAGTAGAGACGAGTATAGGCGTGGACCGATGTATCCGAACTGTAGTGTACGGGCGGCTGGAAACAAGAGTGAGGCGTGTTCTAGAGAGCAGTTTGCAACACAACACAACACACGCTGTCAAACTGTTCAACTGTTCTCGCGTGTGTCGTGTATTGTAACTATTGCATGACGTCAAACACTACTGACTATCTGGGGCGGATTGGAGCCACTTTTTGAAATTCCATAATTGAATGGGGGTTTCCAGAGCTTTAAAATATTACTATTTTCACCTGTACAGATGCAATAAATAAATAAATAACAAGTGCATTATTAGTATAATAAATAAGATAATGAATATGAAAATGAATACCCCATATAAGTACACTATAGTACCAGTATAATAAGTAATAAGCCCAGAGGAATAAGTATGTTACTTGAGCCCATCCCCCAGGACCAAGGCTCATGCGTTCCTGGGCTGGACGCCAACACAGGCGCTGGCTTCAGTAATAAAACAGCCGGCTTTTCGCCAGCCCGTACTGACATAAATGAAGGACCTGAGAAGCGATCACAAAGGAAGTTCAAATAATTTAAAGTCAATTATATAATATGTTCCAGTCCGAATTGCTTAAATAGGTTTGTTAATTGTTTTGTTTGATAAAAAGTTGCTTGACAGTTGTTATTAGATTTATACATAAAATTAAGGTTGCCAATTCAATGACATTACGACGTTATTTATCTATAATTATTGCATATGTATCAGTCAATTATTTATTTATTTCATTCTGTAAACTATTTGTCCAAAAACAATTACAGTTGTTAGTTATTATATAAAATTATTTAATTGTTAATTGAATTTTACTTTAACTTTACTACGTTATTTGTATTACTTGCATGTAAAGATGATATAGCCTTGCGGCCAAAATCAATAAAGAATTTTGAATGGAATTTAACTATTTTCATATGTTTCAAAGTGGAAATTTCTCAAAATAAAAATAAAAATGTGGATGAGTTGGCTTCAAATTCCTAAAGAATATACTTAGCTTTCACTTAGTTTTTCAATGAAAGCTAAGTATATTCTTTAGGAATTTGAAGCCAACTCATCCAAATTTGTTATTTTGAGAAATTTTCACTTTAAAACATGTGAAAATAGTAATATTTTAAAGCTCTGGAAACCCCATTCAATTAAAGAAAACGTTTAAAATTCACAGTTTATAAACTGCAATCAGTTATAAACCAGGCTGACACACAGCTAAGTGCTAAAGCACTGCTGGCGTGAGTGAATTGAATTTATTTTGCAATTTGTTACTTTAATTCGCTCCACTCACAGCCTCGGCCTCAGCTTGGTTTCCTGTATGATCACGGGCTTCGTCATCAGATTTACGGGTTGTTTACTGACATTCATACTACATATCGTGAAAGGAAAATGGGTTTTTAATTGCAATACAATCAGACTACTCATTACCCTGTTATAGCGAAAAATGGCCCTGTTTTGGCCGTCATTTTGAATCGACTTGATTGATTGTCTCAACTTTTGGTATACCGATGTACAACAACATAATACATATTTTTATACGTACATATTTACATAAAGTGTGGAAAAGTTGCTCAAAACGTGTTGTGGGAGCAGGATCGGTGCTCATTTCATGGCCCCTGGTCTGGGTCTTACCATGCCGACGGCATGAATATCTCTGTTTTCCATGGAAATTCGATTATAATAGTTAGGATAAATTGGCTTAAAATACCTAAAGAATACATATAACTTTTATTTAAACGTTGAAAACTGCCAGTTTATAACTGCAACCATGAATAATCAACAATAGAATTGATTGTTGATATTCTCTGCATCGTCCGACCGCGCTGCGCAACCTTGAAGTCGACTCCATTTCACCGATCGATAAACAAGTAACGAGTCACTGAAAGCAATTCAACTGAGAAGCAACAGAATGGAGAAATGGAGAAATGGAGATGTGATGGAAAGTGGAAGCGTGGCGGCGATACCTGCTGCATTCACTTCTATGTATTCTTTGCTTTAGTTCGGTGTGCTTGAATTTCCCTAGCTAGTGCATACGGTACACAGTATGTCTGAAAAGTAACGGAACTCTTTATACGGGGTGAGTTTTAAATGTCCCTCCCCACCTTAACTTTTGAAAAAGGAAATATTTTGAAAAACCCTTTGGGGAATGTTCTAATAGGATCCTAAAGTTTGTTTTGCCGTACTTTGCGTCACCCAACCCTACCCAAAAACTGGGGGAGGCCCCCTCAAACTTTTCAAGTACAAACCTTCCCTCGTGGCACATTAAAAGAAAGAGAATTTTAATACAAATTCAACGACGCAAAATATATTGTTGTATCTCAACTCGTTTTTTGTCATACCCATTAAAAAGTACAAAATCAGGTTTGATTTGTCACATTTTACATACAACTTATTTTGAATAACAGACTTTACTTGAAAATCGCCATAAGGCAACATTACAACCTTATAACATAAACCCTTATAGTACAACCCTTTTGAAGAACAATTGGTCATAGAAAATTGCATGTGAAGTGTAGCATGTTAAACCTTATTTCTTGTAATCTTTAAATAGTTATAACAAAAAACGAGTTGAGATGCAAAGTTTTGTTTTGCGTAGTTGATTTGGTTAAAGTTCCCTTTCCTTTTAGATGCCACAAGGGGGGTTTGTATTTAAAAATTTGGGGGGTCCTCCCACCCGGTTTTGGGTGGGGGTAGGTGACGCAAATTACGTCAAAACAAACTTCAGGATCCTATAAAAACATTTAAAGCGTTTTATTGAAATATTTCCTATTTCAAAAGTTAGGGTGGGGGGCATTTAAAACTCACCCTGTATACAGTATACACAGTAGTAATGATGCTATAATTAAGTATCTGTGTATTTCCTCTAACAAATAAGACTAAAACTGTTCAAATCGGCTGACACATGATATTTTTATTGTGGTCCAATCGTCTGCGGGTTTTGTTTACCCGTCAAAAAACGAAATGAAGGAAAGAGCGAATATTAAGTTCTCCAAACTTGGCAGAACTTTCACGGAAACACTTGTGTCGGCGAAGAAAGTCTACGGTTTAGGATTTGTATAGGACACGTTTATTTGAGTGGTATACACGTTTGAAAGATGACCGTTAAAATTTGGAAGACAACCCAAAGCTGGTCAAAAATTGGAAATCTAAAGAGATGTTCCAAACCTTTAACTAAAATTTGGCTTATCGTGTATCTGTTGACTTGATTCATTGTTTTTTGCTTCAAGTGCGAGACTCGAGCGTACCGTAAACATGTCTGTAAACAATTTCTTTTGTATTGGTCGGGGAGACGAAGAGAAATACTTGATCTTTATTTAAATTTTCGGTTTCATGACAAAGTTAAGTAATTCGTAAGTAAATAATAACTGATAAGTAAAGTAATGAAGTTGGATTCATTCATTATATACCATCTGTGCATTAGTGTTCAAGTTTGAAAATTAAATTTAATATTGGATGATGGTAATGGTAATTGATAATGATAAATGATAATTTTAATGATAAATGGGATACATGAATAATGTAAGTAATGTTATGAAGTGAACGAGCACGGTGTAGAAATATCTTAATGTTTGACGGCAAAAGCAACTTCTTTACCTTAACCATAGCCGACAACTGCAAAGTAGGCCTTCTCGTATACCTTCAACTGATTCTGGCTATTATAGACTGAAACTTAACCGAATGAATCAGTCTCCTTAGTGAACCAGGCCCTTGGTAGACAACCTACCAAGCTGTTCATTTTAACTATAGAAATGGAACTAATCTATACTAATATATAAAAATGAGATGGTGTGAGTCTGTGTGGCTGTTCCTCAATCACGCAAATACCACTGGACCAATTTTAATGAAATTTTACAGGAATGTGGCTTATATACCTGATTAAAACATAGGCTATTAACATGTTTGATAATTCAATTATTTTCAAGATGGCGGTAATTAATAGGACCTCACTACATGTAAAAAATTATAACACCAAAACTGTCACGTACAATTCTAGAAAAGCCGTAAAAGACATTTAATTTTTGACAGCTCATGCGAGCTTTAAAATTTAATTTTCTACACGAATGGTCCTGAGCACTTTTTCGTATCTTCAAACGTTTGCTCGGAAAGCTTGCTTCAGCGTGGAGAAACAGGCTCATGATGCGCGCCGCTGCACGCTCAAACTCGGCACTTCCACGGGTTACACCCCTCGGCGCCTCAGTACGTCTGACCGACAGTATTTGTTGACCATATTACTTACGATTCATGCTTTACAGCGTGCAAACCAAATAAGAGTGTTGTATTATAGCCATGTAGTTTCCCATTTTCAACTAAACAAAATTAGTTTATGTTTTATTTAAAACTTATGTGGTTTGTCATGATAAATTAAATAAATTTTGTACTATAGCCATGTAATTTTCCATTTTCAACTAAGCACGAGTTGGGTTTTTGCTGGAATTTTGGATTTCAAACTTATTTGGTTTGTCATGATAAATTTAAATAAATGTTGTACTATAACCGTGCAGTTTTCCATGTTCAACTAAAGAAGAGTAGTTAATTTTGGATTTCAATCTTATGTGGTTTGTCATGATAAATTAAAATAAATGTTGTACTATAAGGTAGCCAACACTTATAAGGAGGAGATGGTGAACTAACAGGCACACTAAATGGTTTTCTAAGGATAAATAGGAAACTGTTTTGTTTACTTTAAATTTGCAGTTTTATTAAAATATACACACAGCTATGTTAAGAAAGCCCCGAGGCGAAGCGCGGGTACTCTCAGCTAGTCTATGTATAAATATGAGAACGGCCGCGCACACGATGTAGACTGAGTACATTATATCAACGAAACCATTCGAGAGTTCATTTAAAATGTTATATTGAGCTGATACAGTTCTCGGAATTCACTGCAATCGGCGAAATATCTGAAAACCCAAATGATTGTTCGGTGAATTGATACAATACTGTCTGAAAGTTTGATTTAGTGTGGAATGGCATTATTCAGTAATAAAGCCAGACATACAAGATCGAAATAGAAGCAATAAACACACTTTGAAGGACTTTTAGTTAGTCGGGAAATGATCTGTCTACAGTGCGCAAGAGCGGTATTTGTTCTAACACGACTGGCAATACAGTATTTGCATCATTGCAGTGCAGCGGTTGTTTCGGGGAATTTCATTAATCCGGACTCTATACTCGTATACAGCTTTGCCTCCACAGTTGTTGTACCAATGGCAATTACTGAGTGAATTGAAATCTCACCTTTATCACCTCGACTGTATTATGCGCTATCAGTTGTTTGTGGATGATACAATTAGCCTGTGCAGTGTGCACAAAGCCCACGATACACGGGGTGACGGACTGACGGGTGTTAGATGTGATTCACTAAACACTGTCGTGCTAAACACTATCCTAAACAACGAGTGTTTGCCGTTTTACCTGACCGCGTGTTTGGTCGTACTAAATAATTTTAACCTCCCGAACAGCTGAGCCGATTTAGTTTCAATTCGGTGTCATTTTGTTCAATGTTAATTTACAATAATTATAACAAACAGTAAGCTGTGCAATATTTTATTTTCAAAACAATGCATTTTTAAAATAAAAATCTATTGAAAGGTGTGCTTACTTTAAACACATTATGGTTAGTTTATTTTAAACAAGTTATATTGCCATTTCATTTGTAAGAACACGTTGGAAATTGTTTGTAAAACTACCGAGATATGTTAATAAAATCTGTACATCCACTGTACAGCACGGTCACTTGTCACGGAGTAGCTTGCTTGCAGTTCTAAGCCCGGATGGGTTCCAGGCTATGCTCACACGTGTTGCAACGTTACACTTCTAATTAGTTTTCTTCATAAATGAACCAACATTAGTTTTAAAGTATACTAACGGTTTTGCGGAATTTTTCAAAATTTAAATGGTAACCGTTTTATTAGTTTGAAAGTTCATAATAGTGGCGGAGAGCAATTTAGTAAAAGGAAAGAACGGACTTTTCCTGCCACTTCCGGAGAAAAACTACTCCTGCTCAGTTTTTATTAAAACTTCCTTTAGTAAAACGTCAGGAGTAGTTTTTCTCCGGAAGTGGCAGGAAAAGTCCGTTCTTTCCTAAAGTACGGACTAAAGTAACCATTAAAGTAAGTACCTAAAGTAATAGTAACTAAAGTAACCATTTTAACACTAACAATGGCTGACTATTTTTCTCAGTTTAAACTAGCATTAATAAAAATTGTACCAAATTTGAAATCAAACCTGTCAGACAATTTGGAGATAAAAATTATGAAGTATAAAGATTGATTTTCCATACTATCCGTAGCTCAGTTATTTTTTAAAATAATTAACTTTTATTGGTTTTAAAATAAAGAAAATGGAGCTATTTATTTAATGTACGTGTTTTGAAAATAAGATCATGCATATGACATCCATTTGATTCAATGGATTTTCTACTATTTCAGTAGAGCTCTGTCTTGCGTTGTTCAAAATGTCTTAAAAAATGCGGTTGGTTTCTGAATTGATTGCCCGTTTCAATTCTCTTAGGTTACGTTACATACATACAATAAACACGATTGTCAAAGAGCTTCTTAAGAGTTGTCATGGAAACGGACGGGTAGAGTCTGTGATTCTCAGTCAGGCGAGCTAAGAGTTCGTTGATGCAATTGAAAACCGGAAACATGTGCTAAGAGCTAAGATGAAGTTATATTTCACTCTGAGACTTTTAACTCTATATCATAAAATCTAGTAGGTTATTTACTATTAAAAAACCAGGTCGACACGCAGCTGTGTGCTAAAGTGCCGCTGGCATGAGCGAATCGAATTTCCTTATTACTATAGGAGTTAGGAGGCTCGCTTCGGCGTACTGATGCCTCAGACCTGCAAACAAAATCATATGAATCTGGCCTTTATCTGTACGTTTTACTTCGTATCATGAATGGAAAATATGTTTACAGTGTCCCGCTGTTGGATCAAAAACACTTTTTGACAGCTTTTTTGAAACAAATGTATGAATTTTCGTAGTTTTTAGTATATTGATGGATAATATCAAAACACACATTTATTTCAAATTTCATCCAAATCGGATGAAATTTACTGTTTTTAGATAATTAAAACCACTTTTTTTGATAAAACTCCCTCCAATAGTGTATTTCTCGCAGTACGATTTTGCTGGCTTACAAAATTGACCGAGATATTTGAAAGGAACATTTATACCAAATATCATGAAACATGCGACGTGTAGAGAGTACACATATACACACACTCGTGTATACTCGTACATATGCATATTAGGTTTTGAAACAATTCTCAACACGTGTTCTGGGAGTCAGGATTGGTGCACATATCGTGGTCCCGGGTCTGGTACTTACCATGCTAACTGTGCATGTGCAAAAGTCAATCGCAAGTAGAGAAATAGACCAACTCTTCAGTAAAAAATCTAATGATGAGTAAAATATAACAAACTCTAAATTAAAGTAAATTTTACACTTTAAATTGTTTAGCTGAACAGACCTATTTAGTAGATGCAAACGCTTTTACAGGCAAATGCAGTCAAACTGGTAATTTAATTCTACCTACTTGAATTGGTAAATCAAACCATTAGCCAAGGTGAATCCAGCAGAAACTCTGTTTTAATTGAAACATTCTACATTGGTAGTTAGAACGACAGTTGAGTGTTAAAATCTATTTCTTACTGAGGTAAATTCGAAGTTACTTGATTGGTAAACTCAACCTCTACTTAATGGTTGTTTCACCTATAAAGATAGTTAATCCTAATCCAACACTGAGATAATGTTAAACCTTTAATGTGTAAATATAACAAGACAATGTCGACAAGAAATATATAGGAAATGTGTTACTTAGCCTTTGTGATAAGTAAATTCAATTGTTCATGGTTGGTAAATCAAGCCAATTTGAAGCCAAAAGGGCTGGCATTACTCCTGTGGTATTACCAACAGCAAATTGTCGAATTGGTAAACTAAAAAAATGTTATATGTTTACTAAATTTTACTACTAGCAGCACTATACATTGTGTGTCCATATAGTAATCCTCGATATTGTTCAAAGTTAACAATGTATTGTTTAATCCAGCAAATCATTTTTCTCTGTGCATGAGGACGACACGAAAATCTCATTTTCCCACAGCAAATTCGATAATAAACTCGATTACTCTGACAATTTCGCTTTGAACTTCCTTCTAATATCAATTTTGCCGGCCTAAAGTTCGATATTAAAATGCCTTAACACCATCTCTCTAGTCACTGATCACCCTAAAACTACCAAAAATAAAATAATTAATGAACTGAAGCAGTAAAAAGTTTGAAAAAGGTGCCCGACCTTAACGCCTGTGATCGTGACGACCATTTTTATCAGTTAGGGCTTTGTAGAGGCTTTGTTTTACGAAAAGATCATAATTGACCTGACAGTTTTTGGATATCTATTTATCCGCTATTAATTAGAAACATAGTAGTATCAAATCAAAGCTAATTAAATGTGATTTTAGTTAACATAAACACGGCGAGAAGGCGAGAAGGCTGGCGGTGTGGCCTTGTCAATCAAGTGTCGGACGCTTTGTTTTGCTTCCCTCACAAGTTGAGTTGAGTTGAATCTTGCTGCTACGTTCCCCATAAAAGCAACAGGAATCGGGGCTAGTGTAGTCAGATGGTACAGTAAAATCAGTCCCAAGTTAAAGTAAAACCACTTTTATCTGACAAGTAACAAAGTAAGAAAGCAAATAGATAAATTAAGATTATATTGTAAACCTTGTGAAATACTATGGAGGGCCATCGTCACTGGACTCAGCTTGAATTAGCTAACTAAAATCTGTCAGGACATTTTGGCTTACTCATCATATTGTTTTCATTAAAACTTGTTTAGCATGTTGTAATTTGAGCCAACAGGATAAACATGGGTACCCCAGTACTTATTTTATCTATGAAATGTCATCTACTTTATAATAGTTTTAAAGGAGCAAATTGTATGTAAAATAAATACAATAACCATCAATGTGTAACACGGTATGCAAGGGATAATAACAAAAATTTGTTTTAAGTTTCGCTATAAATAATTTTGTGGAAGTTTGTAGTCAATATTTGATGTGAAGAAAACTTATTTTGTTGTCAACTCAAGAACAAATCATTATTTCGGTACCAACCAAATTGATGCCTAAGCCTTTTTTAACACTTTTAAAACAGCTTATTTTGGCCATCTTTAAGAATTTTTGCTAATGTTGGCGTAAGGTTTTTGCTTAAACCAGGTTATACAAACCTAGAGACAACCTTTGAGAACATGGAAATCTTTTTTTATATCTACATCAGAAAGTAGCGTCCTAAACGGGGAACTACAAGAGCTTGTTTTGAGAAACTTTTTCTTGGGTGATCAATCCTCTTAACTTAATCCAAGTAAATTAAACCAGTTGACTAATCAATGGGTGTTAGAAGTATTTTCATAGTTGCTACGATAATTGAATTTAACTGTTGAGTACATGATGTACTCGTAGTTTGTGTTAGATGAATTATTGAGGCTCGACTCTGATACAAGTGTACTGGGAATACTGTCCATTATCAATGCTCAATTCCCGGTTGAAGCGATACTTAATAATGCACGCACTTCACTAGTTGGATGAATTTATGAACCATCAATGTAATGTGATCACTAAACAGTTCAATAAGTTTTCATTTTTAAAATTTAATTTAATTTTATTTCATGTTTTAATACAGTCATAAAACCAGTTACACTGAAGCAGTTAAAACAATGTTCAAAGTCCAATGTGGGGGTTCTTAAGGCACTTCACCAAATATATACATGTATAATCTATTGAATTTTAACATAACATAGATATTTAAACTATGAACACAAGTAACAATATTATAACTAATTCAAATAAATAACAATATGTAACTTTAAATAAATAAGCATGCAGTAACAATATAATACTCGTACTAAATTAACCAAAAACAATACAATTTAACGATATAATACCTTTATTACATAACATTCGTAACAGAAATTGAATTGCACAAAACAACGATAATAGGAAATTTGAAGATGAAAAACAATTGTGTAAAAACTAAATGATTTAATCTTGTCATCTGCGCCCACTCCCCCGGACCAAGTCACTCAAGCGTTCCTGGGCTGGACGCCAACACAGACGTTGTCTTGAAGGCAACCGGCTTTTCGCTAGCCCGTCCTGATCATGAGTAACCATGGACCGGGGAAGCGAGCACAAAAGAAACGCGATTACACAGGTGATAACTCATCCTTACATTTTACTTTAAATAATTTCAAATTGTCAAACATAATGTAAACTTTGTCATTCCGTGTACTGAGCAAGTTGTAAGACCTCATGATTCTGGAGAGAGGGGGAACAACTTTTTTTCAATTAGATGAAACTCTTTATACACTAATAGTAGTTTTGTATAGTTATTTTTTCAAGTTTGGTCCTATTTACTATATGGTTGGCTTGTATTTTAATCAATTTATTTTGTAATGCATATTTCGATAAGTAACAAAAAACAAACCGAGAGCTGTTGTGGTTTATTTGTTTGGATATAAAAAAGTTGTTTAATTTTTGTATCCTTGAAAAACTAAAAAACCTTAAAGACGTAAATTATAATAACAGCTGATTAATGTAAAATTGTTTCTATTTATCACACACTGATTTTTACCACGATTGACAAAGCTAAATTCCCGCCCAGTTTTAATGTCAAAGTTATATTCAATAACAATATGCATTCGAAGATAGATTAAACTAGATTTGATGAATCAGTTAAGATTATTTATTTTAAAGCCTTCTTGTCCTCTTCTAAATAAAAGGCCTTCTAGAATATAGGTCAAGTGACTAGATGGTAAATAAAAGGTCACGTTTTCTGACAAGAGATGGCTTCTACTGATAAAGCACACATTAGTGAACTGCACAATACACCTCCCCTTTATCCGATGATTATCTAGCTAGAGAGCTAGAGGGTTCTTTCAGTGATTCCATTTGCTAAGGTTTATGGCTCGTTTTACAACTGTACTTTCAACCTATTTCAGGTTAAGAATTGTGCGAAATAAAAGAGCCCTTCCCTAGAGGTTGAAAGCAGCTTATTCTCTACATGCCTTGAATGTCGAGTCTGTTTGGAATTTGAAGCAAAACCATGGTTCGAACCTGGAACAAGTATGGTGTTAACTGTGTATACAGAATATTTAAATCACAAGAAGGCCAATAAAGTAATAGACAAGCGCTTTCGACAGCAATGCTGTCATCGTTGCAAACTTGTTACATGAAAATCAAAAATTAATATTTATATACAGTTGTTGACAAATACAACAAAATTCAAAAATGATTTAAAAAATTATAACTAAGTGAAAAAAATATCATAATTGTGTATATATATTAAAAACTAATTTACTCAACAACGAAGATGGACCAATCATAAGTTCAAAATTAATAGATCTAATAACGTCAAAAACTTAACTTTTATTTACTCTAATTTCTTTCTTTATTTTTATATACTTTTTTATTAACTTTTTACATATATATATACACAATTATTATATTTTTTTCACTTAGTTATAATTTTTTAAATCATGTGTTTTGAATTTTGTTGTATTTGTCAACAACTGTATATAAATATTAATTTTTGATTTTTCATGTAACAAGTTTGCCTGACGATGACAGCAGTGCTGTCGAAAGCGCTTGTCTATTAAAAAATATGACACTTTATTGGCCTTCTTGTGATTTAAATATTCTGTAAGTATTGCCAATAATCTCCACTTCAAGAAATTAACTGTGTATGTAAAAGTCTTAATATTTCCACAGGAACTTTTCTTTTAACGTAATATGAAATGCTTGGACGCAAATAATTACGTTTTTAAACGTAATCGAACAACAAGAGTTGCTTTAGAAATTTGTAATCACTACTTTTGAATAGCATACCCAGAAAATAATAAACCTTAAAATGGATAAAAGTATCTTTAGGTTGCTAAAAGTATAATAGTCTCTTCTAAAAATTTAAGAGTTTGACTAGTATAAAAACTAATAAGACTGTAGGTTTAAGAAAAATACTATTCAAATAATAAAAGCATAGCAACGAATATTGTTAAAGCGAATTATAAAATAAGTTAAATACAACCCACAGATCAGTAATCTCTTTACGAGGTTAAAAGGAGGATTGATTGTAATAACTATTGATCTTCCACGTTTTGCTTAGTATTGTATTCAAAACTCAAGTTAGACTCAAGTGATTTCAGGTTGTTTTAGATATAGGAGGGCTGTTTTTAAATTGAGTTCAGTTCAAAAATTTTAAAACTCACACTATTTGCAGACACGTTATCAATGTATAATTAAAAAATATGAAAATCTAATGGCAGTCAATACGACTGTTCTGTCAGGCCGATTTTCTTCATTTTTTTAAATGCAAGGTATTTACGCATAGATTCTTTATCAAACGTCATATCTCAGGTTCTAATTGAGATAAATTGTTTGTTTTGGTTTAAGAACACTCAGGGAATCATGTTCTTTCATTAGAGATATCATTCGACATATTTAGTTACATTTAAGAGGAGTTATGCGTGGACAAACAATTTTTGGCACTGTTAAGAATTTAAATTTGCTTGAGTTAAAACATATGGGCAAAGTATTAAAAATGCCTAGCTGCTGTAAATGTAAACATAAACAAATAATAAAAACAAAAGTGTATAAGTTTCAACTCTCAAGGAAATACCCTAACTGAAAGAGTATAGTCATTAGCAAAGTGAATACCCAAACCGAGAGGCCGAAGCAGAACCGTGAGCGAAGCGAACGGAACTGAGGCCGGAGGCGAAGCCCCCACCTGGCCGAAGGCTAGTATTATATTGATATTAAAGATCATTCTTTCACATGTAGTTTGGCATATTCACGATGAAGATAAGATCACTTATGAAACTAAGGCACAAGGTTTTCTAGGCCTTTACATGACATGACATTCCCCGCTAGTATCCATAGCGAGAAGTGGACATAGTTCACTCTTCAAACTGCTTAGTTAGTCACATCTGGATTACACGCAATTTTTAAAGTTAAAGGCAGAATTCAAATGTATCCGGTTGAAGAAGGGTTTTAGAAATCCCTAACGAGAAGAAAATGCAAAAAAAGAAAATTAGATGCCAACATTATTTGTTTAATCGGGCTATTATTTTACTGGTGGGAATATTATAAGTAGAGATAATTTTTCTTCGAAGTTTAGGAAATATACAATTGTCAAAACAATATTTTGAGCAAACCGTAGGGTTCAAAATAAGTCAGGCTATCCAGTGACGTATAATTTGCATCTTATACTAGCCAAATAAGAACGAAAGATTCTGAACAGCTCTCGTAGTAGTTGCTACTATTCGACCTTATTGTTGTTTTGTAGTCGAGGTTAACTAATTTTCTAAAGTTATAGTCTTATCAATGAACGCATTAACAGGTAACCATTAGGTCAGAGCAGACCTCACGGCCGACACTTGACCGCTAGCTTCAGGTAAAAGACAAAGTGTTTGTTGACTGGTGATCATAGAAAACGTTTCTATTGCAAATTGAAAATCCGGTGAACAAAACTGAGCGTTTTAGAACCTTTGATCCTCAAGATCTTTCAGCGTATTGTAATTGTTGTCAGTTGGATCAGCTTTGGACATCAGAAATCAGAACTTTATTTCCATTGATCAAGTTGTACAAAAAATAGGCATTGTCACAATAATAATTTAAAATGTTACTGTAATTTATAATATATTATAGTCAGTAGATTAGATAATTAATCATACAGTGTATTAAATATTAAACAAAGCAAATAAAAATGTTATGCCTATATTTTGCTCTAATATCTCGTTTTTGCTATAAGCTGGGTTTATAAGGAGCCAAGCCATCATTTCGTTTTTGAAAATTTTGAATGGAATGGTTCGAGCAGAATAGTGTAATTAATTGAAAAGTGTTAGACAACTTCCCTGATTCGAGATTCCGATCTTGAACCTAATCTATGATGTGATATGTTAAAATGTCTTCTATTACCAGTAAAGTGTGAATGAATGTTCTGGTTGAAAATTTATTAAAATTACATTTAGTGAAAGTGAGGATGACAAAATGTAAATATTAAAAACTGTTAAAACTTGTATCTGAATAAGGAGTGGCCTGCAGTGTGCCAACGGGTGAACTCTGTACATTGTTCTAATTGCGCATTTCTAAATAATGAGAATTTCTGTAACAGAAGTTCCATAAAATAAAAAGCCACTGTCTGCGTGTAAGTAGAGTCACGGCTTGCAAAGCGCAAGGTCGCCAGTTCGATTCCCGGCGCAGGCACAGAGTTTGGACCACTTTCCCTAAAAGCGTGTTGTGATGCCCACAAACCCTAAGTTAAGTAACTCATTAAAAATGCCATTGGCGTAGACAGCATGAAGTGGCATGACCCCGCATAATCAAACCATAGGAAATGTGTGATTGAAAAATCTCAAAGTAAGCCTTTTCTTAAGCACTGTAAAGAAATCATGTCCAGAAGAAATCATCAACTTCCAGAAGAGATAATACACCCGAGAACCGTAGTACATACATTGTTAATATGAATTGCCCAGTTTGATTTAGTGTCTAAGAAGAACCCTAATTGTTTCACTGACTGTGAGTATTGATTTAGTGACTAAGAGAAAAACAAATGAGTTTGTTAGAAGAGAACCAATTGAGTGCCTCACCCTCTCTGCCAATGTCGATCAGCTGGAAAGTTGAGTTGGATTGTAGGAAAGTGGCGCTCACACGCCTGATTGATTGCTCTATCAAGTACCGAGTTGTAGCAGTGAACTACACCGATACACCGATCAGAGTGACTTGGGCTTACCCTGTTGTATAAGGATGTTCAGTGTTTACTCAATCCTGAAAATAGAATTCACGCTACACATGTTGACCTTGTATTTGACTTCAAGGCTGAAAAAAGAGAAATATCCCCACTATCCTTTTTGAAGATGAAAAACGTGTTGAATCATCAGGAAAATCTACTCTAATAGTTCTTTTACTTAATTTCCTAAAGCACATTTTACTCCTGTCGTAATTTGCGAATGCAGTTTTATGACCAAGACTCGTTTTAAGTGTCGTTTAAGAATCGTAAGTGTGATTTTACGATGTTTTCCAGTGCTGAACTACTCCCGCAAGTGCCAATTTAAGTATAGATTTAATCGTACAGACTCTGAGGGCAGTTTTCAACCCACAATTTCCGTTTACCCTTTTACTACTTCCGTATTTTCAAAGAGCACTCGGCTGGGTATTTGGTTCACTTGGAGTATTTACTGCCAGAATATGATTTGACTCTAGTCTCGCGAAGTGCTACGAGTGCTTTATAACCTCGGGGTGATTTCTGAAAACGGTTGGACTTCTATGACAACTTCTGTGACGAGTGCAGTTTTACAACTTGTACTAGTCAAAACGTTGATAACCAACTTGGAGCTGAATTTTAAAAACCTTGCCTTGTAGACTGTAGAAGATAGTAAATTAAAACCAGGCCGAAACGCAGCTAAGCACTAAAGCACTACTGGTGTGTGTGTGAGTTAAGCAAATTTCCGACCAACTGCAACAGAGAACACAACAAATACCTATTTATGCACATCCAATGAAATGGATGGTAATGGGGGGGGGGGGTTCCCTTCCATTGGAGTGAGAAATGGCTACCGGCCTACGGATGCTTAAGTGGGAGATTTCGAATGCATGAGCCAGTATGACTGCAAACATTGTATGTATGAATGAGTTCTCAATGTAAGTGCGAGTGACAGAATTTTAGATTTTAAAATAGCCTATTTAAAACGTGACGGTTGCAATGCAATGTATGTTTTTGACGAAATAAACATTTATTTGTATTGAAATGACATCAATCCTTTGTGTCGTTTCAAATAAACAGCCAAAAAAGAGATTTTTCGCTACAACAGCGGAATGAGTAGTCTGATTTGAATAAAATTTGAAATCAGTTTTCCTTTCACATACCATAAAAGGAACGCCAGTGCCCCAAGTCTTCTTGAGAGTTTTTCCGGCAGCATCTTCAACTTATGTGACAGGCAGTTGTAGAAAGCTGCTCCACAGTAGGATTTCATTTGTTATGCGTTTATACGTGCCGTTTGACGTTTTACTTTCGTTATAAACGGAGTTTGAATAAAAGTAGTTAATCTAGAACCAGCCGAGTGGTTCTAATGAATGGTTAACAGTAAAGAGGTCTAGTACATGCAAATAGCATACACCCTCAGGTCAGAGCTCGACGCTGTCAGGACGTATAAGGGAATAATGTCATTACCTTATTTTCTCACCATAACTAATTATGTCCGAGCATAACCGATTTACCGAGAGGCTTGGTAATTTAAGTGAAGCGAATTCGCTGCGCTCACAGCCTCGCTTCAGCCTTCGGCCTCAGCTTTGCACCCATTATTATTACGTGTTAGGAGGGTGCTCGCTACCCACAGCCTCGCTTCAGGCTGCCTCAGCTTTGCACCCATATTATTACAACTGTTGGGAGGGTGCTCGCTACCCACAGCCTCCTTCAGCCTTCGGCCTCAGCTTTGCACATTATTATTACGGGTGTTGGAGGGTGCTCGCTACCCACAGCCTCGCTTCAGCCTTCGGCCTCAGCTTTGCACCCATTATTATTACGACTGTTAGGAGGGTTCTCGCTACCCACAGCCTCGCTTCAGCCTTCGGCCTCAGCTTTGCACCCATTATTATTACGACTGTTAGGAGTTGCCGCTACCCATTACTCCTTCAGCCTTCGACTCTCTGCTTTGCACCATTATTATTACGAATGTTAGGGAGGGTTCTGCTACACAGCCTCGCTTCAGCCTTCGGCCTCAGCTTTGCACCCATTATTATTACGACTGTTAGGAGGGTTTATCGCTACTTCAGCAAGCCTCGCTTCAGCCTTCGGCCTCCCATTTTGCACCCATTATTATTACGCGAGGTGTTGCAGGGGTTTTCCCGCTCACAGCCTCGCTTTAGCCTTCGGCCTCAGCTTTGCACCCATTATTATCGAGGTGGTGGGGAGGTGCTCGCTACGCTCACAGCCTCGCTTTAGCCTTCGGCCTCAGCTTTGCACCCATTATTATTACGAGGTGTTGAGTTATCGCTACGCTCACAGCCTTGCTTTAGCCTTCGGCCTCAGCTTTGCACATTATTATTACGAGTGTTGAGGTGCTACCGGCTCACAGCCTCGCTTCGGCCTTCGGCCTCAGCTTTGCACCCATATTATTACGAGGTGTTGGGAGGTGCTCGCTACGCTCACAGCCTCGCTTTAGCCTTCGGCCTCAGCTTTGCACCCATTATTATTACGAGTGTTAGGAGGGTGCTCGCTACGCTATCAGCCTCAGCTTTATTTCGGCCTCAGCTTTGCACCCATTATTATTACGAGTGTTAGGAGTGTGCTCGCTACGCTCACAGCCTCGCTTTAGCCTTCGGCCTCAGCTTTGCACCCATTATTATTACGAGTGTTAGGAGGGTGCTGCTCACGCTCAGGCTTCCTTTAGCCTTCGGCCTCAGCTTTGCACCCATTATTATTACGAGTGTTAGGGTGCTCGCTACGCTCACAGCCTCGCTTTAGCCTTCGGCCTCAGCTTTGCACCCATTATTATTACGAGTGTTACGGTGGTCACCTTCACCTCCACAGCCTCGCTTTAGCCTTCGGCCTCAGCTTTGCACCCATTATTATTACGAGGACTGTTAGGAGGGTGCTCGCTACGCTCACAGCCTCGCTTTAGCCTTCGGCCTCAGCTTTGCACCCATTGTTTTTACGAGTGTTAGGAGGGTTAGTAATCCAAAAACACTTTATATACATATTTTTATGTGTGTATCACCTCTATTTTTTCTCACATTCATCTCTCATTTTTATCTGATTTTCACAAGACTTGGCACACGTGTTCCTTTTGTAAAGAAATATCTCAGTCAAGTTCATGAGCCGGAAACAATGGATAGGTTACAATCATCTCATAAAATTGACAAAATTCAGTATGTTCAACCGGTAAAACTTAATGAAGGTGCATTTTTTGCCGTTTTACTTAGTTTCTAGCAGGGCTTTAAATTATTAGCTTAAGCGAACATATTCAGAACAAAGCGGCGGTTCCGTCCCTGCCCTGAACAAAGAGGCGCGTTAGGACATCACCTTCGAGGGTACTCGGCCGAGCTCAGGCGCAACCATGTAGTCCCTACTGCCTGTCCACCGGTGCAATACGGCCACACCCGACAATATATGTATCGTCTCTGGTCTTCCCGTGCTGACGGTATGAATATGTCATATTTCCAAAAGAAAAATGGTATTTACAATCGTATTACAATATTGGAAGTTCAAATGGTTGTGATTGAAATGTTTGCCATGTTAAGATCTGTAAAACAGTAACGAGAAACTGAATTCCGAAACTATTTGCGGCTCTGCGGTGACGGTTGCTCGAAGGGAAATGAGCAGTTGAGCAGAACTGCACGTGTACATCATCCAGCTAACTCAATCACTCACTCACTCATGCAGCTTGCCCTGCTGATCTCATCACTGGTGTACCCACTACCCACACTAATCACACTTTCACACTACCCTCACCCCCTCACCCCTCAGGCCGGTTTTATGCATGTCACCTCGTCGCTCGTTCTTAGCTCCATTGGTTCAAATGGGCGCATATATGCACTGTTAGGTGACGCGTGACCTCGCGCGTCCCCGAGAAACCCACGTGACTCACGTCACCCACGCGCGCGCCACATTGTTTCAAATCGGTGTATTTATGCAACTGCGACGTCGCGCGGACTACTGGTGTTCTATAGACCGCTTCAAGTTGAAATGTGTTGTAATCGTGTTTATTTCGCGTAAGTAAATTAATAAGGTTTGTTGTTGCGTAAGTAAATTAATAAGGAAATATAAATGATTTTTTCCAAACACCGAATAGTAACCTTTAGTTTAAAGTGTCCAGAAGCAGTAATTTAACGTTTAATTTACTATTGAAAATCATGATCCAAACCCCAAAAGGTACATTTCCCTAAGCTTCATTGGATGATAAATTATTCTCGGAAAAGATGTTTTCGGGCATAATAAGTAATTATAATACTGTACATTAGATAATCTGATAACGAACTTAATCCATGCAAACATAAGAGCTGTTAAAAAACAACAAACTCAACAAACAACTAAACCAATTAACAAGGATTGTGGAATCAAAAAATAGAACTAGCGGTTTTCATTGTGTTCTTAATTAACTGCGGAACTTTCGCACATAAGCGTACGCTTGTACTACGGAACTATAAGTAACTTCATTCCTCAGTCCTCACCCCATTATGTTGTAAACACAGAACTTGTTGACGAGGGATGGGTGCAGGTACAGCGTGAAAAACACTCCATGATTGGCACGCAGTTTATTAATGGAGTGAACGGCCCATCTCCTGCGTTTTTGCACTTATACAAAGAGTATAAATGAACCGGGTCTATCCTCCGCACTTACTCTTGTGCAACTGAGTCATAAATGCAGTGAAACAACGAAGGCGGTAAAACACTTCCGACGCGCGTCCTTTTCAATGACCGAAATTTCACGCGACTCCAAGTCGCGCGACGTCGCGCGTCAGTGACACCCATGCATAAAACCGGCCTCACATTACACACACACTACAACACACTGCGGATTCCATAAACGTGTCAAAATAATATCTTGCAAACTGCTGTGAAAACGAACAAATCAACCGCTATTAAGTGCCCTTCTCAGCCGCACGGCGACGCTGCGATGCGAGGGTTTACGGCGGCCTGTTTGTTACACGTCAAAATTATTTTTAACACTAATACAAATGATATTTGAGGGAACTAGACGAGTTTTCCGACACGAGTGTGTAGCGTATTTTCCCGAAATAATGCGTTTTAAGTTAACAACAAATGAATTTGTTCTAAATTCTATATGCAATGTATTTGTACGATACACGCTAGACATGTAGGTGCTTCCACGTACACGTACGATGAAGTCGTCCTTTGTGCAATATTGTTATCCCCAGGGTCCGAGTTATTGATGAATTATAGAAACGCAATGCTTTTGTAAGTGCATTGTAGTTGTGCATTGTGCAGTATTGTGCCTCTCAGGTTCCATGTTATTATTAAATTCAAGCGAGATTGACAGTATGAAAAGGTTGACATCGAAGGCGTACACGGTCTATTTTACCCCTTCTAAAAACCACTCTTAAAATTGAACATTTTCAAAACTGTTTCTTAGTGGGTGGTTTTGGGCTGCCAGAAATAGGTGTGCAAAGTGTCAAGTCTGTAGACCTAGCAGTTTGGGTTGTGGTCTGATTACGAGTGAGTGCAATTTCAGCTATCTGTAAAACTTTAATTCGTCAAACCTAAACCCCAGAATGGTACCACTGTATCTGGCAACTCAAAGACTTTAGTTAACGTATATTAAAAAATGCTGTGTTCATTCTTGACATCATTGTTTTGAAGAAACTTAAATGTTGTGTTTTCAATGTTAAAAGGTTTTAAGATCAATAAAAAGCAAAGTATGTGGTGCGATACAGTGAATTAAATCAGCGACTTTGGTGCATCGAAGACTTAGAACGGCTTTGGACAAAGCTGCGCTAAAAGAAAAAAAAACATTCGTTGGTACAGGCAGGGTGGATATTTTAGGGCTTCTAAGGCAAGATTGCCTGACGTTGTCGACGATTTCATCTGAGATTGGAGGCCCACCCGCACTAAAAAGCTTCTTTGCCAGTGTCGAAACACTGCCCTATACCAACGAATAATGTTTTTTTATTAGCGCAACTTTGTTGAATTTAAGTCGTCCTAAATCTTCGCTGCACTAAAGTCACTGACTTTAATTCACTGTACCATACTACACACTTTGCTTTTCCTTATATAATAAAACGATGCCGGCGTTAAAAGTAATTCGTGAACAGACATAAAAAATAAAAATCTCCCAAAGTCAACTTGTATAACCTCCTCGTTTCACTGAAGTCGGTTAAAAAAGGGTAACATGGAAAACACAACATTCAAGTTTCTTCGAAATAATGAAGTTAACAATCAGCACAGCTGTTTTGTAATAAATGTAAACAAAACTCTTTGAGTTCGGAATGCAGTGCAGCACTGGTACCACTCTTAGTGTTTTACGTTTGATGAATTACTATTATAGAGGTGATTGAAACTGCCCTGATGAAAACTCTGTACTGTATATGTACAAATGTTCAACGGTGTTTCAAATATATGGAATATGGAATTGCGTAGTTGCAACAGAAGAATTGTTACTCTACATATCTCTTAGGTGATTCAACGTTACACTTGAGCATATTACACTTACATACTGTATAACATAGCGTTTGTTGTATTTCTATGCATACCCAGTGTGGTAAAACCACGGATACGAAACCCACATTATATATAAACTACCATATATGGTCATATAGTCAGTACAGTACAGCTGACCCAGTGCGCAAGCGCACGCACACGTCTTACCCCTACCCTTCGGTCCAGCCCGGCGAGCAGTCTGGTTGCGCCGGTCGGAGACTCAACAAGTTCGCTGCGCTACTCCCCACAGCTAAGTACTAATCTTAAGTTTAGGGAAATATTTAGAATGTTTTAATTTCAGCTTTCAAAGGGGAAGATGCCGGGGTCGTGGTAATTCAATAATGTAAGCTCGTACGGGTGCCGTGTGCTAATCCGAGTAATTATGTAATTATTAATAAGTAGGTTCTGAGCTAATATTCATTGAGGTGAGGACAACATTAATAACTGGTTGGACTCATAAAGATGGCTGTGATGTTAGTTTAAGTAGCATAATTTAGTTAGGAAGATCCGAGTTAGTGGCCAGGCGCTCTCCTTTTAGGATAATTAGTTGGACAGGGTACGATACAAAAATCCCCCTGCCCACACCAGTATGTACGAGTATACATTTCAAATATAGTTGAGATAGGTGCTGTTCACTGTTCATTACTCTACCCTAAAGTGTCTGATTGATCCTAGTTCATTTCACTTTATGAGCTTCGCCTCGGACATTAGATAGAGCAGAGAGTTTGCATCAAAAGCTTCACTTTAGAATCCAGTAATGGAATGCACTATTAAGTAGAATGCACCTTTTGACACACTGCCGGAAATTAGTACAGTGGCTCAGAGCTTAAAGCTCTGCTTGCGACCTTTAAACGACTGATATTGACACCTTTGATGTTAGGTTCTTAGAACCACCCGTCTATTGAAACCTTTAAACTTGAAAACTCGATATTTTATTTTAAAGTATGATAAAGTTGAAATGGATAAAGATGGAAACATGAAACTAAGAAAAAAATAAAAGTGAACATTTTAGTAACCATTGTAGGTTTGCTCACTTCCCCAAAAATGGTTGAATTTCACTCCCATTTTCTGTGCAGGTGTAGGTATCTTTTGTGTTTTCTGTTACAGTTGGCCAGTCTGATTCACGGCTGTGATTGGTCATCCTCTGCTCTGAGTCAGCCAACGGGGCTGTCTGGTGGCTGGTCAGTCAGTCACTGTGCAGCTGTGAACGTACTTGATTTCCCTATTTCTTTTTTAAATTCGTAACGTTGTTGTACATGTTTTTATTGTCACCGAAAAACTGGTACACAATTGTAAAATAGTTTATAACATAAGTATATGACATCAAAGGAAAATTTATAAACAAATAATCTTATTGACGACAATATTTAAATAAATATAGAATAAATACATATAAAACCCACTTCATGAGAATAACGCTATAACCACATGCAGAATTATCACAATAACATTATACAACTTTTATCACAATACATTAGATAACAAACAATACTTATTTGCTAAACATAGATTAATTTTAACGTTCCAAGTTTTAAACTATGTTGCATTGTTTTAGGCTAGCTGTTAAAATTAACAGTAAGTAATTAAATTAATGCAAATACTATATGTAAATTGGGTTGATAAAACGTTGGTTAATATATAAATAAACTTTAACGGGGAAAAGGTTAACGTTTTTTTGTGGTGGGTTAAAACTGGTCAGCTTGCGCTGATTTCTTTTAGGCTAACTCTTTTCTTCAAGTTTGGTTTTAGGTTACTTTTCACTTGAAGATGGGGCTAGATTTCAGATCCCGAAACCTCGCGTACTTTTTACTCACTCAATGGAAAACGCCCGTAATATTATTTTAGCCTCAGACAATAATTATTTAATTAGTGAAATTTAGCTGCGAGGAATTTAGTTGAGGTTAAACTGAGTTACACAGCGATATACAGTGCTGTATACGAGTATATAGATAGATACGGCACAGATAATACCAACACGGATTTGCAGGAAAATTCAATAGCCCTAGCTTTGATGTCGATCTAATTGACTTGGTGTTGTCGACTACTACTTCAGTGCAATTAATGAAATTGCATTAAGCCTATACAATATAGGTACATTCTGTATGTTAGTAGCCTAGTTCATATTTACATTTCTCGCTACTAACATAATTATCAAACTACTAAAAGTAAACAGAACAAAGCTAATTTATGTATTTGGCCCTAATGAATTTAATTATGAACCACAAAAATTAACATCAAAGATTCCTTAACTCTCTTCTAAACGTTTAAAGAATTGGGTGCTTCAGTAGAAGACTTAGTTTTAAATATACAAATGATAACTGTTACAGTGCTACAAGAAGCCGCCTAAATGCAAATGCAATGCAGAGACAAAAATACGCCATCAATGCCGGAGAAAATGGCCTTTTCAATCAATTAATGTAAAAATGTAAATCAAATATGGGGAAATAAATTCATTTTCATTTATTCATTAGGTTATCAAATGCATGATTACCGACAAGTTACTACTGTTTCCAAACATATTTTTATTCTAATATATTGAATATTTGTGGCTATTTCATGAATTAGTGCCACTCGTAGGCCTACTGTAATGTTTGGTGTTACATTACCAGCCCGTGGTGTTTTCTGCATCCGTAAACCAAAGATAATGTTACGGTAAGTAGATTGCGCGTAGATGCCACATGGTTTAAGCTGCAAAGTCAACTTAGTTCGGCAGCCCGAGCACAGATAGCGCTGCGAGCGCTGCCGTATTTCTCCCCTCGGCTCCTTATGCTCGATTGTATCCTATGTCGATGGCTTAAATCTGACCAAATTGTGCAATTGTCGAGAACTCTACTAGAGACTTCCTCGCAGCGCTATCTGTGCTTGGCTTGCCGAACTATGTTGATTTTCTTGCTTCAGCCATCCTACTTACAACATTATCTTTGATAAAACCAATGAGAGATCAGTTTTGGTGTGCGTAAGCGTGTTGTACGTTACAATATGTTGTACCACGTATGAGTAAAGGGGACTGTTTTATTTGAATAGAACTGATATATTCAAGTTAAGAAACAATAGACGCAAGCAGTTGTTTTTATATACTACACGTAAGCCTACAAATGTTGTCCAACTGTTTCCGTTTAATGACTTCATTTGGTTTCATAGCTCCATCAATCATTTGTCAACAACATAACGGTGTAAACAACCTTGATGCTGTCAGATGCAATGTAAATATGTTTTAAACGTGTATTTCATTCAACATGTCTTAGAGTTAACCTTTCATTTAGTTACAATAATGTTTCTGTTATTGTTAAGAGTGAGCGGTGAGCGGTGGGGTGGGGTCAGTACGGGTGGAAGAAGGTGACGACCGACGATGTAGAATAAGCGAAAATGTGAGTTAAACACTTTAAAATGAATATAATAGTTAGCTTCATTTATTATTTACCTAAACCTACACATTACAATTCAGGTGAGATTTAATAGCGGAATTTTGAGGTTTATTTTTACTTAGTTTTACAAACTTTGAATTATACGAAAACGCTTAAGTTTTTATGAAGGAATCTTTTGTTAACATATCAATTTGGCCGATTAAAGAGTAAAGTTAATTTAAATGACGTTTGGAATACATATATTTCTAAATTTATCTTCTAGTAAATAAATAAATAATTTGAATTTGACCTACTCGGACGGTTTGATCAGTGAACGAAATTTCTGTTTAAAACTTTAAACGACCACCATTTTAAACATATTTGGTCTATTGCAAATTCGTTTGTATATTTGCATTGTTATTAAAAACGGGTTTACACAGCTTCAATGCAATGCATTTATCCAGTTATTGAATCTACCAATATTAATTGTTTTGTAAAATCACAAAATCCCGTTTACCAAGTAAACGAAGCGTTTTTCGAAAAACAGTAATTCTAGATTTTCCGTATATTTGACCCAAAACCCCTGATATTAAATATAGGTCAGGACTTTTATGAACCCTCGTTTTACACGGCATATATGAACAAACCACACCACTTTAAACAATTACTTAAATCCCTGTAAAATTACTTTCACTACAATAAATAGCAGTGATAATAAACTAAAGTAATTGAGTACTTGACACTAGTTTGGAATGGGAATGGGATAGGTTCCAAGTACAAAGTACGGAAGAGTGGTCGGTGGTGGTGGAGGCGAGAACTCATGTGGATGTGGTAGCTCTAAAATGTATGTATAACTAGTTAAACCAGGCTGACAACGCCGCTGGCATGAGTGAAGCGATTTCCTTATTACCATAGGATTTACAAGGAGGTTCGGCCGTCGGACTCAGACTTACCGGGTCTTTTACTGTACGTTTTGCTACGTATCATGAACGGAAAATCTGTTTCAAGTTTCATTGAAATTGCACTACCGTACTTATAACGCTGCTGTTGAGTGAAAATCACCTTTTGGCCGCATTTTGAAACGATTTTATGGATTTTCTTAATTTTATTATGATAGATACTAATAAAATACATCTAAATAAATAAAATAAGACTTTTGTCTGTACATTGCAAAGAATCCATCTGTTTTGGTAATTTGGTGTTTATATACTTTGTATAGACCGAAACTGACGAAAATTCCTGTCTGTCTGTCTATCGGTCTGTCTGTAACGTTCTTAAGGCATCTTGGACCACTTATAACTCAGATTTGACTGAAGCTATGGCAGTGAAACTTCGTGTAAAGGTTAAGCCCATTACGAAGTGTGTCTTTAGCTATATTTAATACCCATACAACATCTACAAAATAAATGGTGAAGGACCAAAGTGGGCACTGAACCCGTTTTAAGGCATATTGGATTGCTTATAACTCAAAATCGGCTGAAGCTATGGTAGTGAAACTTCGTTTGCAGAGTTTTACCCATTGCCCAGTGTGTCTTTAGCTATATTTTGTATCCATACAACATCCACAAAATATATGGCGAGGGGCCAAACCGGGCTCTGAAAAAGCCAGTATCTCACAAAGTAGCCAAACATCGATAAACACTTATTTGGTTTCCGTTTGTCTGTCCATTGAAATGAACCCATCGGTTTTTGGTTATTACCTTTTCTTACACTTTTTAAAGACCAAAACTGACGTTAAGAAAAATTCTGTCCGTCTGTCTGTCTGTAACACTTTTAAGCTAGTGAGCCCTGAACACGTTTTTAAAGCGTATTGGAACACTTTTACTCAAAATCGGTGAGGCTGTGGTGATGAAACTTCGTTTAAGAGTTTCACCCATTGCCCAGTGTGTCTTTAGCTATATTTTATATCCATTCAACATCCTCACATAAAATGTCGAGAGACCAAAGTAGGAACTGAAAACGTGTTTAAGGCATATTGGAACGGTTATAACTCAAAATAGGCTGAAGCAATGGCAGTGAAACTTCGTTAAAGGTTCATCCCGTTACGAAGTGTGTCTTTTGGTATCCACAAAATAAATTGCAAGAGACCAAAATGGACTTTAAAATGTTTTTTGTCGGCGCAGTGCTACGCTACACAGCCTACCATCTAACTTAGTATCCCACACTCAACCCCCCCCCCCCCTCCACCAAACACACAGCTAGATCCTCAATACAAGATCGTTGGGAGAACACACGCATGAAATTCGGTATCTTTGCGAAGTGTACGCAGCCGATGCCGGAGATGTGTAGTCCGCTCTCTAGATGTCCCGCGGACTATACCTTATCCTCACCTCTGCTACAGATAATAACAGATTACGCATCGGTTTCGCATGTTTGCATTTGACCATTAATATAACTTAATGCTTCAAACTTTGCAAACCATATTTTCAGTACCATATTTCAGTATTAAGTATACGAGTATTGTATTTGAATGCTGATGATATTGAACAATGAACCTATATTGTTGTAAACATATCTGCAGCAATGCAGTGCGATGAATTGTCGACTAATGTAAAATGCACAACATTGCTTATACTTGGTAAACGAAGCGTTTTTAATATGGCTTCTTCGTTTACCGACCTCCCCGTGGTGAAGCTGGATAGTTATGTCTTTTGTCTACGTGTACTTCACAGTTGGCGTAGGTAACTAACAGGCAATCATATTATTAAACTTTGTCGCCACAATATAACATTGAACACAACCGTGCAAAGAACAGGTACGTCTTTAAAACAGCTAGGAAACTTTAAGCCCACTTTCAAAATGAAGGAACAGGTGTAAGGATCGGTAGTTTGATGCCCCGAGCAGCCTGCATTTGTATAAAAATAATTTAAAGCCATGATACTATAAAATCTTATCCATGGCGAAGCATGGACAGCTAGTCATAATACAAAATTTAGAAATGATTCATAATTTAAATTAAAAATACGTTTAAATAAAATACAGCACAATAAAAGAAATTAATCAGCTAAATTAGAAACTTTTTATAGTACATCCCAAACATCACATAATACAAAATTTAAAATGTATTCATAATTTAAACTAAATGCCCTTATAAATAAAATACAGCATAGTATAAAAGAACCAGTTCAAATTAAAACCCATTATAGTACATTAAATTTTACTAGCCAACTATTTGCACGAGATAATTTGTCAGCTTTTATCTGTGGTTTATGTTTATTTATCCGTCAAACAGCTGACTGCGCCTCAGCACTGCCTGCATCAAGTCCTCACATCATTCGACGCGCTTTATTGATAAGAGTACATTGTTCAAATTCGTTCAGACCCTAAAATACATTTATTAAACATTTATAACATACTTTGTTGAATTTAAGTCGTCCTAAATCTTCGCTGCACTAAAGTCACTGACTTTAATTCACTGTACCATACTACACACTTTGCTTTTCCTTATATAATAAAACGATGCCGGCGTTAAAAAGTAATTCGTGAACAGACATAAAAAATAAAAATCTCCCAAAGTCAACTTGTATAACCTCCTCGTTTCACTGAAGTCGGTTAAAAAAGGGTAACATGGAAAACACAACATTCAAGTTTCTTCGAAATAATGAAGTTAACAATCAGCACAGCTGTTTTGTAATAAATGTAAACAAAACTCTTTGAGTTCGGAATGCAGTGCAGCACTGGTACCACTCTTAGTGTTTTACGTTTGATGAATTACTATTATAGAGGTGATTGAAACTGCCCTGATGAAAACTCTGTACTGTATATGTACAAATGTTCAACGGTGTTTCAAATATATGGAATATGGAATTGCGTAGTTGCAACAGAAGAATTGTTACTCTACATATCTCTTAGGTGATTCAACGTTACACTTGAGCATATTACACTTACATACTGTATAACATAGCGTTTGTTGTATTTCTATGCATACCCAGTGTGGTAAAACCACGGATACGAAACCCACATTATATATAAACTACCATATATGGTCATATAGTCAGTACAGTACAGCTGACCCAGTGCGCAAGCGCACGCACACGTCTTACCCCTACCCTTCGGTCCAGCCCGGCGAGCAGTCTGGTTGCGCCGGTCGGAGACTCAACAAGTTCGCTGCGCTACTCCCCACAGCTAAGTACTAATCTTAAGTTTAGGGAAATATTTAGAATGTTTTAATTTCAGCTTTCAAAGGGGAAGATGCCGGGGTCGTGGTAATTCAATAATGTAAGCTCGTACGGGTGCCGTGTGCTAATCCGAGTAATTATGTAATTATTAATAAGTAGGTTCTGAGCTAATATTCATTGAGGTGAGGACAACATTAATAACTGGTTGGACTCATAAAGATGGCTGTGATGTTAGTTTAAGTAGCATAATTTAGTTAGGAAGATCCGAGTTAGTGGCCAGGCGCTCTCCTTTTAGGATAATTAGTTGGACAGGGTACGATACAAAATCCCCTGCCCACACCAGTATGTACAGTATACATTTCAAATATAGTTGAGATAGGTGCTGTTCACTGTTCATTACTCTACCCTAAAGTGTCTGATTGATCCTAGTTCATTTCACTTTATGAGCTTCGCCTCGGACATTAGATAGAGCAGAGAGTTTGCATCAAAAGCTTCACTTTAGAATCCAGTAATGGAATGCACTATTAAGTAGAATGCACCTTTTGACACACTGCCGGAAATTAGTACAGTGGCTCAGAGCTTAAAGCTCTGCTTCAAGCGACCTTTAAACGACTGATATTGACACCTTTGATGTTAGGTTCTTAGAACCACCCGTCTATTGAAACCTTTAAACTTGAAAACTCGATATTTTATTTTAAAGTATGATAAAGTTGAAATGGATAAAGATGGAAACATGAAACTAAGAAAAAAATAAAAGTGAACATTTTAGTAACCATTGTAGGTTTGCTCACTTCCCCAAAAATGGTTGAATTTCACTCCCATTTTCTGTGCAGGTGTAGGTATCTTTTGTGTTTTCTGTTACAGTTGGCCAGTCTGATTCACGGCTGTGATTGGTCATCCTCTGCTCTGAGTCAGCCAACGGGGCTGTCTGGTGGCTGGTCAGTCAGTCACTGTGCAGCTGTGAACGTACTTGATTTCCTATTTCTTTTTAAATTCGTAACGTTGTTGTACATGTTTTATTGTCACCGAAAACTGGTACACAATTGTAAAATAGTTTATAACATAAGTATATGACATCAAAGGAAAATTTATAAACAAATAATCTTATTGACGACAATATTTAAATAAATATAGAATAAATACATATAAAACCCACTTCATGAGAATAACGCTATAACCACATGCAGAATTATCACAATAACATTATACAACTTTTATCACAATACATTAGATAACAAACAATACTTATTTGCTAAACATAGATTAATTTTAACGTTCCAAGTTTTAAACTATGTTGCATTGTTTTTTAGGCTAGCTGTTATTAAATTAACAGTAAGTAATTAAATTAATGCAAATACTATATGTAAATTGGGTTGATAAAACGTTGGTTAATATATAAATAAACTTTAACGGGGGAAAAGGTTAACGTTTTTTTGTGGTGGGTTAAAACTGGTCAGCTTGCGCTGATTTCTTTTAGGCTAACTCTTTTCTTCAAGTTTGGTTTTAGGTTACTTTTCACTTGAAGATGGGGCTAGATTTCAGATCCCGAAACCTCGCGTACTTTTTACTCACTCAATGGAAAACGCCCGTAATATTATTTTAGCCTCAGACAATAATTATTTAATTAGTGAAATTTAGCTGCGAGGAATTTAGTTGAGGTTAAACTGAGTTACACAGCGATATACAGTGCTGTATACGAGTATATAGATAGATACGGCACAGATAATACCAACACGGATTTGCAGGAAAATTCAATAGCCCTAGCTTTGATGTCGATCTAATTGACTTGGTGTTGTCGACTACTACTTCAGTGCAATTAATGAAATTGCATTAAGCCTATACAATATAGGTACATTCTGTATGTTAGTAGCCTAGTTCATATTTACATTTCTCGCTACTAACATAATTATCAAACTACTAAAAGTAAACAGAACAAAGCTAATTTATGTATTTGGCCCCTAATGAATTTAATTATGAACCACAAAAAATTAACATCAAAGATTCCTTAACTCTCTCTTCTAAACGTTTAAAGAATTGGGTGCTTCAGTAGAAGACTTAGTTTTAAATATACAAATGATAACTGTTACAGTGCTACAAGAAGCCGCCTAAATGCAAATGCAATGCAGAGACAAAAATACGCCATCAATGCCGGAGAAAATGGCCTTTTTCAATCAATTAATGTAAAAAATGTAAATCAAATATGGGGGAAATAAATTCATTTTCATTTATTCATTAGGTTATCAAATGCATGATTACCGACAAGTTACTACTGTTTCCAAACATATTTTTATTCTAATATATTGAATATTTGTGGCTATTTCATGAATTAGTGCCACTCGTAGGCCTACTGTAATGTTTGGTGTTACATTACCAGCCCGTGGTGTTTTTCTGCATCCGTAAACCAAAGATAATGTTACGGTAAGTAGATTGCGCGTAGATGCCACATGGTTTAAGCTGCAAAGTCAACTTAGTTCGGCAGCCCGAGCACAGATAGCGCTGCGAGCGCTGCCGTATTTCTCCCCCTCGGCTCCTTATGCTCGATTGTATCCTATGTCGATGGCTTAAATCTGACCAAATTGTGCAATTGTCGAGAACTCTACTAGAGACTTCCTCGCAGCGCTATCTGTGCTTGGCTTGCCGAACTATGTTGATTTTCTTGCTTCAGCCATCCTACTTACAACATTATCTTTGATAAAACCAATGAGAGATCAGTTTTGGTGTGCGTAAGCGTGTTGTACGTTACAATATGTTGTACCACGTATGAGTAAAGGGGACTGTTTTATTTGAATAGAACTGATATATTCAAGTTAAGAAACAATAGACGCAAGCAGTTGTTTTTTATATACTACACGTAAGCCTACAAATGTTGTCCAACTGTTTCCGTTTAATGACTTCATTTGGTTTCATAGCTCCATCAATCATTTGTCAACAACATAACGGTGTAAACAACCTTGATGCTGTCAGATGCAATGTAAATATGTTTTAAACGTGTATTTCATTCAACATGTCTTAGAGTTAACCTTTCATTTAGTTACAATAATGTTTCTGTTATTGTTAAGAGTGAGCGGTGAGCGGTGAGCGGTGGGGTCGAGTACGGGTGGAAGAAGGTGACGACCGACGATGTAGAAGAAGCGAAAATGTGAGTTAAACACTTTAAAATGAATATAATAGTTAGCTTCATTTATTATTTACCTAAACCTACACATTACAATTCAGGTGAGGATTTATAGCGGAATTTTGAGGTTTATTTTTACTTAGTTTTACAAACTTTGAATTATACGAAAACGCTTAAGTTTTTATGAAGGAATCTTTTTGTTAACATATCAATTTGGCCGATTAAAGAGTAAAGTTAATTTAAATGACGTTTGGAATACATCTATTTCTAAATTTATCTTCTAGTAAATAAATAAATAATTTGAATTTGACCTACTCGGACGGTTTGATCAGTGAACGAAATTTCTGTTTTAAAACTTTAAACGACCACCATTTTAAACATATTTGGTCTATTGCAAATTCGTTTGTATATTTGCATTGTTATTAAAGAAACGGGTTTACACAGCTTCAATGCAATGCATTTATCCAGTTATTGAATCTACCAATATTAATTGTTTTGTAAAATCACAAAATCCCGTTTACCAAGTAAACGAAGCGTTTTTCGAAAAACAGTAATTCTAGATTTTCCGTATATTTGACCCAAAACCCCTGATATTAAATATAGGTCAGGACTTTTATGAACCCTCGTTTTTACACGGCATATATGAACAAACCACACCACTTTAAACAATTACTTAAATCCCTGTAAAATTACTTTCACTACAATAAATAGCAGTGATAATAAACTAAAGTAATTACGAGTACTTGACACTAGTTTGGAATGGGAATGGGATAGGTTCCAAGTACAAAGTACGGAAGAGTGGTCGGTGGTGGTGGAGGCGAGAACTCATGTGGATGTGGTAGCTCTAAAATGTATGTATAACTAGTTAAACCAGGCTGACACGCGCCGCTGGCATGAGTGAAGCGATTTCCTTGTTACCATAGGATTTACAAGGAGGTTCGGCCGTCGGACTCAGACTTACCGGGTCTTTTACTGTACGTTTTGCTACGTATCATGAACGGAAAATCTGTTTCAAGTTTCATTGAAATTGCACTACCGTACTTATAACGCTGTTGGAGTGAAAAATCACCTTTTTGGCCGCATTTTGAAACGATTTTATGGATTTTCTTAATTTTTTGTATTATGATAGATACTAATAAAATACATCTAAATAAATAAAATAAGACTTTTGTCTGTACATTGCAAAGAATCCATCAGTTTTGGTAATTTGGTGTTTATATACTTTGTATAGACCGAAACTGACGAAAATTCCTGTCTGTCTGTCTATCGGTCTGTCTGTAACGTTCTTAAGGCATCTTGGACCACTTATAACTCAGATTTGACTGAAGCTATGGCAGTGAAACTTCGTGTAAAGGTTAAGCCCATTACGAAGTGTGTCTTTAGCTATATTTAATACCCATACAACATCTACAAAATAAATGGTGAAGGACCAAAGTGGGCACTGAACCCGTTTTTAAGGCATATTGGATTGCTTATAACTCAAAATCGGCTGAAGCTATGGTAGTGAAACTTCGTTTGCAGAGTTTTACCCATTGCCCAGTGTGTCTTTAGCTATATTTTGTATCCATACAACATCCACAAAATATATGGCGAGGGGCCAAACCGGGCTCTGAAAAAGCCAGTATGGCGGGATTACTATGACTCTCACAAAGTAGCCAAACATCGATAAACACTTATTTGGTTTCCGTTTGTCTGTCCATTGAAATGAACCCATCGGTTTTTGGTTATTACCTTTTCTTACACTTTTTAAAGACCAAAACTGACGTTAAGAAAATTCTGTCCGTCTGTCTGTCTGTAACACTTTTAAGCTAGTGAGCCCTGAACACGTTTTAAAGCGTATTGGAACACTTTTACTCAAAATCGGTGAGGTGTGGTGATGAAACTTCGTTTAAGAGTTTCACCCATTGCCCAGTGTGTCTTTAGCTATATTTTATATCCATTCAACATCCTCACATAAAATGTCGAGAGACCAAAGTAGGAACTGAAAACGTGTTTAAGGCATATTGGAACGGTTATAACTCAAAATAGGCTGAAGCAATGGCAGTGAAACTTCGTTAAAGGTTCATCCCGTTACGAAGTGTGTCTTTTGGTATCCACAAAATAAATTGCAAGAGACCAAAATGGACTTTAAAATGTTTTTGTCGGCGCAGTGCTACGCTACACAGCCTACCATCTAACTTAGTATCCTCACCCCCTCCCTCCATCCACCACCAGCAACACAGCTAGATCCTCAATACAAGATCGTTGGGAGAACACACGCATCAAATTCGGTATCTTTGCGAAGTGTACGCAGCCGATGCGCCGTGGAGATGTGTAGTCCGCTCTCTAGATGTCCCGCGGACTATACCTTATTCTCACCTCTGCTACAGATAATAACAGATTACGCATCGGTTTCGCATGACCAACGGCAATGTTTGCATTTGACCATTAATATAACTTAATGCTTCAAACTTTGCAAACCATATTTTCAGTACCATATTTCAGTATTAAGTATACGAGTATTGTATTTGAATGCTGATGATATTGAACAATGAACCTATATTGTTGTAAACATATCTGCAGCAATGCAGTGCGATGAATTGTCGACTAATGTAAAATGCACAACATTGCTTATACTTGGTAAACGAAGCGTTTTTAATATGGCTTCTTCGTTTACCGACCTCCCCGTGGTGAAGCTGGATAGTTATGTCTTTTGTCTACGTGTACTTCACAGTTGGCGTAGGTAACTAACAGGCAATCATATTATTAAACTTTGTCGCCACAATATAACATTGAACACAACCGTGCAAAGAACAGGTACGTCTTTAAAAACTGCTAGGAAACCTTAAGCCCACTTTCAAAATGAAGGAACATGTGTAAGGATCAGTAGTTTGATGCCCCGAGCAACAGCCTGCATTTGTATAAAAATAATTTAAAGCCATGATACTATAAAATCTTATCCATGGCGAAGCATGGGCACACAGCTAGTCATAATACAAAATTTAGAAATGATTCATAATTTAAATTAAAAATACGTTTAAATCAAATACAGCACAATAAAAGAAATTAATCAGCTAAATTAGAAACTTTTTATAGTATATACCAAACATCACATAATACAAAATTTGAAATGTATTCATAATTTAAACTAAATGCCCTTATAAATAAAATACAGCATAGTATAAAAGAACCAGTTCAAATTAAAACCCATTATAGTACATTAAATTTTACTAGCCAACTATTTGCACGAGATAATTTGTCAGCTTTTATCTGTGGTTTATGTTTATTTATCCGTCAAACAGCTGACTGCGCCTCAGCACTGCCTGCATCAAGTCCTCACATCATTCGACGCGCTTTTATTGATAAGAGTACATTGTTCAAATTCGTTCAGACCCTAAAATACATTTATTAAACATTTATAACATAATTTGGTGACTGGTAAGGTAAGCCAAAACACAAGTTATGTAAAGTTTTATTTAACATAACTAACCACACAATACAGCTAACATTTATATAATACAACATTAACCTTATCACAGTAGACCACATAACCTATCAAATACATTACAATACTAATCCGTCCCAATCGGCTGGACCTAGCCTCAGGCTGGTCTAGCCACCATGGCTATTGACACAGTAGATACCAATAAACTAATGGAAGTGGAAAATAATGCAGCAGTAAATGCTCTATTAAAGGATACATTTAAAGACGATGATTATGAAGTAAATAAAAGAAAATTGGATGAATTATCAGGAAACAGTACCCCAACTGAGGATAATTCAAACAAAAACCACATCTAGAAATACTATACTCTAATAGCAATAAAGGTCCTTTCGAGGTCTTAGTCAAAAATAAAAGCAAGGGCCCCATCAGCCCATTTGCAGTAGGAAAAATTCTGAAAGCAAATCACGAAGGCATCATAAATGTCAATAGAGCAGGGAACAGTTTGAAAATAAATTGTACAGACTATGAGTCGGCCAACAATTTGGTTAAATCGGAACATCTGTTGTTCGACGTATTTGTTCCTACAAATAGAGTATACACAACAGAAGTAATATATATAGAAAAGAATATAACGGAAAAAGAAATTTTAGAAGAAGCACAGTGTGATCGAACCATCATGAAGGCATTTAGGATGAAAAGACGAGTAAATAACGAATTGGTGGACACATCCTTTATGAAAGTCACTTTTGAGAGCGACATTTTACCCCCATTCGTCACCTTATATCATGTTAGAATGCCAGTAGAACATTACATAATACCAATAAAACAGTGCTTTCACGGCTTTGCATTCGGGCATGTAGCATTAAACCAAAGAAGTCCATGCCAGAAAAAGAAGCTGTGCAGGAACTGTGGTCTAGACATTCAGGAGAATGCTCAACGGAAACAAAGTGCATAAATTGCAACGGTTCCCATAACAGCCAGTCACGGGATTGTCCGAAATATCACCGACAAAAAAGCATCAAACTAAGGATGAGCTTTCATAATGAGGACTATTTTGAAGCATCAAAATATTATCCAATCACGTACAAACCAATGAAACACTACCAAAAACCTCAAAACTATTTAGGTGCAGTACAGTCATCACTGAAAATTGAAAGCACAGCACAGTTCCCCAGTTTACTAACAAATTTGACTCGCTCAAATCAGTTTTATCAATTAAGCCTAACAGCCCCGGAAGAGGAAGCTATAGCATCAACAAGCAACGCCACACCATACAACACAAAACCTCAAGGTCCAAAAACAATACATAGTACGAAAAACAAATTTAACAAAGAGCAGCAAGGAACATGGGATAGTCAAAGAGAACAAAATCGTCTACAGCCCACAAAAACACACAAAACAGAAAGCACTTTACACAAAGAGAATGAGAAGAAAAGTCAAGATAAACTTAAAGCTTTGTTCCAGAACAAGTTAAGAGAGATCAAAGAGAAGCTATACAACCCAAACATCAAAACTAAACAGGAGACTGAAAGCATAATAGCCACATGCCTGACAAGAGGCGAAGGCGTTAATGTGACGAGCAAAACAACAGCAGAACAACAAGCAAATAAACCAAAACCCACAAGTACCTTGTAAACAAAGGTGGAAATACACCAAAAACCTACAGCCAAAAGCTCCAGAAAAATGCAACAAAAAACACTTAGATTAATACAGTGGAACTGTAGATCAATTAAAAATAAATGGAATGAATGAATTAATTATATATCCAATAAGTTAATAGATATTGCCATTGTTCAAGAAACTTGGCTTATGCCAAATGATGTATTTTCAGATACAAATTACAATATAGAAAGAATAGATAGACCAGATGGATATGGAGGAATATTATTTATAATACACAAAACAATTTCATTTAAAGTAATAAAAACTTTTAAGGCAGACATGGTCCAACTAATGGGGATAGAAATCCCACACCCAGAGTTAAATGATACAACTCAAATCTTTAACATATATTGTTCCCCTAATCAAAACACACTTAAAATATTTTGAAGGGATGAAGTGTTTTACCAAAATAACAAACACACAATAGTATGCGGTGACTTCAATGCTCATCACCCCATGTGGTTCAGTAACAAGGCCAACAAAAGGGAGCATGAAATTTTCAATGAAATAAGCGACTCAAATTATATACTCCTAAACAAATCATCATATACAACAATTCCTAATTTATACCATCAACAAAGCAATTTAGATTTATCATGGACAACGGCAAGGTTGGCTCTGTCCCTCAAAAAATGGGAGGTGTTAATTGACCCGATGGGAAGCGATCACTTCCCCATAGAGATAGAATTTGAGTTAAATTATAACTCGAGGCAACATTGCAACCCATCTAATCTAATTAATATATGTGAGAACGAAAATGTATACAAGACCAATTGGAAAACATTTACAGACGTATTAAAAGAAGAGGTAAATAGTATTAATCCAAACTGCACAGACAAAACCACCTACCTTTACAAGTCTATAAAAATAGCAGTTGATAAATCAATGCCAGTAAAAAACAACAATATAAATAGTCCAAAGAATTTCAAACCAAAGTCCTGGTGGTCAACAGAATGCTCTGAGGCAGTCGCAAAAAGAAGATTGGCATTCAAACTTTTTAAATTAAACATGACTCCCTTAAATTACTCTAATTACCAAAAAGCACAAATGGAAGCAAGAGACATAATTAAAGATACAAAGCGAAAAAGTTGGGAAACAGTCTGTCAAAAATTGGGAGAAAAAAACTCATCAGCATATGCCTGGAAAATTGTAAATAGACTTAAAAATAGGAACTACAGCTATAGTACATTTGAAAATGGTATTCAAAATGAAACCAATCTAACAGAAGAATTCATGAAAAATATAGCTCCTGATTATGTTCCACAATCCTCTGAAATTAACATGCCACAAATTATGGATACAAACCATCCTATAGAAACTGACTTTACAATCAGTGAATTGGAAAGGGCTATAAGAACAAAAAAGAAAAACACAGCCCCAGGAGTGGATGGAATATCATACAAAATGATTAAGTGTTTCCCAGAAAATGCTCTGAATATACTCCTTGTTATATACAATGAAATATGGAACGACAAAACAAAAATTCCGGACATGTGGAAACATTTTAAAATAATTGCACTTCTAAAACCCCAGAAAGACAAATTTGAAGCTAAATCATACAGGCCTATCTCGTTAATTCCATGCTTAATGAAAATCCTTAACACTATGATCAAATATAGGCTGGAATGGTTCATAGAAAAACATGGTTTAATACCTAACTCACAGTTTGGTTTCCGGAAGAAATTGGGATGTAGCGACTACCTAGCGTCTCTAATTACAGATATCAACCTGGCAATGACTTTTAATGAAACAGTAGCGGTGGCTACATTGGACATAACAAGCGCATATGACAATGTTCACTTACCATCCTTATACATTAAAATGTTCAAAAAAGGTATTCCAGCTAAATACATAAAACATTGTAGTAAATGGCTGAGTGAAAGGACATTAACAATTTTATTTTTAAACTATCGGTGTAATAGAATGACGAATAGAGGCCTACCACAAGGCAGTGTGTTAAGCCCATTACTATTTTCCTTATACAGATCAGATATAAATACACTATTACCTGGAGATGTAAAATCTATACAATTTGCCGATGATGTTACTTTGTACACTTCACACAAAAAGGAAGAAGTAATTCAAATAAATATGAGACATGCACTAAATGACATAAATAAAAGACTGTTAAAATTGGGTATGGAATTAAGCATTGAAAAATGCAAAACTATAATAATTTCCAGAAAACGAACCATAGATAATAATAAATACAATTTCACAGTTGAAGGACGTAGGATTCCAGTGGTAAACTCCCTAAGACTTCTAGGCATAGAACTGGATCACAAACTAAATTTTGCCAACCATATAAATAAAATAATACAGCAAGGCAACAAAGACCTAAACATCTTGAAAGCAATAAACTGTGGTAGGCAAGGAGCAAACCCTAAATTTGCCTTGCTAATATACAAAGGATTAATAAGATCAAGAATAGATTACTGTTGTTTTATATATGGTCACATAGGTAACAAATTACTTAGTAAGCTGGACAAACTACAAAATGATGCCTTACGCCTAATAACCGGGGCTCAAAAAACTTCACCCATACTAGCCTTACAGTTTGAAACAGCTACAGTATCTTTAGAAACCAGAAGACACATGATCACAGAAAGACTAGTGTACAAAATTTGTATGGATTCAAAACACCCAGCATTTGAAAACTTACATGTACTAAATATGTTAGCAGAGATAAACCCTTATTGGGCCAAGAAAACTAAACCATTAATAATTCAATCTTTAAACACAATATCAACGTTCAACCCAAATTACCTAAGCCTAGAGGACAGTATCTCACACACAGATTTGGAATTACCAATAACCATGTTAAACATACAAATAGAATGCAGCACAAACATAGGAAATAAAGCTATAACAAAAGGAACATTTAATAATATTCAAATCAAGCAGTATTTTGCAGAGTTTAAAAACATAACCTCTCAAAATATAGGCCTAAACAAATTGACAATTTACACAGATGGATCCAAGAGTGACGTTGGAACGGGAACAGCAATTTATGCACAGAAATGCAGGTTGCCCAACAATTTAAAATGAACTCCCAAATATCTAGCTACACAGCCGAACTGTACGCAATTTACAGAGCTGTAAACCTTTTCTGTAATTCCACATTTCAAGCATGTGTAATCTATACAGTTTCTCAAGCCTCAATTAAAACACTAGAAAAGACCATGAAAGGTGACACATATGATGGTCTATGTATTATGATAATACAACTTATCCTAAACACGTCAAAAAAAGTATCATTACAATGGTCACCGGGTCATGTAGGGATTATAGGCAACGAGCAAGCTGATAAGTATGCAAAAGACGCAGTAATCCAAGGAGAAAACACCATGGAATTCAGAATATCACTGAACGATTTCAAGATTAGCCAAAAGAAACGAATACAGGAAACTCTTGAAAAGGAATTGGAAAGAACCACCAAAGCCCAATGGTACAGAAAAGTACAAAGACATAACATGGTTTCAAACTACTAACTTCACCAGGAATGATACTGTAAATTTATGTAGACTCAGACTAGGTCATGGCCAAGTAAATAGTAATCTACACAGATTTAAATTTTACTTCACACCGTTATGTTTATCATGTACCAGCGGAACTGAAGAAACCTTCGATCATCTAATCCTTGACTGCCCTAGATATGATTACTTCAGAACGAACATACTAAAATATATACCACCACAAAAAACCATCACTGAGATCCTAGAACTTAAAGAAGAAAAAATGTATACGGAAATAAATAGCCATGTTTTTAAAAACCATAAACAGACAACTATAAAAATAAAAACAAATTAACAAACACACTCCTGGTTATGGGTACTTCATCTGTGGTCCACCCTCTTTCGGTGATACCTGAAGGACCCCTGGCAGAGAAGAAACCTTACCTACATCCTAAATCCTACCTCTATACAGGGTGAGTCTCTACTGAGTGCATTAATTTTAACAGTGGATTCTACACTTTGAAATGGACCAAAAAAAGTACCTATATGCCTCATACCTAACTTCAACCGTTTAGTTGTAATGGCGTATTTTGTGATTTTTTGAACCTACAATGATTTTGTACTGTTAATGTAACAGTAAAGCCCAAAGCATTGTGTTAATGACAAAAAGGTAATACCATTTGAAAGAAAATTAATTTTCCTATAACATAAATACTTTATCAAAAACATAACGTCTTTTCTCTACGTAAAATGACTTTAAAGTTAAAAATGTTTTTACATATTTGATTCTTCAATTTTCAAGGCTTAATTAAACTAGTTATACTTTTTGTATTGTTATGTCCAGTTACACCAAAAACTGCCGTGTTTCTTCATCTCTAATATGGTGTAAGAATATGTAGGGTCATTAGGGGAAAAAATTCTAAAATTTCGTAAAAAATGTTGCAAAGGTACACAAATTAAAACAAATGAGTTAAAAACACCAAACTAGTAACTGAGCCAGTAATATATCTTTACCAGCTGAATCTGTTGACTACATCAGCTGGTTGGGAGTTAAAACGATATAATCATCTGATTTCAACTTGTCATATTGTTGAACCGTACCATACAACCCCATAACAAGAGACTCCCCATAAGAGTCTGCCGCTTGATCCAGCAGTATGATTGTTGCGATTTCATCAAGACCGTTTGGAGTACTGATGAATCCACTTGAGTCGTGATATCGTTTTTAATATACATAACGAAAAGAAGGAACAATCGTTTGGCCTCCACGGTTTCCTGACCTCATTGAGTTTTTGTATTAACCGAATTGTGCTTTTTTAATACAAAAATCAACTGATTATAGTTTTTAATTGTTCCAATTAATTAGCTAATTTAGTCATTAGTTGTATCTGGTAAAGAAATATTACATAGTCAGTAGTTAGTTTGGTGTTGAAATTTTATTACGAACGTTATCCATCGCTATTGAGTGAACAAAAAATCCCCAACGTTTTGGGATTTGAAATCGTATCCCACCTTTAGTGAAAGATTAACCTAAAACATAACCAACAATATTAGGAAATGGGATAGCCTAAAAGTAATCAGCGCAAGCCGACCAGTCACCCACCACCGAATGATGTTAATTTTAACCCTTAAACTTATTCTATTTGATAACAACTAGCCTATGGCGCAACTATGTATAACGATGGACGTCAAATAACCTAATATTAATCCGTAATACTTCAACCTCAGAAACTGTACCATCGTCAACAATAAACTTTAAACTAAGAATAAGTTTAATGTGTTTTGTTTATGTACCTTAAAACATGCTTATGACATTTTTAATTTTTTCAAGGTAAGGTCCTACAAGCCTGTTTCCAATGAAACCAATTTAGACATTTATTTTGTTCTTGTTTCATTAGAAGATTAATGTACCAGGTGAGGGTTCTCTACATTATAGCAATGCTCGTTGTTTATAAAAAAAAAATTGCGACGATCGATCATACTGCTGGATCAAGCGGAAGAACTCTTATGGGGAGTCTCTTGTTATGGGGTTGTATGGTACGGTTCAACAATATGACAAGTTGAAATCAGATGATTATATCGTTTTAACTCCCAACCAGCTGATGTAGTCAACAGATTCAGCTGGTAAAGATATATCGTATTACTGGCTCAGTTACTAGTTTGGTGTTTTTAACTCATTTGTTTTAATTTGTGTACCTTTGCAACATTTTTACGAAATTTTAGAATTTTTTCCCCTAATGACTTCTACATATTCTTACACCATATTAGAGATGAAGAAACACGGCAGTTTTTGGTGTAACTGGACATAACAATACAAAAGTATAACTAGTTTAATTAAGCCTTGAAAATTGAAGAATCAAATATGTAAAAACAATTTTAACTTTAAAGTCATTTTACGTAGAGTAAAAAAGACGTTATGTTTTGATAAAGTATTTATGTTATAGGAAAATTAATTTTCTTTCAAATGGTATTACCTTTTTTGTTATTGATACAATAGTTTGGGCTTTACTGTCACATTAACAGTACAAAGTCGTGTAGTTCAAAAAATCACAAAATACGTCATTACAGCTAAACGGTTGAAGTTAGGTATAGGCACATAGGTACTTTTTTGGTCCATTTCAGCGAGTAGAATCCACTGTTAAAATTAATGCACTCAGTAGAGACTCACCCTGTATAAACACGTAAATGAATATAGCTGGCACACAAACATAACATGAACAATAAATCAGGCAACATTAAACCATACGCATTACACAAGTTACAATCAAATAAACAACAATAAGTACATAATACCAGTCACCAGATGAACATCGAGGCGTCATATTCATAATAACCGCCTTAAAAAAGATAAAAAGTCCTCACATGAAAGTTATTGATCGAGTTCTCCTTGGTTTGCGTACGTGTTATTGATCGGGAGTGATATCGGTAGTAGAAGATGTGTCTGTGGAGTTTACAGTGATAATATTGTGTGATATAAGTGCTGTGTACTGAATAGAGGTTTCAAGATGAGCCTTAACGGATTTCTATATACAGGTAAAACTTAATATTAACCTGACGTGATAAGAAGATGTATTTAATTTGGGTAGCTGAAAGCTTAAAACGATTGCAAACGAAATTCGCTTTACTCGTTCCAGCCGTGATTTAAGGCTTATCTTTGTGTCGGCCCTGTTTAAAATACAATAATTATTAGTTTGTGCGAATTATTTTCAACGCTAATGTTTCTAGGCGTGTATTTGGATAGCAATTAGGATTGGAATAGTCATGTTGAGTACATATGTAATAAGCTTTCGTCAGCGGTATATTTGTTAAGAACCTAGCCACTACACACGAAAAGTACTGATAGTGGCATATTAAGGACTTGTGGACCCCTACTTGTTTTATGGAATTAGTATGTGCGGGTATTGTGCCGATTAAAAATTTGCAAGGATGTTTATACTACTAAAGAATGTTTTACGAATTATATCAAAAGCTAATTCTTGTGATACATGCCAAGATATTTTTCAATATTTAGAGCTTTCTCACGGGTTGTTACAGCGATTTTTTAGTACATGGTGAGATTATTACTTTTTTAAGCTGGGATTTATTACACTGTTTTGAGCGGTTTCGCTTGGTCTTGTTTTAATGTACAGTATAATATAGATGTTGTACAAATTATACACGAACTCTATAGTTTAAATTGGGTTTGTTCATTCTAAACAATGTTTTTGTAACTTTCCATTAGCGTACGGTACTTATTTACACGTTATGATATTTCGACCTATTTATTACACCCTTTTCGGTTTGATTGTTTATTTGTTACTTTCGTTTTCCTTTCATGATATGCAGAATAATTTTCAGTATAAAACTCCGCAAGTCTGAGGCCGAAGCAAGACTGTGAGCGTAGTGAAAAGCTTTTAAATGCCCGTGGTAATAGAGGTTGAAAAGCTGAGGCCAAAGGCTGAAGCGAGGTTGTAAGCGGAGTGAACTAGAGTTAAAATTAGTGTTTTAACACATTGCAAAGAAAATTCGTGTTATTCATACCAGTGGTGCTTTAGCACTAAGCGGCGTGTCGGCCTGGTTATGTACTTAAACTATAAAGTGGCAAACTGATAGTGAAACAGTATAACTTACTGAACAATACAAACATAATTGATATTTTTAGAAACATTTAAATCTATATAATCACACAAAATACAATATTTAAACCCCGTAGCGTAGCACGGGTACTGTCAGCTAGTATTCACTTAAAATGTCATCAAAATTGGACCCTTTTATAATAACTCATAGACATTAGAATCATCTAGTTGTCTTTTTGCTTCATTGATATAGTCCACGACGTTTAAGACTACAATTTAGTCTTCCTTATAAGCTGGCTAGATCATTATTTCTGTATTATTTTGTAGTGATTTCAAAACACCAACCACTCTTCCTTTGACAACTTTTTCTTCGATTGATTAAGATTAAACTGAAAATCTGGACTTGAAAAATTGGCTATTAGCACGGACAATTGGATTATCTGCCGAGAGTGGTTCAGGATCTCTGCTCAAAGATGCTTTGAAGTGGTAAGACAACTACGTACAGAACACATGTTATGTGTAGAGCTAAAATCGATATTAGAAGCTTGGTCTTTTATACCAAATCCTCTAGTACCAAATTTTTAGGCATCACGCTAGACTCAAATCTTAATTTTCATGAGCATATTGACTTTGTCCAGAAGACACTAAATTGTGTTGTCTTTCTTTTAACCTCTTCAGTCCCGGGCTCAATATAAACAGACACGGTAATGTAACGTGCAGGTGACGTGGGGTCCGAGTAGGCTATGAAGATTGTCTTTTTCTCGAATAGAAAGATACTTTTTCTGACATATTATGGATGCTTTTCCCCCGCTTTGAACTATGGTGTTTCTATCTGGGGATTTGATAGTTTTCTAGTGAGGGCAATCTTTAAAACTCAAAATAGAGCAGTTAGGATTGTTCTAGGACTTAAAACAGGCGCTTCCTGCCGAGGTAAATTTCGGGAAGATAAAATGTTAACATTTCCATTTACTTACATTTTTAGTTGTTTGAGCTTTTTAAAAAGCAATCTTAGCTCATTTCCAAATTGTGCCCCTTCAGGGTACAATCTTCGGCGGTCCAACGTCTTGGCCCTGCCTCGCCACAGAACTACTTTTTATGAGCACCAGACATTCTATTTATTGCTCATTAAAAATGTACAATAAACTTCCTTTAAACTTAAAAAACGAATTAAATATCTTAAAGTTTAAAAAACAACTAAAATTGTTTCTTATTAAACAGGAACTTTATCGTGTTGATGATTATTTTAAATTTGATTAGTTTAGTTTAAGATATGGTTTATTTATGTTTTACATCAAATAATTTATTTGTGCCTTAATTATAAAACATGTTTGTAATGCATTATTTGTTAATTGACAATAAAGATCTTGAGTTTGAGATTATAGATTGTAAGTAGTTAATTCTAATATTTATAGCACATGTTATTGTATCTTCTATCAACTCGCGCCTGCGGAGCTCACTGGGGGCCTACGGCCGGCCTCCCAGACTCGCTTCGGGGTTGCTCGAATGTAGTGGCCTCGCTTCGCTCGGCATTTGTGGTAAAGGGTTTGGCCATTTTAGTTTTAATTTTTTTAGGTGGTTAAATTTTAAAATGTTGGGTTTTAGCAATTTGCCGTCGTTGGGTTAGTGAAAGGTATCTACATACCGAATTTCAAGTTTCTAGCTCATCTAGAAGTGTTGCTGGCGTCAGTAAGAAAGGTGTAGGTCAGGCTATCTTCACGCCGGTCTCGCAAATAAATTCCAACTTTACTGCCAGTGACACACACGGTTTTCAGGCAATTTATACAATCTTGAATTTTTTTCACAACATATTATTAAAGGGCAAGTTTAACTCATATTTTAGATGAAGTTTAAAGCTTCTAACCACTATAATACGTGAGATAAATAATCTATCAATTCTATTCGGTTAAACCTAGGCGTTGGACTAAGTTAAACCTATTGATAGCACTTTTGTTTCCCTTTCATTTAAACTGTATGCGGACAGATTCTCAATACCTATTATAGTTGTTATGTTGTTCTATTTGAGAAGTCAAATCCTTTAGGAGGTGATTTTATCTTAGATGTTTGCTATTTTCGTTCACCGGGTTTGAACACGTCACTAATCGTAGCTTTTACCGGTACATTCGAACTGTGCATTTTGTTCTGTTTGCTTCTTCAGTGTACTGTGTGTTAGTTAGTGTTGAAATGTGTTGTTCTCTCATTTTTCCAAAGGAAATTCTCTAATAATATTAAACGCGTATTAAATAAATAAATTGCATTGTTCAAGGTAGGCTAGCAGTAAGTAGTAGCTGTAGGCCAGAAGATCTGCATTAGCAAAACTCTCCGTTGTCCTTTAGCCGCTTGAAATGAGTTTTTCAACTCATAAAAGTATGCTACCGATGGAGTTTTCTTAGAACTATTTCATATCAACTTATAGTGACAACAATTTAATGTAACGCCATTATCTAGGTCTAGTCGATATCAAACTATGCTTAGGGCCAGAAAGGTGTCTACATAGCCAACTTGTAACTGCATAGTTATTTGTTGTTTTATAATCCAACATGGCTGCCGCATCACTCACGGTCATGCTTGACTAGTGAAAATATAAGTAGGCACTCTCAACTCTAGTGTAGAATTTCATCTTTCTAATACAACTCGTATTTCAAAAGGTTCTGATAACAAATTGTAGGCGTGAGGTGTACCAGAAAATGCTTGTTTTACATTGTTCTTATGGGACAAAAGACGAAATGGCCGCCAGGTGCTGTGCAGAATGCACTCTTAACTCTTAAACACTGAAAGATGAAACTCTCTGTTCACAACCACAACTTCGTAACATCTTTATTTGCACTAATAATGAAAAGGGCAAAAATACTCAGATAAGAAATTTCATCAGTTTTATTTTATACAGTATTATACAGTGTGTCTTCAAGAGAGGAAAGAAAATCGGACATCGCCAATTAATTATCAAGCACTTTTATCATCTTCTTACTGCACAGAACATTTTATATTGTGTATATTTTCAACAGCTTGTAAAATAAATTTATTAAAAACAAATACGAAATCCTTACAGCAAAACATTGTACAACTTAGACCTAAGCAAAAGGAATACACAACTTACAACTAAACTAATCTAAAATACTTGTTGCTTTGGTTTTATTTTAGCTTACAATGTCAATGACACAGCAGGACGGTTTGTTTAAGTAAAATATACAACTCTGCGAACCTCTTGATGGCGTGCAGTATGTACAGTACTGGCGATAACATCTGACTAATAAGTTCAGTCAACGGGCGTAAAAAAATGTTTCCGAGTGACTAAAAGCTTCCCGTCAACTTTGTACGCTCGATCTTTATTGCTTTTACAAGGGTTTGCAGACCGTAGGAAGGTTCTTTGACGTGATAATATTGTGGATGTTGTTGTTCATCTTTATCTTTACGGGACAGTTTATCTAGGTCGGTTTGAAGAAATTTTTTCAAACTATACCTGTATGTATTTTTAAAAAGGCTTGAAAATTTCGTGTTTTATAGGGGTCGATGGAAAATTTTCAAATTTATAATATAGTTTTAAAAATTGACTCTAAACCTAACTATGGTTTTTAATATTCTATCATGCGGTAGAATGCATTGACATTTTGTTTACTAATATTTAGATATTTATAAATATTTAAAGGCTCGTAACCACCTGTACCCTATCCTGCACCCCTTCACATCCGTCCTGCAATACTTTCACCTGTAGGCCTACACATGCATCACACTCAACAGTGCCACGCACTTGTACAGTATCTAAACTAAACAGTGTAAATGGTAGCAAATACATTTCTTCTCCGCTTCTCGCATGTTTCAGTGGCTAAAGTAACAGTTTTAACATAGTAGTATATAACACAGTACAGTACAGTGGACCCTCACTAACTTGACACCCTGTAACTCGACAGTCTGTAACTCAACAGCTGACTTCCTACGTCAACTACATGACGAAGCAGCCAAGCGCCAGAGTGAGCAGGAAAGGCAATCATCAATTACACATTTTCTTGACCTGTAATTTAAACATAATTCAATTGTAACAATGTAATATAGAATCGAACACAGAGTTTTTCCTTTGTTGAAAAAAAACCTATCGCCTAGCATCTTGTTGTAAAGCTCTTGGCTTACTAAAACCAAAGACCACACTTGCGTTCTGATATCTTGCAAACTAGACTGTTTTCAGCCATTGATTCAGCAAAAAGTCGCACAAGCTTTAGGCCGTCAACCGTGAAAGTATTGAGGATATCGTCAATTTTGTATTTTTACGGGCCTGATCTTATTTTATGTATATGTTATGTAAATGATAGTGTTTTTATAGGGCTCGTACAGTAGGGGTTTTCATACGAAAATTAATTATCCCCTAAATCCCCAATTTCAAGTTGGAAACAAAACCCCCTGATAACTTCAAGAAGTACTTTGGGATGCACATTGCCATCTGTATAAGGCGTTGGCTACTTTTTCCTCAAAATGATATAACAAGTAAAAAGGTAAACTTCGCATTGTTTAACGAGGTGAAGATAGGACTACAAAGTCCTCCCTTTCACTCAACCTTTACCTAGCGTCCCCGCAAAGTCACATAACAAATTGTAAGTGGTGACTGCGGAGATCGAACCGACGCCACCGAAGTGATGAGCTCCGGAGACGCGCGTGATATCAACCCGCCATGACTCCGCTAAATATACTTGATATACTTGGTTTTAAATTAAGTCTACACAATGTGTAAAACAAATATTTTCGGATGACAGCTTATCATTTAAAAACACTAGTTAAAACGTTTTTAGGTTAGTTTTGACACAAAAGAGGTCATTTTAACTGTGTGGTATCGTTGAAACTAAACAATATGTTCTATACGGTTATGGGAGAAAATGTACGGGTGAGAATATCTCCACTGCAGCCCGGAACTCAAGGCTTGTAGATTTAAATCAGTCAAATATAATTTATTTTATTAAAATACCGTTCATTTTAGACGAACAGAATTAAAAAGTTTTTGAAGTTAGGCAGATTTTACATCACATCTGAGCGAATTACAGGGTGAGCGAAAACAAATATGAAAGACTTAATTAATTGTAACTAAATTATCACACATTTAGAATTTTCACCGTAACCTGAAAGTTTTCTAAATTGCAAATTGCCGTTGCCAAATCTTCAGCGTAACACCTGAACAGGCTGTATATTAACCAGATAGGAATGAGTATTCAAATTTACTTGCTCTTGTAAATGTAAGCACAAATAATTATAAAGATGTCTTTGTTTTCACGCCATTTGATAACGTGAGATACTTCACAAGATGTACTCAATCCATCACTACTTTGGAAAATGAAAAGCAACTTAAAACAAGTTTTAATGGCTTATGACCCATGCGCTTAACTTGTAGAAAACACAAAATATTGTATGAAAATACCTAAACAGCCCTGCTGGGAATTCGTAATTTTTGCTTTCGACCGTTATATTTCCCTAACCTATGAACTTCGCAAACTCATAATTCCAAGAGTTGTTAGTGTAACACCTCTTTCCTCATATCAAGTTTCCTAGTTACAATAATTCATTAGTGAGCCACATACTCGTACTGTACCATCAAACCTACTGTATCAGTTACCTTAATCTGCTAACAAACACAACATTTAGGTTCAACATCTGGTCGATGAAGTATTTGAAACGGAAAATTAATTGAATCTCGTAATGCAGTGTTGTCGGCTATATTTCAGCTGAAGTCAAATAAACGTATTTTTCCAAGAACTAATATACCAGTTTATATTAAAATGAACCTTTGTTTATTTATCATTTGAAAACTTGATTGTTGAAAGTGCAATAAGGTCTTACAAATAAAACTTCTCTAATATCCTATCCCGTCTTTGTTGGCGTGGACAAAAGATTTATAGAGATTTCAAACATCGCATTAAAAATATGAAATCTCACTCTTTGTACAATATTGTCTTTAGCTGGAAAGAAATATCAGACTTAGCTCAGTTATTAAACAAATAACATTGCTTTATCGTACGTTCGGTAAAATATCGGTTGATACTAAAAGGGCCTCACAGCGTTTGTGTGTTTGGTTGTAAACTTTGGAAAGTAAATATTTATATTCTTTTTCTTTCGAATGGCTGGAAATTTAAGGGCTAGTTCAGGTTACTGCAGCAGAGTGAGGGGAAGCTTGGTGTGAACGGATTTTGTTGATAATTGGTATACATGATAGGTAAGGTGTCGTGAATCTTGCCAAGATTAATCGAAATCGGAAAATAATGTAGGTTGTAAACAGCTTAACACCGATTTGGGGGTAGGCGTAAAGGACACTTTCATTTGACCGGTTTCGCCGGTTAACAAAAGGAAAATTTGTACCGAATACCGTGAAAATCGGACAAAAATGCGACTTGTGGAAAGAAGTGGTCACAAGGGTATAAAAACGGGTGAAAACTCGCAAGGATCCCCGCAGCACCTGTGGCTATGTTTCATACAACTATTATTGTTCAGATGGTTTTATTAAACTTATTTTATGCATGTATTTAATGTTTTGCAAAATCAGATATTACAATTCTTGACTCTGAATACTGAAAAGTAAGTTAACGATTGACAATTGTTTAATACATAAGTTGTAGTTATTGAGTATACTTATCTCGACTAGTATTTAAATATTGACAGTTAAAATGAGAGAAGCTAAACACTTCAACCGTCACGCATGGATGGTATTGACAAGTTAATTAAAACTCTCCTGTCTTACCTCAATTAAAGTTGCAGCCAAGCGCTTTGGTGACTAAAAGACTGATAGCTTTAGTTATTTAAGCTGTGGATTCTTTAAACCCTCGGCAAATTGAAAGTAGGCATAAACAGTTTGGTTTAGTGCTTTAATGATTTTTTTCGTATCCTCTGTTGCAGAGAAACATTTCATATATAAGATTTCAACTTGTGCACTACCTAAGCTGTTTTAGGATTAACAAAGGCTCACGAGAAGGGCTTGACTGATATTTCTTTGTATGTTCACAAGCTAAGGTCGATACTCAATATGCCAATAAATAACTTAGGTACAACGTGTTTACACTATACAGTAAAACAAAACACGATTAAACTTGATCTGAAGTTAAAACATGATTACGGACGTTTTCCATCGCTTTTGAGTAGACAAATAGTACACGACGTTTCGGGATCTGGAATATGACCCTGTCTTCAAGTGAAAAGTAACCATAAAAAATAACACAAAACATTAGCAAAAGAGTTAGCCTAAAAGTAACCAGCGCAAGCCGACTAGTCACCTTAATTTGTTCCCCTTTTTTCTTTACCTTGTTAAAGTTGGTAATTTTATACGTCGTGTACCTTCTTTTGTTCACTCAAACGATGGAAAACGTCCGTAATAATGTTTTAACCTCAGAAATTGTACCATCTTTAAAACAAACTTCAAACAAAAAGCAAATTTGATCATTACGAATAAAGTTGTTCCAATGTTGTATTTTATATGAAAAGTACATTTGGGGGTTGTTCGTGTTTTCCTGCAAGTTTAAGGTTAAGCCAAGTGAAAATGTACGTTGTACGAATTGGTTCAGTGTATTCAATACTTATTAAGTTTGTACGGTTTCCCTGTTTAACAATTAACGTAAAATAAGCCCGTTAAGTGAAAAGAGAGCGTAAAAAAGGTAAAGTTTGTCTTGTTTAACGAGGCGAAGTTAGGACTACAGAGTCCTCTCTACCACTCAACCTCGACCTTTACCTAGCGTCACCGTATTAGTCACATTACGAATGTAAGTGGTGACTGCGACAAACATATTTAGCGTATATTAGTACGAGTAAATAAGGCCAAAGCTCGTCCACCTACTGCGCCTACTTGTAGCAACTTGAGACACATTACATAACTACACTGGGTAAAAAGGGAGAGCTTGAAAGAAGTTAATAAAAATGTTTGCTTGAAGCCGAAGAAAGTCCATTTTGAAAATGACATAGTTGTACACTTATTTGCTTCTTCTGCGTTTAATTCTTTTTTCGATTAGATTTTGACAGGTCTAAAGCTTTAGCTACGAGACCGATTATAATAAATTATAGCTCAATTCGCTCGGTTTTAATAACATATGTGTCTTTCAATTTTTTATTTGTCAAATAGGAGTAGGTACCTATCACATTAAAAAAACGCAAATAAGTAACTTATATAAGATGTCGTCAAATATACAGCAAAAACTATAGAGCCGATTTAAATCAATCATGGCTCGTTTGTCTCGGTTTTGATAACAAATACGCCTTTGCAAACTCCAATTTTCCAAAACGGACACACATATAAAATTTAAAACATTTCATTCTAAAAAAACATTAAAGGTTTAGAGCCGTGCAAACATGATTTTCGGTAGCTAAGACTTTTAATGTACGAAATAATTATCGAACTTCCTTTAGAAAAATAAGATATTCATGCCGTCATCAGGGTAAGACCCAGACCCGGGACCATGAAATGAGCACCGATCCTGACCCACAAAACACGTTTTGAGTATTTTTACAAGACTGTATGTACATATGTATACATGTATATATATGTGTACTCTTTATAGGTCGTTTTTTCTGTCCGATTTTCATGAAGTTTGGTACAACTGTTTCTTTTGTAAATATCTCGATCAAGTTCGTTAGTCAGCAATATCGAGCTACCGAAAGTATCCTTTTTTGGGGGGAGTTTTATTAAAAGAAAAGTGGTTTTAATGATTTAAAACCAGTAAATTTCACCCGACTTTGATGAAATTTGAACTAAACGTGTATTTTTAAAGTATCCATCAATTTATGAAAAAGTATGGAAATTCATCGACTCATTTCAAAATGGGGGCCAAAAAGTGACTTTTTGCTATGTCAACGTAATTAGTAGTCAGATTCCAATACAATTTAAAATACGTTTTACCTTCACGATGTGTAATAAAACCTGCAGAAAAAACACGTAAGTCTGAGGCTGAAGGCCGAAGCGAGGCTGTGAATGGAGTGAATAAGAGTAACAAATCGGAAAGGAAATTCGACTCACTCGTGCAAGCGGCGCTTTAGCGCTTAGCTGCGTCGGCCCGGTTATTTACTGCACGTCAAAAAGTGACTTGCTGCAGGTAAAAAATATCAAGAGGGACAAGAGGGATGATTAGATGGCTAGATAGAGTCCAACACTGATTAAACTCATCATCTGCCGGTACAGGTTGATGTCAAGTTAATGAAGTTTCTCTCAGATGACATAAAACTACTGATCAACTTTATAGTCTGTTTAAAACACCTGCTTGTGCAGTACACTTCACTACTCAGTTCGGGAGTTTCTAGATAGTAAATCACGCTCGTGAAAATCAAATCTAAACATGAATGGATCTGGAGTGCGGAGACCACTCTACACTATACAGGGTGTCAACTAAGTTTGGTGACGGTTTAATCACTTTTGAACGACGCACGATAAACGGACCAAACTTTACAGACCTTTTCTAGGAGTGACGTGGTGTTTTGTCAAGTGGTGATTTGGTAAACCACTCGACCATAACATTTAGTGGAATTGAGTATTAGTAATTACCAAACTACTTGCGCTCTAGTGGTGTTTCGTAAATTCGAACATTTGACAGGTGTTTGACAGGAACTAATTGGGTGATTAAATAAGGAGTAAACCCTGTTGCTAGGCCAACGGATCTGTTTTGCTCATAGTTTTCCTAATATAAGAATTTTTGCGTACAAGTTTTCTAACCAAGTATTCTACGCAATCTGAGTGTATCTTTACATTTCGGTTGCATTTTCCCTAACATTTAATTACCTAAGAATTGAATAAAAGCAGGGTTAGTAGGATTAAGAAGCGTAAAAGTCGCTCTACTGACAGTAATGTGTTGCATTTATTTACATGACGTAGGCCTATATTAAACCAACTCAGCATGTCAAACAAGAAACAAATGTTAATATAATATAAACCAGGCCAGCACCAAGCTGCGCTCGAGCGCCACTGACGTGATAAGAGCGTGATTTGACAGTATGGTAAAGGTCAAACATTTCTAGCTTATTGCTCGCTCCGCTTCCCTCTTTCATCTCGCTCACATTTCGTGTGCCTCGTTCTCTTCCGTCACACCACCACAACCACCCTCGAAACATAAATAAATAAATAGTTTATTGCGGAAACATATTAACATGTTATGCAATCGTAATTTTTAATAACTTCGGACACAAAATGTTTATATACTCATCATATTCCTAAAGTGTAGGTCCTATATAATTGAAATTCATTGGTTTGACAATTTCTTTTAGATTAAGGTGAATTTCGAATGTTTTCTTTAATAATGTTTATGTTGATTCTGTATCTTTACAAGCATTTAAGCTGATCAGAATGGTATCCTCACGTTTCGACATAAAACTACTGATCAACTTTATAGTCTGTTTAAAACACCTGCTTGTGCAGTACACTTCACTACTCAGTTCGGGAGTTTCTAGATAGTAAATCACGCTCGTGAAAATCAAATCTAAACATGAATGGATCTGGAGTGCGGAGACCACTCTACACTATACAGGGTGTCAACTAAGTTTGGTGACGGTTTAATCACTTTTGAACGACGCACGATAAACGGACCAAACTTTACAGACCTTTTCTAGGAGTGACGTGGTGTTTTGTCAAGTGGTGATTCGGTAAACCACTCGACCATAACATTTAGTGGAATTGAGTATTAGTAATTACCAAACTACTTGCGCTCTAGTGGTGTTTCGTAAATTCGAACATTTGACAGGTGTTTGACAGGAACTAATTGGGTGATTAAATAAGGAGTAAACCCTGTTGCTAGGCCAACGGATCTGTTTTGCTCATAGTTTTCCTAATATAAGAATTTTTGCGTACAAGTTTTCTAACCAAGTATTCTACGCAATCTGAGTGTATCTTTACATTTCGGTTGCATTTTTCCCTAACATTTAATTACCTAAGAATTGAATAAAAGCAGGGTTAGTAGGGATTAAGAAGCGTAAAAAGTCGCTCTACTGACAGTAATGTGTTGCATTTTATTTACATGACGTAGGCCTATATTAAACCAACTCAGCATGTCAAACAAGAAACAAATGTTAATATAATATAAACCAGGCCAGCACCAAGCTAAGCGCTCGAGCGCCACTGACGTGATAAGAGCGTGATTTGACAGTATGGTAAAGGTCAAACATTTCTAGCTTATTGCTCGCTCCGCTTCCTCTCTTTCATCTCGCTCACATTTCGTGTGCCTCGTTCTCTTCCGTCACACCACCACAACCACCCTCGAAACATAAATAAATAAATAGTTTATTGCGGAAACATATTAACATGTTATGCAATCGTAATTTTTTTAATAACTTCGGACACAAAATGTTTATACTCATCATATTCCTAAAGTGTAGGTCCTATATAATTGAAATTCATTGGTTTGACAATTTCTTTTTAGATTAAGGTGAATTTCGAATGTTTTCTTTAATAATGTTTATGTTGATTCTGTATCTTTACAAGCATTTAAGGCTGATCAGGAATGGTATCCTCACGTTTCGACGTGAAAGTACTGACAATACCTTTACGTTCATTCATTACAAAAGACCAGACGATCACATCCGAATCTAATATCGGATTTGTTAATATTTTCCCTCTCTTTGAAGTCTTATAATTTGCTCCCAAAAAATGAGGCACCGACAACATCTGTACCATGACCAGTCAGTGGCATCACCGCCTACCTGCTTTCCACCACAGAGAATAGGAATATTCTAATGCTCTGTGCTTTCTACCTGCTAACTGCGTCGTAATTCCCGACCATCGTCAAAATTTCGAGCTGACAAAACGCCACATCATTAGTTTGTCATTTGTGCGTTAAGTAATTTTGGGTATATTTAAGCTCCTTCTAGGGATTGACAAAACATCACGAGACGAAAAGATAACTAACCCAAATTTTACAGACCTTTTCTAGGGGAATGAACTACTTTTATACGAAGCCGTTGGCCTGATGGCTCCAGTGGGGTGCGCCCTGCTGGGGGTTAGTAGAACGGATTATGCAGATGGCCAAAGGGTATGGCATATTGTTGGAAAGGTACTTTTTCACAAAAAATGCCGCAAATAAAACGTTATAGCCGTTAAAGGTAAATTACAAGTTTTAGTGGCAATAACTTTTCATGGAATGGATTATTAAAAATTCAGTTTTTAGCATTGTTTTTGGAAAAAAATTTTCAACGATATACAATGTCCTCTAGTCATTTGAAAATCCACTGTTCAAAAGTTATCAAACCGTCTCCAGACTTAATTGACACCCTGTATATCAGAATGGTGAGTTTTACAGTGACAACTTCAGCTACTGCATATCATTGTTGGGACACCTATACCACATAATTGGCAGATTGACTATTTAGACATGGCGTACAAATTTAACCCGTTTTTAGCTATACCTACAAATTAAGATTTAAACACGAACTGGATAAATATATCAGCAATATACTTATTTTTGTACTTAACACAAATATAACTAAATTTGAAATGAAATGAAACGTGTCTTTATTTAGACGAGGTTAGGACTAGTTAGTTCTCTCTTTCATAAGGTGTTGTAAGAGAGAACCTATTGCTGATGGTTACGAGTATTCAATTTCTCATTTCGTCGTGTTATATTTTTTCATATTTAAACCTTTTGAAAAATATTTGTCTTAAACTGAAATCTAAGACCAATGTTTTTGCGTACCATAGCTCTTAATCTGTGCCGGCACGAGATCGTCAGTTACTGTGGACACTCGCTTTAGCTACCACCCTAGCAGTAACTCAGAGTGTTGCGATTGAAACCAAGTTTACTATGTGTTTTTCTTCATTTAAACTAAAAGGAAAGGATTTATTTAAGCATATTTTGTGTAACAAAAGGTTTATCATACCAAAGGTGCTTTCTGTGCCTCGGACGTTAACTCAGTAGTCACCTCAGAACACCGCGCACGTAACAACTGGCTAAACAACCCCAACTGGGGTTTCTTTCAACTGATGCAGCCCAAGCGGTTTGCAAGGGTTAACAGCGGCCCGTTTTTTACTTTTAAAAATAGTTTTTACATTCATACACATGATATATTTGAAAATTAATATAATTTTAAATTTTGTACGAGTTTTGTCAGTTTTTGTTAATATTTAATAATATTTATATACGCAATGCTACGATGTAATTGGATGTAATCTGTATTGTAGCATGAATAAATAAATAAATATTAGGAAAGTAGAGGAGTTATCTCACAAGTGTATAGAGCCTGATTTCTCATAAGTTGTTCAATAGTGTGACAAATAAACTTTAAAAATGTCCAAATTCTATTGTTATCCAACTCCATTTTGTACAATCAAAACGAATGATAAAAAATACGGTCTATACGTGTCAGAAACTTCTCTAGTTTCCAAGTATATTAATGTAAAAATTATTTGGAAAGGTGAAAAACGAACCGCAGTAAACCCTTGCATTGAGCTGAACCGGGCCCTTAAGCTCGCCTCGCCTCGGAAACTTCGCTTTTTGACCGGATGATAAAGTGTACCTAGTGATATTGTTCCCAGAACTAAAGCACAAAGCACACTGTTTCTTTTTCATGAACGGAAAGTACACAAACTGGTGATTAGTGCACACGTGTATGGATCACATAGCTCACGGCAAATTGCTCTGCCCAAACAACTCAAATCGCTTATTCTGATTACTTTGCCAATGATTGATCAGTGTTGGAACACATAATGAACAATTTTGAATCCACCGTATGATCTGGATTTATAAATAAAAGTTCATTACATCGTATTTGTACGGTCTGTCAGCATTAAAACATTGTTGAGTGCGCAAATTGAGAGAACACATTTCAAAGACGGAATGTTGTCTGTTTGTTTTCTAATACTCCTATTGTACGCGTGTTGATTTCCCCTATTCTATTTCCTTTAGTTGGTAACTGTCGCAAATGAACAGCATTTTGAAACACACAGTTCAGAGCTACTTCAGAGACTAAACGAATGAAACCTTTATTATAAATTTACCCCAGATTGTCAAGACACAACCGGGAACAAATCAAACAGGAACATTCAACTCGTGCAACGCACTTGTAAACAATCGATTTTAATTTGATGTATTGTGAGTTGCGCAAACAGGAGAATGAAATACCGAGATACTCGTATAATGATTTGTTCAATTTCTGTTCAGCGTCCAATTAGTACAGTAAACATTGCAATATCAGTATCAGTTACATTGTAATATTTCTGTTTTAGTCTATAGACTAACCCACAATCTTTGGTCGACAAAACGAGATGAATATAACAGTACGGGTCAGCAGTGGGGTATCTATCACAGCAAAACAGCAAAGATAATGTTACGGTAGGTAGATAGCGCATAAACGCCACATGGATGGGGCAGGTAAATCAAAATAGTTGTGGCAGCCCAAGCACAGATAGTGCTGCCGTCTATCGCTGCATATCTCCCCCTCGGCTCGACATGATCGAGTTTGTCCGATGTCAATCACTTAAGTTTGACCAAATCGTGCGATTTTCGAGAACGAAAAAACTTGCGCGTGCGACAGTGGCTCTACTTGACACTCTTAAAAGAATTCTCTCGCTATCTGTGCTTGGGCTGCCGAACTATGTTGATTTTCCTGCCACGTCGCATCTATGCGCAATCTACCTACCATAACGTTATCCTTGGCTAAAGTGGGTTTAGCAATAATCATGTCTAAGAATATAAAATACTGCTGATGGGTGGAAAGAGAGTATTGAGCACTTGTCAACTTTTGTTGGTCCGGAATCAGCCGCTCTGTCATCAAACGGATGTTAGCTTATAAAGCCAACTGAATGGTCCGCCTCAGTGGTCACCCAAGGAACACACGACACCCCGCATGTAACAACGGGCCTTCTTTCAACTGATAGGCTTAACCGTCAAACCGACTGTTTTGGTTTATGGCGGCCCATTTTTCACCTTTCAAAATAGCTTTTACATTAATAAACATAATATAGCCTATTTGGAAACTAGAGGAGTTGTCTCATACGTTTAGAGGGCCCGATTTATCCTAAGTTGTTCATTTATTTCACAAATAAACTTTGAAATTGTCCAAGTTTTAGTGATTTTCAACTACGTACACTTAAAACGCATAATTTCGAGAAAAAACGCTCTATACGCGTAATGGAAAACGTCTTTAGTTTCCAAACACATAATAATTATCAATGTAAAAATTATTTTGAAAGGTGAAAAATGGCCGCCGTAAAACCTAGGAGTCAGCACAGTAAACTGAAGGGCTAGAACCATTCTATCACAAACAACTCAACCTCTAATGTAATAGAGATATTATAAATAGTCCACTTAAAAGGGATACTGTAAACATACTTTTAAGACTCAATCACTCTATCAGATAATATTCAGCTTCACTCTATGAGACAATACTCGTATTCAGCTTGTGGAGAGGTCAGCTTGTGGAGAGGTCAGTGCTGATGACGTTTTCAAGAGCCGATGGCAAACTTAGAAATGCTAAAGTTGGATTGAGAGGAGTTCTGTTGCTCCTCCTTGAAGGATTCTATAAGCTGTGAAGTTAGTGCTGAAGCCGGTGCTTGCAGGATTTTATACGCAGTGTAGTTGGCGCTGAAGCCGCTGCTTGCAGGATTTTATACGCTGTGTAGTTAACGCAAAGGCCACCCCTTGCAGGATTCTATACGCAGTGTAGTTAGCGCTGAAGCCACTCCTTGGTGCCGAAGCCGCTCCTTGCAGGATTTTATACGCTGTTTAGTCAGTGCAGAAGCCGCTGCTTGCAGGATTTTATACGCAGTGTAGTTGGCGCTGAAGCCGCTGCTTGCAGGATTTTATACGCAGTGTAGTTGGCGCTGAAGCCGCTGCTTGCAGGATTTTATACGCAGTGTAGTTGGCGCTGAAGCCGCTGCTTGCAGGATTTTATACGCAGTGTAGTTGGCGCTGAAGCCACCCTTGCAGGATTCTATACGCAGTGTAGTTGGCGCTGAAGCCGCTGCTTGCAGGATTTTATACGCAGTGTAGTTAACGCAGAGGCCACCCCTTGCAGGATTCTATACGCAGTGCAGTTAGCGCTGAAGCCACTCCTTGCAGGATTCTATACGCAGTGTAGTTAGCGCTGAAGCCACTCCTTGCAGGATTCTATACGCAGTGTAGTCAGCGCTGAAGCCACTCCTTGTAGGATTCTATACGCAGTGTAGTTAGCGCTGAAGCCGCTGCTTGCAGGATTTTATACGCTGTTTAGTCAGTGCAGAAGCCGCTGCTTGCAGGATTCTGCACGTAGAGAGTTAGTGCTGAAGCCGCTGCTTGCAGGATTCTATCTGTCGCAAGACTCTCTCTAATCTCTGACTTAGGATGTTGACGTTCTTCTCAGGTAGTTTGGGTAATAGGTCGCCAGCTGGGAGCAGTTCACTCAGCGTGTTCTTCAGCTCTTCCCGTCGCAGAGTAGATACTGCGTTCGTCGTAGACCTGCACATACATACGCGTGTAAATATTCACACATAGTTCATTGCAGCTTATATTTAACAAGCAAAACGAATCGATACTCATCAACTAAGGTAAGGCTGTTTCTTAAGGGTCCGCCTCCATTGTCACCGTAGAGAAAGGCTGAATTCGTCCACCCAAGGAACACATGACACCGCTCACGTAACAACGCGCTAAACTACGGACTTTCTTTCAACTGATGCGGCCTAACTGTTAAACCCTCCGCGGCTTCGTAGAAAGTAGATAGCGCTCTTATATGAACGTTAGGTTAGGCTAGGTTAATTATTATGAAAAGAGTTCATCTGTGTTTGCCTGTGGTTAGATTTTGATTAACCTATTTTTAGCTTCTTAAATAAGGTCTTAAAACACTCTACATTATCTATAACTTTAACCGGTAATAGCATAAAAGCCAAAAGACATTTTGAAAAATGAACTACAGGTAAACCTAGATAATATGTTTATCTTTCATTTAAAAGTTGTTTTGTCAAAATAAAATTAATACTAAAGTCTCCATTTTTCTTTCCGCAAACCTCTGCAACGACGCTCTCCCGAGCAGCTGAGGTGGACCCTTTAGTATTATCTCACTCTTAACCTGATTATTTTTTTGGAATTTGAAAGGCTATCGACTACATTTAAAAAACACAACTCAACTGCAAATGTAGGCTAACTTTACAAGACTACCAGATCAGCCACAATGTCTAAATGGGACGTGAGAATAATTATCCCAGTCTGAAACAATTTGCTATGACAAAAGCGGCTGGCAAAAAGCCGCTATGACATGCTTTTCCTACACCTTTGACATTTAACACGGTTAAATGAACTAGCACTGAGCGGCCTTTGCAAAGTATATATATATAGTAATAAGAAGTGAAAATGTAGATTTTACTTGCGAAAATAGCATAGGCCGTTGAGAAGCAGCGCGTGGTAGGGCTCGTACTTGTCGAGCAGCCTGTAGCCGTGCAGCAGTCCGCTCTCGTTGTCCAGGAAGAGCAGCAGGTCTTGTGAGCGCGCCAGGTTGTGGGCCGGACTGCGCAGCATGGCTCGGTTCCACTGCAGGTTGTACAAGTTGTTCACCACTCTGTCCAAGTTGGCGGTCAAATAGTCGAACACTAACAGATCGGACCACTGTGCCATTTCCGTAGCATCCTTTAAATCACGTATATGATCTAAGCTAATTTTTGTATCACCACTCTCGATCTGGTTAAACGAGTAAAACAGATTTGTGTCCGGTGAAGTGTCTAGTTCTTTTATGTTTAAAATGTCCGCTGTGTAATTTCTCACACTGTGAGGTATCGATGCGGGCTGCAGATGTTCTACGAACTTTGTCAACACGACCGGGTGTCCTTCCTTCCATTGAGAAAGTACTAGTCTATCTTTTACTAACGCCCACTGAACATCACTGCTGTTAACGATCACAATCGTTGACGGCACCAAGTTTCGTAGTTTTAAAGACCTACCTAAATAGTAGCTGAATAGTTCACCTTGTATCTGGTCCGTGTTCTGGCGATACCTACAGCAAGCTTTCGAGCCGTCGTCGAATGTCACCAGTCTGTTTTGCATCCTTCCACAGCCTTCCTCTATTCGCAATATCGGTTTATCGTGTACGAATTCTCTCCAGAGTCGATCGCTTTCGTCTTCAAACCCGAAGGGTAGTGATTTTTCTACCGAATCGCTCCAGAAAACACCGTCTAGAAGCCTCTTTCTAAAAGAGCTTTCTTTGGCTTCGACGAAATTCTGTTCTCGAGTCATAACGTTAAACCTATCGGTGATATCTTTAGTGCCATCGGCAAGTTTCGCACTCACTGGAACTGGAGACCTCTTCGGTACGGAAAAGATCGGAATGACGGCGCCGAGAACTAAGCCTAACGTAAACGCGCACAGTACAGTCGCAACGTACACAGTTCTTCTGAAGGTTACTGATGTTAACTTTCTTTTCTCATATAAAACAAGGAGCCCGCTGTCCGAGTCTCTGAAGTCCATGAGAACGTAGTGAGATTTGCATGTCCAGCTGCAGCAGACATCGGTCCCAGAGCCCTCACTGATCAAGGGTAGCTCACTTGTCATCATGGTTCAGCTTACTCACTTACTGCTCTTATGTACAGTCAAGCGACAAATCGCTCATCCTTCTCGACAAACTCATATCCTGATCGAAATGAAGGGCAGCAGATTTAAGTTACTGTCTCACACTGCCGAGCATCTCTGCTGTTGAACGTTGTTGTAGATCGTTCCTGAAATCACAAAACAAACCTGCGTAAGCATTAAGCGAGCTCAAAAGGTTTAACCCGATAAATCTAACCCTAAAGTGTGTTACACCCTTTTATGGACACTCTGTACAGGGTGACATATGTCCCGAACCGGCTTTGTATCTTTCGATAAAGGCACCGAATTCCCTCACAATAACCTACTTCTACTAGTGGTAGTGCATTTTCAGAAGTCGCCAACGAGGAAAGTCGGCTAATTAATATTGCGTCTATATTGCAACGCCTTCCACTCAACAAGATTGTTGACTGAGATTAAAAATAGAATTTCGAGTTAGTTCACGTTGTTGTTAATTAAAGAGGAATTCTTGCAAAACGAAACGACGAGGAAACTCTGATATAAAAACTTGATAAATTGTCGGAACTTGAGAAATATAAGCTCTAAAATGTTAATTTAAGGTAATTAGTTAGGTGATAGATTACTGAGTTTAATAAAACTCCAACGTAGTCGAGTCTAAAAATAGATTGGAATGTTAACCTAATGACGTCAATAATGAAATATCTTAAATATCTGTTATAATAGTCTTTTCGAAATAATATTTAATATTTGGTCACATAATTAAGATCCTACACTTTACCGAAGAACTTGATTGTATCAATAAGCAAGCCGAGTCCAAGACAAGTCTGGAATTTACATCGACGTTTGATATACTGTACATCGAAGTATTTAGGATATTTTTACTTGCAGCTCATTTCGGGTATTATTTAATAAAATAAATTTTAATTAAAGTAATGTCACAAATAGGATTTTACACTTGACTTAAGAACCTGCTTCCAGCAACAGTAGCGCAAGACCAGTACGGTAACTAGATCATACTCGTGTGGTCACTTTGCTCAGTTAAGCACTTCAATTATCTAGATATTTCAGTCACTACCACATAAATTTTCAAACTTAAAACTACAAACAGTTTGAATTAGCTGTTAAGAGAACATATTATGGCAGTTGTGTGATAATTAACAATACCCCTGTATTTTCCATCCAGTTTAAAAAAATTTGACTCCGTACGCAATATTTTTCATAAACTGGATCAATCATAATTGTGTTGTTTAGAAGGTTTTTGGGTTGTTTCGTATATTAATTAATACACAACAATTACGAGTACAATGTTATGGGTTAATACACGAGAGTGGGCTATATTAGTCGTACAACGTTCTAGCTTCCTCTCTCCTCCACTTTTGGACTATTCTTTCTGAAATCCTCCCCAAGAATATTTTAGGATGTTGCAAATTGCCAATTATGACATAAAGCCCTCCGATCGGGCACCTCTGAGTCGATAATTCTAGATAATACCGAGCCCTGAGGCGGGCTCTTAAGTGATTGCTCTTCATGATTGCTTTTATTTTTGTAATAAACTTATAGTTTAAGAGTGCACAGTACCTGTTGGGCCATTTTGTTTTTGTCCTATAAGAACAATGTAAAAACAAGCATTTTCTTGAGACACTTCACGCCTAACATTTTATTCAGATCTTTTTGAAATAAGTTATGTTTGAAAGTTGACAATATACTGATTAAGTTTACCAACATCCACCTGGAAAAATAGCTTGTTTATATTTACCTTTATACATTTTAACCACTTTATACAATTTTATTTTTTTACAATTATTTAAATATTAAACTGATGATGTCTGGCATAGTCCAGACGAAACGTCTTGTAACATCTTGTTATTATTTAAAGTGGTACACCCATAAAACAGTTCTAATACAAAGTTTCCTCGATTTTTGAATTCATGTCACGCTTTTATTAATAAGAAAATGGAGTTTTAACTCAGCGGAGACACTTAAACATTTGATGCACTTTAAAACAAAGTTTCTTTCATATCAATTCGATTAAAACTGTAGGTGAGAAGTGTCCCTAGAAAATGCATGTTTTACATTGCTCTTATGGGACAAAGTTCAAGGCCACAGCCACTACTCAGTCTTAAGAACTACAGCTCGCGAAGTTCACTGGATAACATTGTTTAAACTTTAGAGAGTTCTAGTTCTTAAACTACTGAGTTACTCAAATTACTAATATGTCTTGTATTGTCTTAAACTTCATTGTTCTATTCGATCCATTCTCATGTGTTAGATGTTTCAGAAAATAAATACTGAAACCGGCAGAAAGATCAATCTCCAGTTTGTTTATTCTTAAACATATTTTGATTAACTGAGTAGAGCTAGAAGTATCTTGAGCTTAAGAAATGCTATTGAAACGGTCATTCAGTTATTCAGGTTAAAATATTATTGCGGATGTTTTCCATCGTTTTCGAGTGAACAAATAGTACACGAGGTTTCGGGATCTGGAATCTGACCCCGTCTTCAAGTGAAAGGTGACCTGAGATATAACACAAAACATTGAGAAAAAAAGCTAGCCTAAAAGTAATCAGCGCAAGCTGACCAGTCACCCACCACCAAATAACCTTAACTTGTTCCTTAAACTTGTTAATTTTTTCAAAAGCTAGCCTAGAAAACAACGTACAAACACTTAACTAAATTGAAAACAAATAGAGAAATCAAGCACGTTTACGGCCAGTGACAGCTGCACACTGACTGACTGCCCATTGACAGCTCCATTGGCTGGCTAAGAGCAGTGGACGACCAATCACAGCCGTGAGTCAGACTGGCCAACTGTGACAGAGAACACAAAGAAATACCTATTCACGCACGGCCAATGGAGGCGAAATTCGTTTAACGATGATGAAATTCTTTTAATCAGTTTTAGTGATTCACCGAGTAGAGAATTTTCTAAAATGTGGTTAATCATTTTAACACATTTGTTTGGTATTTATTGGTTTATACGGACACCATACGTATATTTGCAAGACTTTGGTAGATTTCATTCAAAAATACTAAAATAAAGACAGTATAATAGGCTGAAAGCAAATAATCAGTTTTGAACACCACAAGTTACTATTTTGCCGAACCTATTTGAAGATATGAACTCGGGTGGTTAGAAAGGAGGAAAGATCTCGTTGTTCGTTATTTCAGATAGTAAAACTGAGCTATTTATTAGAGCAAGCACTAGCACATCTCTATCTCTTCATTACACTAGACAGAGAAGACATGCTTTGTCTATATTACACTGCGTCCTCGGGTATAACACATCGGGAGTACACACTACACGGCACATAACAGGCTCATTAGGTGATGCCAACTTCCAAGCGAAGCGAAGCTTTAAGGGTCCGCCTCAATGCGAAGGTTTACGGCGGCCCATTTTCATCTTTTAAAGTAGTTTTTACTTTAATAAACATAATATAGTTTTGGAGAAGTTTTCCGACACACGTAAGAAGCGGTTTTTCGAAATTATACATCTTTTAGTGTAAAAATGGAGTTGTAAACACTTATACTACTCGAGATGGAAGCGTGAAAGTGAAACGTGTTAAACCTCACTGAGGAAGAATGAATTACTTGTACGATATAGTGTAAAGTGTCGTGTGAGGACGGCGAGTTTGTGACGAATGGGATTGTGCTGTACGGGCCTGCAAGCACGAGACCGGCAGATATGTCGAGGACCGTGGTTGGTGCGGCGAGTTTATGACGTGTGGGATTGTGTTGTACGGGCTGGCACGCACGAGACCGACAGATATGCCGGCTGCATGTCTCTTCCCGTCCACTGTGTTTTTTATCCGTGGCAATAATATTAATTAGCCGTTCCGAACAAACAATGCCCGTCTTCGCAGATGTTCTCATTTCGATATGACCACGGCAGAGTGAGTCGGCATCACGGGTCACATAAATCGGATCTGAACATCAGTTCTGTTATCTGTCTTCAGTCTTCAGTTTTCAGTGTCAGCTATGTCACTGATGGTGCCAGATCACAGAATGGGCGAAACGTCCGACAATGTTAGTGACTTAATGTTAGTTTTATGATGCGGTATGAAATCGGGAGCCTAGAATATAGTTACGACTCCAGCCGCTCAAGCCTACGTATTAAGATTATTAAGATCTGTTACCCACTGTTTGCACTCAGTACTACGCGATACCTTCGTTTCAAGAAGGACTGCCATGTATGAGGAAAAAACTATCCCGGGCTCAAAATTAATCAACTGGAAAATGTAGTAAAAATTTAAAATGCCAGTTGGAGCTCTTGTAATTATAGGTTTCATGTCTTTTGAAATCTCGACTGAAGTCGTGTGCCACACGCAGTGAGAGCTGAACATTCTGTGAGTCAATAGAGCTTCGCAACATTCTACAATCACGCTGGAATCACGTGACAACCACGTTTGTGCGTAGACAAATGCAAAATATACGCTGTTTTTGACCTCGTATATTGTACCTGAATATTGTAAAATGGTGTGTATCCATCGTGAAATAAGTAACGGTTGGATAAACTTATCGTCTGTATCACTTATCTTTAACACAATTTATGCAACGGAAAATATGATACGATTGCGTCGAAACGTATAACAGAAGGATTTGTCATAAATCTGAGTCGGAGGAGTGAGTACGGGTACATCGAGACAGAAGAACACTCAACTTTGATTTACTGTAGAGATCAACCCAAATCGAATCAATCCTTTCCTATGCGCCGCATTATGTTTAGTTTACTCGCGTACTTGTAACCAGAATTGAAGACAAAATGCAAATTGACAAAGAATATTTATTAATTAGATGTTACGAGGTTCTTACCACCTCCATAATTAATATTCGTGATCTACATACGTTATTGTGAAACATAATAAAAGCCCAACTCGTTGCAGGTTGTAAAATGGCCGTAATCTTGAAAACTACTGAGCAAAAAAAGAGTGTTGTATTTGTTTAAATACTATGCGTTGTACGACAAAATGCCAGAAAACAAGATGTTCTATGGAAAATTAATCACAACCTTTGTATTTAAAACGACATGAAAGCCATTCTATTAATTCGTACTAGGTTATGTATAAGAAAAACCTTTAGAAGGCCGATATTATCCAAAATAGCAGCCGTAACATAAATGCACAGGGCTTGCAGTATGTTAGGATCGTGTATGTAAGTTTGCAGGTATATGGATATGTTTAGGCCTAATCGATATAGTTCCTGGAAATGTGACACGTAAAATACGAAATGTCAATAAAAAGTAGTTGTGCTCAAAACAAGAAAATATTATGTTATTTCTTAGGTTTCAATATCAAAATCTTCGTACGGCGAAAACCATCAAATCATGAATTAATAAATTAGACATTTTTAAACTTTTCACTGATTTTTATTGAAAGAGCTAGCTTTCGCCGGCTAAGGCATCTTCAGTTTAATAACAAAAGACACATCATCTGTATAATTAAGTTGAATATCAAAACAAAAACATATGTACACCAAAAAAATAAAATTTCTAAATTTAGATGTAATATTGTATAAACTATCAGTCGAAAATTTTCTTTGAGTTTCTAACTTTTTCTTCAATTTGATCTTTCACTATTGGTATAAATATATTACTAAAATTTAGAGAAGGTTGAGATATACAATTATTTTTAAAACACTCATGCACGCACTTTCAATTTGGTTTCTATTAGTCCAAGAAGGTTCTTTAAAAACTAAAGTTGACGATTCAAATTTGATAGAATGGTTTTCAGACAGAGCGTGTTCAACTAATTTTGATTTTTCAGAGTTTTCTTTTTCAGAGTTTTTCATTTTTATACAGATGATGTGTCTTTTGTTATTAAACTGAAGATGCCTTAGCCGTCGAAAGCTAGCTCTTTCAATAAAAAAATCAATGAAAAGTTTAAAAATATCTAATTTATTAATTCCATCCACTTTTCATCAAGCATACACAGAAGAAAACATCAAATCATGGTTGAAACATAAAAATAAACTAAGTTTTACTTACTCGCCTATCAGCTTTTCATTAGTTTAAATCAGGTGAAAAGCGAAGTGTCTATTAAGTAACACGCGATTCAAACAAAAAGAAACAATAAATAGGCTAGTCCGCTAGTACGAGTATGTTGCTTCGTAAAGGTAGTAGGGTGGTGTTGAATGTGTTTAGGTTTTGATTTGCAAACACTGGAACGTTTCAAAGCAGTTCCAGGCGGTTAGGGCCACGACCAAAATGTCCGTTTTAAACGTCCATTAATATTCTCGTCCAATTACGAAATGGCCACATAAAAGGGGTCTATTTTACTACAGGTTCACATGACAAAATGTCCACATAACATACACCATTGTAAGTGAATTTGTTACAGTTGTGATGGAAATAAAATGTATTTAGTGACTTTCATGTATATACGAGTTTAATATTAGTTTCATTTTCTAAATTTAATTTTTAAATGATGGATGAAACTTACTTGATTACATCACACAAACATAAACGGATATTAGTACATGCAAACCACTATCACCATTGTCATTCAACAAGTTGAAATCAAACAAGCCGACACGCAGCTAAGAACTGAAGCGCCGCTTCCATGAGTGAATCAAACTCAAACTCAAATCTCTTTATTGTCAAGTAACAAAATAAATCGCATGACACTCGTCAAATAATGTTTTATCAATACATATATGTATATTTTATGTCTTATTTAAAAAAATTATATTACACACACATAAGCTACAGACATAAACAAGTTTCTACTTTTATTTTCTTATAACTACAGTCTTGTTTCAATAAAATCTTTAACTGTATAAAACTCCTTTGCCATGAGCAATGCTTTTAAAGTAATTTTGTACTAATTTATGTTTTGATTCATTTCTCAAAACCAAGGACAGATGGTTAAACATCTTTATTGAATTATACATGGTTTGATTTTCAAAGAATGATGTCTTATGCCGAGGGATTGCCAACTCATTAGACCAAGGAAGGTTGTACTTTGAGATGGGACATGGTGGAGAAAGATGTGAACTTAATTTCAAATAAACTAAACTGTTATGAATGTAAATGTAATTTTGTCGTTCTTGGTGGTACAAATAACATCGATGGCAGAACGGAATACGACATCAAACCGTTTGTAAATGAGCTGGCAAATAAGACCAAACACACTAATTTAGTTTTGTGCACAGTACCACTAAGATACGACAAACCCCATTTGAATAAGAAAATCCGGAAAATAAACATAGATTTAGTAATTGAAGCATTAAAATACGATCACATCAAAATTATCTCACTTTCATATCTGTCAAAAATTATTACAATAGCAAAGGTATCCACTTTAGCAATAGGGAAAGAAAACTGAGTCAATTGATTGTCAACAAAATTAGAAATCTAGTTTTAAACTAAATGCAAACGACAAAGAACATTGTTCTGCTCTAAATCAAAATCATTATAAACAATATTCTGTTAAACAAAATATTACAAATAAAAGTTGCACTGTTAAAAAGCTAAAAATATTTCAATATTCAATAGTTAATATTCAATATCTCAGGGATAAAGTTGATTGTTTAAAAGTATTTCTTGAGGTTGAAAACCCTGACATTATTGTGTTGAGTGAACATGGCCTTAAAAAAGAAGAATTGTATATTATCAACTTTCAAGGCTATGAAGTAGTATGTGACTTTTCACGATCTGAGCATAAAAGTAGTGGTGGGCTTGTTATACTAGTCAAGCATAATATGAATGTAAATATTGTAAATATAAGTAGCCTATGTAGAGATATGATTTTTGAAGCTGCAGGCATATAATTAGTTATAAGTAAAGAAGTTAAATTAATTTTATTTGGCGTTTACCGTCCACCACATTATGTTAATCTAAATACATTTTTATATTTTTATGAACTTTTGTCCAAAAGGTTATCAAAAACAAATATTGTCTTTTAGTTGGTGATCTGAACGTTAACTGGTTTAAAATAGTAACGAACTGTATAGGCTTAAAGATTTAATGAATGAGTTTAATTTAAAACAATATGTCAACTCACCGACCAGAGTAACAAGCTTTTCATCCTCACTAATAGACCATGTGTTATCTAATCTAAGTAGTGACGCCTTGCAGGTGGAAGTAGTAGGCACGGGGTTATCCGATCACTTCGCACAAAATCAATATAACTTTACAAAATTCACACGTGCACACCTTTTCTCAAAACACTGACACTTTTCACGACACGTGCTTATCAAATTTAAATACACTAAATTTCGTTTTATCACAAGAAAATTGGGACCAGGTAAGCGTAGCATGTAATGCAGAAGAAAAATTTTCACTATTTTTAAATACTTTGCATTACAACTTTTCGTTAGCCTGTCCCAGTAGAGTTAAAAGGAAAGTAAGTACTAAATCTATAAAACCGTGGTTGACTAAGGGAATCATAATTTCGTCAAAAAAAGCTTAAAGACCTAGATTTTAATAGAAAAACGAACAAATCAGAACAATTTTTGCAATATTATAAACAATATAAAAAAATTTACCGTCGGATTATAAAGGTTGCTAAATCAACTCATCTAAGCAAGCAGCTAACTACGACTGGAAAATTGGCAAGGACGCGTGGAGGATAATAGGATAGGAAAAAGAAACCTGTTCTGTTGCCTGCTGACATGCCGAGCCCTGATGTTTTCAACAAATATTTTGTGAACATTGGGGAACAAAAGCGTTCACTGATAACAGAACCGGTACTGTCGTCTCACTCGGAACAAATATGCCCCAGTACACTAGCTTTGTGTCCAACTGATTCTCGTGAAGTGTATCAAATAATAATGAAGCTAAAGAATTCTAACTCAGCCGGCTATGATGGACTAAGTCACAAAACTATTCGGCATTGCGCGAGCTACATTTGCGAACCCTTAGCAGACGCAATAAATGCGTCATTGTCTCAGGTGTATTTCAAAGAATTAAAACAAACCATAACTCGTCCTATATTTAAAGATGAGGCTCTAACTTACCGGAAAACTGGCGCCCAGTGGCAAATATTTCAACCATTTCTAAAGTTTACGAATATGTATTTGCAAATAGGCTATTAGATTTTTTTTCAAAATAATTTGATATGTAAGGAGCAATACGGGTTTAAGAGGGAGGAATACAACTGATGCTATGGTCGATTTTGTCACAAAAGCGATCATTGATTAGACGATAAATGTAAAACTATAGGTATTTTTGGATTTGCAGAAAGCATTTGATTGCTTAGATCATAACGTATTATTTGAACGTTTGTATCAACTTGGAATTCGGGGCGTATCCTTAGATTGGATGTCGTATTTGCTATTTAGAACACAAAGTGTTCAAGTTAATAATAAGTTGAAATCCGGAAATACGGCAATAAAATTTGGAATCCCTCAGGGTTCAGTTTTAGGCCAATTTTGTATATTTCTTTAACAAATAATATTACTCAAACGCTTGGTAACTTACAAATAACAATGTACGCGGATGACATATCAATAATTTTAAAAATAAATCACTTCCAATTTAGAACTAGATGGTTATTTACAATTGTCAAATCTCTTTCAATACCTAAATAATAACAATTTACGTAAAACCAAAAAAAAACAAAATGTATAAATTTCACTAAGAGCAATTGCTTGGAAATGGACCCCTGATTTTCATGGATGATATAGAGTTACCGTTTGATAAAGAAATTAAATATTTAGGGTTAGTATTTGATGACTCATTTTCATGGACATCTCACATTAATATTCTCAGCTCAAAATTTCTTCTTATTTGTTTTTTTAACCAGGTTTTGGATTATCAAAATTTGTTTCTTATAAAATTGATTTACACTTCTCTCATTGAGTCACGGTTGAGATATGGCATTGTACTGTGGGGTCTACGTCGCAAATAAACTTTTGAGGCTATTTATTCTACAAAAAGAGCCATTCGAATAATGGCAAAATTAAATGAGAGCATCTTGTAGAAATTATTTCAAAGCATTTAATATTTTAACTCTCCCTCAATTTATATTTATGAATTGTTGATATTTTATAAGTTTAGATCTTCAACCTGTAACTGGAGCATCTGTGCACAACTACCCAACCAGGCACAGATTTCAGCATAGGCAACTTCCACATAGGTTAGAACTTACCTCCACGATTCCACAAAATATTGGTCCAAAATTGTATAATAAGTTACCGCAAAACATTCTGCGAGTCCAATAATTTCTCAAATAAGTTTTTAAATAGATAAAGCTTGTTACTCTGTTAATGAATTTCTTGAACTGTAATAAAAAGGATTTTATTAGATTACTTTAATTTTGATAAATATTGTGTACAAACTTAATGTTCTATACAATATATAATTTCTAGTTCTATAATTACTGACGTTTGTAATGCAGTTGAAATATTGTCATTCTACAAATAAAGAATTTTGAATTTTTAATTTGAATTTGAATTTGAAATACTTGGAAATTTCAAAAGGTTATTGCCCCTAAAACACCCCGAAAAGACGCGCTTACTCTCAGCCCTAACATAATCCTAATGTTCCTGTTCTGGGCTTAAAAAACAAGTTTCGTTACAGAGTTCTCTCTCCCCCCAGATGGATACGCCATACGAAAGTATGGGGAAGAAGCAGCCATGATAAGCGGTGAGAAGAATTTTGTGGTGTGATGAATAGGACAGCCTCCTAAGAAGAAATATAACCTGATTTAGCCGTTTTAAGTAGGCATGGTCATGAAAATTCAACCTAGAGACGATATCAGAAGTTGAACTATTATTGCGGACATTTTCCATCGTTAGTGAACAAAAAGGATCACGACGTTTCTTGTAGTTTTGTTTTCTCTAGGCTATTCCTAAATTCTAAGATTTAATTTGTTGTTTGACTTAACAACTACATGTTGTTTGGTAGAGTTTGACTAGTCAGCTACGCTGGCTACTTTAGGCTAGCTCATTTTCTAATGTTTTAGGTTATTTTCACCTGAAGACGGGATCAGATTGCAGATCCCGAAACGTCGTGATCCTTTTTGTTCACTAACGATGGAAAATGTCCGCAATAATAGTTCAACTTCTGAAATCCTCCCATCGTCAACAACAAACTTCAAACAAAGAGTAGAGACGATAACTATGCCCAAGAAGTTGGCGTTAGAATTTGATAAAACTACATTGTCTCCTAAGCTCAACTGATCAATCTGGGAATTTCCTTTGCAACTTGTTACTATTATTCGCTCCGTTCACAGTCGCGCTCCAGCCTTCGGCCTCAGCTTGACCTCCTGTGTGACCACTGGCGTTACGAGGTTGTTCACTGCACTCACAGCCTCGCTTCGGCCTCAGCTTGGCCTCCTGTGACCACTGGCGTTACGAGGCTGTTCACTACGCTCATAGCCTCGCTTCGGCCTCAGCTTGGCCTCCTGTGACCACTGGCGTTACGAGGCTGTTCACTGCACTCATCAGCCCTCTTCAGCCTCAGCTTGGTCTCCTGTGTGACCACTGGCGTTACGAGGCTGTTCACTACGCTCATAGCCTCGCTTCGGCCTCAGCTTGCCTCCCTGTGACCATTTCTGGCGTTACGGGAGGTGTTCACTGCGCTCATAGCCCCGCTTCAGCCTCAGCTTGGCCTCCTGTGTGACCACCACTGGCGCCACGAGGCTGTTCACTCACGCCTCATAGCCTCGCTTCGGCCTCAGCTTGCCTCCTGTGTGACCACTGCGTGCCAGGCTGTTCACCACGCTCACAGCCCCGCTTCAGCCTCAGCTTGCCTCCTGTGTGACCACTGGCGTTACGAGGCTGTTCACTACGCTCATAGCCTCGCTTCGGCCTCAGCTTGCCTCCTGTGTGACCACTGGCGTTACGAGGCTGTTCACTGCACTCTCAGCCCGCTTCGGCCTCAGCTTGGCCTCCTGTGTGACCACTGGCTGCCGAGGCTGTTCACTGCACTCTCAGCCCGCTTCAGCCTCAGCTTGGCCTCCTGTGTGACCACTGGCGTTACTGAGGCTGTTCACTACGCTCATAGCCCGCTTCGGCCTCAGCTTGGCCTCCTGTGTGACCACTGGCGTTACGAGGGTTGTTCACTACGCTCATAGCCCCAGCTTGGCTCCTCAGCTTCTGCCTCCTGTGTGACCACTGGCGTTACTGAGGCTGTTCACTACGCTCATAGCCTCGCTTCGGCCTCAGCTTGGCCTCCTGTGTGACTACTCTCACTGGCTGAGGCTGCCACTACGCTCATAGCCTCGCTTCGGCCTCAGCTTGGCCTCCTGGCACCACTGGCGCCGAGGCTGTTCACTACGCTCATAGCTCCTGATCTGGCCTCAGCTTCCTCCTGGTGACCACTGGCTGGCCGAGGCTGTTCACTACGCTCATAGCTCGCTTCGGCCTCAGCTTGGCCTCCTGTGTGACCACTGGCGTTACGAGGCTGTTCACTACGCTCATAGCCCGCTTCGGCCTCAGCTTGGCCTCCTGTGTGACCACTGGCGTTGAGGCTGTTCACATACGCTCATAGCCTCGATTCGGCCCTCAGCTTGGCCTCCCCGTGACCACTGGCGTTACTGAGGCTGTTCACCACGCCTCACAGCCCCGCTCGGCCCTCAGCTTGGCCTCCTGTGTGACCACTGGCGTTACGAGGCTGTTCACTACGCTCATAGCCTCGCTCTGGCCCTCAGCTTGGCCTCCTGTGACCACTGGCGTTACGAGGCTGTTCACTACGCTCATAGCCTGCTTCGGCCTCAGCTTGGCCTCCTGTGTGACCACTGGCGTTACGAGGCTGTTCACTACGCTCATAGCCTCGCTTCGGCCTCAGCTTGGCCTCCTGTGTGACCACTGGCGTTACGAGGCTGTTCACTACGCTCATAGCTCCTTGCTTGCCTCAGCTTGCCTCCCTGTGTGACCACTGGCGTTACGAGGCTGTTCACTACGCTCATAGCCTCGCTTCGGCCTCAGCTTGGCCTCCTGTGTGACCACTGGCGTTACGAGGCTGTCACTGCGCTCATAGCCTCGCTTCGGCCTCAGCTTGGCCTCCTGTGACCACTGGCGCCGAGGCTGTTCACTACGCTCATAGCCTCGCTTCAGCCTCAGCTTGGCCTCCTGTGTGACCACTGGCGTTACGAGGCTGTTCACTACGCTCATAGCCTCGCTTCGGCCTCAGCTTGGCCTCCTGTGTGACCACTGGCGTTACGAGGCTGTTCACTACGCTCATAGCCTCGCTGGCCTCAGCTACCTCCCTCCTCCTGTGACTCACTGGCGTTACGAGGCTGTTCACCACGCTCATAGCCTCGCTTCGGCCTCAGCTTGGCCTCCTGTGTGACCACTGGTGTTACGAGGCTGTTCACTACGCTCATAGCCTCGCTTCGGCCTCAGCTTGCCTCCCTGGTGACCACTGGCGTTACTGAGGCTGTTCACTGACTCAGCCCGCTTCAGCCTCTCTCCTCAGCTTGGCCTCCCCAGGGACTCACTATGTTACGAGGCTGTTCACTACGCTCATAGCCTCGCTTCGGCCTCAGCTTGGCCTCCTGTGTGACCACTGGCGTTACGAGGCTGTTCACTACGCTCATAGCCTCAGCCTGGCCTCCCGCCTCCTGTGTGACCACTGGCTTACGAGGCTGTTCACTACGCTCATAGCCTCGCTTCGGCCTCAGCTTGGCCTCCTGTGTAACCACTGGCGTTACGAGGCTGTACGCTCCGCTCACAAATTAATGTTTTCAAGTATAAAAAATTTATTAAAAATTTAAATTACTTGAAAGAAATGTATAATCACGAATGCTGGCACATTATTCGGCCTTTGACCTCAGACTTACGTGGTCCATTATCATGTTCCTTTACTCCTAGTTTTATTACATATCGTAACGGCAAAACTTATTTTAAATTGTATTAAAATAAACGTTGTTCCTCGGCACTATAATTGGCTCAAACTAAATATTTGTGTTAGTATGGGTGATATTTATTTTTTAATACATTTAATTAGTGTTGTATTATTATCAAAACCTGAGAACCTTTGATTTTTTAGACCTTTTATTTTATGCTCAAAATGTGTTCTGGGCTCAGGATCGGTGCTCATTTCATGGTCCCGAGCTTGGGTCTTACCACGCTGACGGCATGAATATATCATTTTTCCAAGGAAAATTCTATAATAAAACTGTACTGAGAATGTGCAAAGAGCAAAATTTGCAACACAATTACATTCAATATACGTTCAATTCACGTCTCACGGGGAAAGAGTGGAAAAGACAGATATCTTGCTGCCATTTCATATCGTATTAAACTGTACTTCGAGGAAATACCACAAGAGCCTCGAGTCTAGATTCCTGTAATACTTTCTATATAACCAACATAAGAAGATTAAACGAGCTATACTTTTATTTATTTCACTTATTTCAAACTTCACTATAATTTCATAGCCTAACACATTTACTCTACACATTCTTGTGGACGTTACACAAAGGTTTGAAATGGACGTAACCTAGTGGACGTAGAGGTGTGGGTCTATATTCTGTGGACGTAAAAAGTGGACATTTTGTCCGTGGACATGAAACAATGGACTTAACCACCGTGAATGTTCAAAGCTGATTGATTATACTTATAACCATGAACAGTGTACAGTACAGTGAACACGCAAGCAAACATTGCATTGTATTCTAGAAGACTGATAAGTTGTATGGGCAGTCCGGTGTTATTTTTACAACCACGTTTAACACGGAAATGTGCACCGAGCAGTTTTATGACTCGAGCTATATGAAGTGACGAAGTAAAGAGTCGAATAAGTAATGTTCGCTAATGTATCTGTATCGAGAAGATGTGTATCGTGACGGTGGTGTCGTGATGGTTGTACGCCTTGAGCTTTCTGGCGAGAATGCGAGCTATATATTAAAATCTATATATTAAAAGAATTTATGGAAATCTAATGGCCGTCAGTACAACCGTTCTATCAGGCCGATTCTCTTCGTTTTTTTAATGAAAGGTATTTATGCATAGATTCGTCATCAAACATCAAAAATCACTTAACCTTTGCCCTTCTCTAGTTATACTCAAAAAAGGCCATTTCCCATGTTTTCTTAGCTTTGTCCTGTCATATCTCAGATTCTAAATGAGATAAATTGTTCGTTTTGGTCTAAGAACACTCAGTGGATCATGATCTTTTATTAGAGATATCATTTGACGTCTTTAGTTACATCTAAGAGAAGTTATGCGTGGACAAAACGATTTTTTGGCACTATTAAGAATTTAAATTTGCTTGAGTTAAAACAAATGGGCAAAGTATATAAATACCCAGCTGCTGTAAATGTAAACATCAACAAATAATAACAATAATACTGGTATTAAAAAATTGCGGAGCAATACGGGTCATCGAGTATATATTAAAATAGTATTTTAAGTTTATTTAGAGAGACAACATATAAATTACCCGAACATAAATTAAAGGTAGACTACTTGCTTTTTGATTACAACTTTGTAGCGTGGACCACATTAAGGGTCCGCCTGAGTGTTTACCTCGGGGAAAGGCTGATTTCGTCCGCCCAAGGAACACACGACACCGTGCACGAAAACAACGGGATCTTTTTTCAACTGATGCGGCCTAACTGTCAAACCAAGCGCTTGCAGAGGTTTACGACGGCCCATTTTTACCTTTCAGTTTTTTCACTTACAAATATGATATATTTGGAAACTAGAGGCACTTTACTACACGTTTATAGAGCCCGATTTCTTATATGTTGTTCAACAGTTTCACAAATAAACTTCAAAATTATCCAAGTTTTAGTGCTTTTCGACTCTATTTTGTGCACTTAAAATGCATAATTTGAGAAACCCCCGCTCTTTACACGCGCTAGAAAACTCCTCTAGTTTCCAAATATTTCTCATTTGTTAATGTAAATATTATTTTTAATGTGAAAAACGAGGCACCGTTTATCCTTGTGTTGAAGCGTCGCTGGGCAGCTGAGGCGGACCCTTAAAAGCATAGCACCTTCAGCTAAGAGTATTATGTATCTGAAATGTCCTTTCATCCTTACATCAAAGTGCCGTGCTATTCACACATCATACACAGGACACACAATGCGAGCTTTGCCGTCGGGTATTGAAGCTCAGAGTATCGTGTTTTTATTTTCCCAGGCGACAAAGAGTTTCCTTAAACATAAACAGCGATTCCCAGTAAACCACATTGATGGTATTACACTCGAACATCCCATCCATACTCGCTCGGGGACTAATCTTCCGGGAAGGTTGCACCAACACGTTTCACAGCTTTCATCTTTGTGAGATTATATTCCGACAGACCGTTATTTGACATTTAGAAATCGCTAGAACCAAACAAACGAATACAGAGTGACCCGGAAATACGTTTAAACAATTCAGGAATATGTTCTGAATCGAGTAGGAAAATCGTGGAACGTTCGTATTCTTACTAGACTTATTTAAAAATCATAAACGTGTTTTATCCAAACGTGTTAAAGTCAACACGAATGTGCAAACATCAACAATGTGCGAACAAATCAACATGTGCATCAGCCAAGTCAAATAGAGCCCTCTCGAACTTGTAGTGTTATCAAATAGTAACTACAAGTACACTACACTACGCTACACTACACTATTCTACACTAAACTACACTACCCTACACTACAATATACTACGCTTTACCACTACTCAACACCGGTTGTGGTTGATTCTTACACTATCCCATACTACATTACAGTGCCTTCTTGCTACACTACTCTTCGCTACACTGCACAACGCCACGCTGCTACGCTGCGCTACGCTACGCTACGCTACACTCGCGCACACTACGCTACAGCTACACTACACTACGCTGCGCCGCTACCTGCTACCTTCACTTTGCACTACGGTCATCTGGGTTTGCACCTGGGTTTGTTCATTGACGGCAGCCTCTCAGACCATCTTCTTCTCTGTAATATTTATAACAATACACATACTCGTACATTCCTCCGACTTTATAACAATACACATACTCGTACATTCCTCCGACAAGAAAGTGTTCAGCACTAACTCAGCATTAACTCTCATTCCTGCAGCTTTAGTGGTTTTTATGGACAAATTGGAAAATTCGCTTAATTCGCCAAGTACTTTAAATTCATTTTATGTAAACGTATTCTAAAGGTTTACTGTAGGAAAGAGTCTACTAGTGGAAAGATTTTCCTAGACACCTTAGTGGAGAGCTCAGCACAGTCAGGACAATTTTCGAGTTGGACATGAACAACCTATTGGCACAATTTTTGCTGTGTACACATTTTTGCGTTTTTTTAAAAAGGGTACCTATAAAGATGTTTATGTCATTATGTTTTTAAACGCGTTTATGACATTATACTATGAAACCGCTGCGTCTTAACGTGCTAAAAATGCACTTTTATTTTCAGGGAAATAAAGGTTTGTTTTGACGATCTTTTTCTCCCTAGGGAGAAAAAAATATTTTGTGGCATGCACATCAGCTGTTCCAACGATTTTGTTTTGTATTTTAGCACTGACTAGTACATCAGCGAGCTGTTTGTTATCTATCTTCAAAACCATTTAAATCAGACTGCTTAACTCAAAACACTGTTTACTTTCTATTTATTTATAAAATTAAACACTTTTTGTAATATGTATTACTCATTATTATTTACCTCATGACAAAAACTTTCGTTCATCACTCACCATAAAAAGGGTCCCTAATATAAATGGTTCAGCTAAATTAAGAATTAATAATGATGTTAAAATTAAAGTTTTTGATCCTCGCTGCTTTAACTTAACCTCGTATCGAAAAGCTTTTGGGATCTATTGAGAAATATACTATAGCAATTTCTTTTGCTAGTGTCCCCATCACAAAATAACGTATAACCGCGTTGAAATTGAAGTTGAGATTCACCAAATTTGAACAAATTTCCCTGCCTTAGGTAAATTCCAGAAGTAGAATTTTTGTTAAGTAGTGTTACCTTTTTCATGTATTCCTTGGCAAGGACAGGTGCTAAGTTATAGCAGTTCAAGTACGAGTATTACGGTATAAAAGCTCTGTTGATACTTGTATCTCCGAGACGAGATCCACTGATGCATTCTCAGCGCTGGAAGCTGCAGTCGGCGTTATTTGCGAGACGCTTCTTCAAGTGTCAAACAAACCAGCTATACTTTCATTTCCAGTAGACAGAGCTTTTCTGAGACAATATCGTGGTTAAGCTGTGTCGGTTGAATCAGGACAAAGGATACCTGGTTTACGAAAGATTATTACGGTGCCACTTTAAGAAAATACTAGCTGTGTACCCGTGCATCGCCACGTATAAAATATTATAGTATCATGACTTTAAAGTCAAACTACCGATCCTAACACCTGTTCCTTCATTTTGAAATTGGGCTTAAAATTGGGAACCTTAAAAACGTGTCCAGTGCCCACTTTAATCCCTCGCCATTTATTTTTTGGACGTTGTATGGTTACAAAATATAGCTAAAACACACTGCGTAATGGGTTAAACCATTAAACAAAGTTTCACTACCATAGCTTCAGCCGATTTTCAGCTATAAGCGGTCCAATATGCCGTAAAACGTGTTCAGGGCCAACTTTGGTCCCTCGCCATTTATTTTGTGGAAGTTGAAATAACCGGCTTATCACTATATATTGGCCTTTTGTTGTGTTAAAATACTTGTATGAATTGCCAATAATCTCCTTCAAGAATTAAGAAATATTAACTTACGAGTATCAGTTCAAATGAGTATTATTTACAAACATCGGTTTGTTGCAAGTTTGAGATATGAATACAATTACTACACTTGGTTCTTCATTGGAAACGCGTGTTGCGTGTAGTAGATGAGTTGATAAGGGCCAACTCTCTGGTCCCTGACATATCCCTGGTGACAGCCCCTTGACATCGTTGGGCAAACTAATAATCACAGTAATGGGATAACCAAATGACTTTCATAACGGAATAATCGATTAGTTATTCATCAGATTAGTCGGTTATTTTATTCGTATAAATAACCGACTAACGGAATCCAGTTTATTTAGTTTAGCGTCATTTTAGTTGGGACTAAAAGTTTTTCTTGTTAGTTGTAACGGATTGGCAGTTATACAGTAGAGTTAATATTAGTGAAATACGAGTTAAATAACTGACTACATGAGTTCTAGTTTTTAAATCTCGTGCTGTTTGTTGGTACTAAAACTACTAAAGGTTTGGAAGTCGATGTGCGCCACCACCACCACAACTAGACTCAAATAGTAAATAGTAACCTTCACCTATGAATAAATAACAGTTTTCTTATTTTTAAAATCTCAGCTTGAATTCAAATGCAAAATGGTTTATTGGTAGTTTTTTGGCCTCACCAGCTTACAAAACTTGTCGATAAGATCCGTAATAATATTACCCATAAACTTGTTTGTTTTGCTTTTGAAAAGAAAATATTGACAAATTGTTTAATTTAGTATTTATTTTTGCGGTTTAGGGTGGCGTCTGAATTAATACATTTACAAAGATAATACTCACTCTACACTATTTGTATATGGCATACATTAACAAAATAAATATAACTTTGATGTACATTAAAAGTTATTTAAATGATTTATGACATTACTAAAATAAGGGTCACGACTTAAAATAATTAAAACGCAGGGTAACACTAATGTTTGCTATTTAACAGTTATTGCAGACTTCGTACATACAGTTGAAAAAGGTTCGCGGAATCTGTGGTCAGGTTTATTCCTCCCGCTGTATGTATGTAAGTACTACTCGGCGCTACCAGCTGTTTCGACAATGAATCATTGCCGTTGGAATTTCCACTATGTTTTGGTTAGTTTAAGTAAAATACGCGATACCGATGTGTATACAAGTTACTTTGTTCGGGAGTGTTTCGTGTGTGATTGTGTAAGTTGAAATCAACTGTAGTTTCTTTTGGATATTGGGTAAGTGTTTCCAAATTGTTTATAACTTTTAATAGAATAGTGTTATCTGGACTTGGTTTAAAAGTGATCTGTGGCTGATCGATATTCATGAGATTCTCAGTTGGCTAAACGGTACCTAAATGTATGTTTTGTCGTGCAATATTGCCGGCTTTGATTGTTCTGTAATTCATCGCAGTAAGTTAAGTAAGTTGTGCAGTCTTTCGATACAAGAACCGCTGTATGCTTAAAGTTTAACCTTTATTGGGCTGGTTGACTAAACCGATACGTCTATTATCCACATCTAATGCAATGTTCACTGTTCAGCCTATTTCTTGCTACAACTTGTAGAGTTTATTTTGTGGATATTGTATGGATATGAAATATAGCTAAAAACACACTGCGTGATGGACTTAACCGCCGTGAATGTTCAAAGCTGATTGATTATACTTATAACCATGAACAGTGTACAGTGTACAGTGAACACGCAAGCAAACATTGCATTGTATTCTAGAAGACTGATAAGTTGTATGGGCAGTCCGGTGTTATTTTTACAACCACGTTTAACACGGAAATGCACACCGAGCGCCTTAAATGAAGATTCACCGCCATAGCTTCAGCGGATGTCGAGTTATAAGCGGTCTAAGATGCCTTAAAAACGTGCTAAGTGCCCAATTTGGTCCCTCGCCATTTAATATATGGATGTTGTATGGGTATAAAGTATAGCTAAAGACACACCGCGTAATAGGCTTAACTCTTAAACGAAGTTTCACCGCCATAGCTTCAGCGGATTTCGAGTTATAAGCGGTCTAAGATGCCTTAAAAACGTGCTAAGTGCCCAATTTTGTCCCTCGCCATTTGATATATGGATGTTGTATAAGATTTATATTACACCGCGTAATGGCTTAACTCTTAAACGAAGTTTCACCGCCATAGCTTCAGTCGATTCTGAGTTATAAGCGGTCCAAGATGCCTTAAAAACGTTACAGACAGACATACCGACAGACAGAGAGACAGACCGACAGACAGACAGGAATTTTTTTGACACCAGTAGTTTCGGTCTATGCAAAGTATATGAACACCAAATAACCAAAAACTGATGGATTCTTTGCAATGTACAGACACAAGTCTTATTTTATTTATATATATATATAAGTAATAATACAACAAGAAATATTAAAATAGAAATATTACAACGTAGCTGTTTTTGACCAAAATGCACAACATATTTTACATGTACCTATATGGAAAATTAGCCTTAGTTCTTTTTCTTAACATACACTTAACACTTTCGACTATCAAAACGAACCTGTACCGATTTATTTACAAGTGTAAACTATCATCAGCTTCACACAGCAGCAACCCATGTGACCCTACTGAGAACCACCAGGAAGATAATTAACACCCGACAGTTGATGAGACAGATCACCATTTGGCGGGAAGTTGCCGGGAAATAACCGGCTTATCACTATATATTGGCCTTTTTGTTGTGTTAAAAATACTTGTATGAATTGCCAATAATCTCCTGCTTCAAGAATTAAGAAATATTAACTTACGAGTATCAGTTCAAATGAGTATTATTTACAAACATCGGTTTGTTGCAAGTTTGAGATATGAATACAATTACTACACTTGGTTCTTCATTGGAAACGCGTGTTGCGTGTAGTAGATGAGTTGATAAGGGCCAACTCTCTGGTCCCTGACATATCCCTGGTGACAGCCCCTTGACATCGTTGGGCAAACTAATAATCACAGTAATGGGATAACCAAATGACTTTCATAACGGAATAATCGATTAGTTATTCATCAGATTAGTCGGTTATTTTATTCGTATAAATAACCGACTAACGGAATCCAGTTTATTTAGTTTAGCGTCATTTTAGTTGGGACTAAAAGTTTTTCTTGTTAGTTGTAACGGATTGGCAGTTATACAGTAGAGTTAATATTAGTGAAATACGAGTTAAATAACTGACTACATGAGTTCTAGTTTTTAAATCTCGTGCTGTTTGTTGGTACTAAAACTACTAAAGGTTTGGAAGTCGATGTGCGCCACCACCACCACCTTACAACAGACTCAAATAAAAGAATAGTAAATAACCTTCACCTATGAATAAATAACAGTTTTCTTATTTTTAAAATCTCAGCTTGAATTCAAATGCAAATGGTTTATTGGTAGTTTTTTGGCCTCACCAGCTTACAAAACTTGTCGATAAGATCCGTAATAATATTACCCATAAACTTGTTTGTTTTGCTTTTGAAAAGAAAATATTGACAAATTGTATAATTTAGTATTTATTTTTGCGGTTTAGGGTGGCGTCTGAATTAATACATTTACAAAGATAATACTCACTCTACACTATTTGTATATGGCATACATTAACAAAATAAATATAACTTTGATGTACATTAAAAGTTATTTAAATGATTTATGACATTACTAAAATAAGGGTCACGACTTAAAATAATTAAAACGCAGGATAACACTAATGTTTGCTATTTGACAGTTATTGCAGACTTCGTACATACTGTATAGTTGAAAAGGTTCGCGGAATCTGTGGTCAGGTTTATTCCTCCCGCTGTATGTATGTAAGTACTACTCGGCGCTACCAGCTGTTTCGACAATGAATCATTGCCGTTGGAATTTCCACTATGTTTTGGTTAGTTTAAGTAAAATACGCGATACCGATGTGTATACAAGTTACTTTGTTCGGGAGTGTTTCGTGTGTGATTGTGTAAGTTGAAATCAACTGTAGTTTCTTTTGGATATTGGGTAAGTGTTTCAAATTGTTTATAACTTTTAATAGAATAGTGTTATCTCTGGACTTGGTTTAAAAGTGATCTGTGGCTGATCGATATTCATGAGATTCGCAGTTGGCTAAACGGTACCTAAATGTATGTTTTGTCGTGCAATATTGCCGGCTTTGATTGTTCTGTAATTCATCGCAGTAAGTTAAGTAAGTTGTGCAGTCTTTCGATACAAGAACCGCTGTATGCTTAAAGTTTAACCTTTATTGGGCTGGTTGACTAAACCGATACGTCTATTATCCACATCTAATGCAATAACTGTTCACTGTTCAGCCTATTTCTTTGCTACAACTTGTAGAGTTTATTTTTGTTGTAATATTCACCAGTTAATTTTTTTTACATATCCTTTTCTAAACTATTTTTGATCTAGGCTAGATTATTGTTCAATGTTAACTACTACGTATTACAATTACGGTTTGATAGCTCTGTACAATTATTATCAACGCATTGGGACTGGTGGCGTGGTCCTGTAATCCAGCTCCATGGAGGTCAGGTTTTGAGGATGATATAGGTCTAAAGCGGGTCAGATAGTCTCAGTGATTATCTGATGATACCCGCATCAGCTCCCACCATCGTTTAGACATTTCAGACCATCACCTGCGTGGTTCGGAAGTCACGTTAAGCCGTTGGTCCGTGTATTTCCATTGGTCATTGGGCTACTAATTAATGACCCATTCTAAGGAAGAGTCGGCCTTAGTTTGTAACAAGACTAACTCATTACCTAACCTATTATACTCATTACCTAACCATTACTAACCTCATAACTCATTACTACCACTCATAAAACTCATCCCTCACCATATATTTGCCTTAAAATACCCTCATGAGAGTGGTCGGCATCTCAAATAGTGATTTAGTGATTGGGTTTAACACAGACAGGAATATTATAAGAAATAAACAATTCCGTTAGCACTGTGCTGTGTGCACACTCTGACTCAGAGCTATTGCTATCTAGTCTTGACGAGACAACTTTATTTCATAGTATAGGTTCAACTACTTGATAAACTGTGGTATGACCTTCGACTTAACTTACAAATCAAAATCAAATCAAAATTCTTTATTTGTAAATTGACAATCATATATAAATTGTATTACAAACGTCATCAATTTTAAAACATAAACAGAACCTTATAACAATTTGGTTATACTAACTTATTCTAACATAGGCTAATTTAAGAAAAACAACAAAACTGTTCTTTTAGTTACATTGCGAGGAACTCATTTACAGAGTAACAAGCTTTTTCCAATAAAACTTATTTAGTAAAATTTTGAATTTATTTAAAGTATCTGCTTCTTGAATTTGCAGAGGTAATTTGTTATATAATTTAGGACCGATGTTTTGAGGAAGTGAAGAGGTAAGTTCAAGTCTATGTGATAATGTTGAAATCTATGCCTTGTTTCATAGTTATGTACGGATGCACCAGTTAAAAAATGTATGGATTTAAACTTATAAAATAATAACAACAAATCAATAAACCAAAAAATAACAGTACATTGAGTCGTTTCAACATGGCGGTCAAAAAAGTGATTTCATGCTGTACCGGCGGAATGAGAAGTCTGATTTTAATTAAACTTGAAATGAGTTTTCCTTTCATGGTATGAAGTAAAACATTGCAGTAAAATAGCACAAAAGTCTGAAGCCAAAGCCTGATGCGAGGCTGTGAGCGTAGCGACCTAGTTACAATTTAAATAGAGTGAAATAGAGTAACTATCTGCAAAGGAAATTATCTTCATTCATGCCAGCTAGCTGCGTGTCGGCCTGGTGTTGTGATGGTTTGATGTCGTGGCTACGCAGCGGGGTAGTGCACGGCTCACGGACAACATTGTGACCGAGGACCGAGGACCGAGGACTGGAGACAGATATTCGCGAGGCCGCGCTCTCTAAATAACTTGTAAATGAGGGATCCGTTTCACAACGCATGCGTCCGACAAGATAGAATCTCACTTGGTCTCCACGCTTGCGCACAGCTCGCCTCGTTGTCAGTTGCATCTTGTATTGGTGCACGCGTCCATCCATAAATTACTAAATAAGTATTTCATTGCATGAAAATGTGACATGTAATGTATGGCAATCGTCTTTTTAACAGTTAAAGCTTTCCTTTCATACTTTTATCGAAATATCCAAAAAAGTTTAATGCCAGTAGGCTATCCGAGCAACAGGCTGCCTTTGTACAAAAAGACTTTACAGTCATTATACTATAATATTTTATCCGTGGTGAGGCACGGTTACACAGCTAGTCAATGAATGAAACAATCGCAAAATGCGTCAGATACGTATATGGATTTAGTTTGATTTTAAGTTGGGTTTTCAGGTCCAAGTTGGTAGTTTTCAAATAGTCCCGACGAGAAATGACACCAAACTGTCTTTTTAATAACATTCAATACAACATAATTTCTCATTTAAACAATTTAGATAAATATTAATTGATGACCATATTAAACATGTTTAGGGGGGTTGAGAATTCTTTTGAACGAATGCTAAGACGAAAACTATACTTGGATTATAGTTAGCATAAGTGTTTTCAATAGTGGAAAACGATAACTGTATTTTCCGATAACCGTTTTAAGTAGCTTATGAAATATTATTTTATGTATTAAATAGAAAAATGATTTATTTATTCACTGAATCTTAAGCCTTCGTAATTCTTCCAAATTTAAATAGGTGTATTTATGATATATACGAGTATACAGCGCGTCTCATATGGACCAATGAAAACGATACAATTAAAATGCGGAGAATAGATAATAGAGAACTGTGGGGTATTTTATGCTATTTGAAAACAACATCCGTTAAGTGGTGACCTCGAACAAACTGGTAGTCTTTGTTTGCTTGAAAACGCTGATAAAGGACTGCTTCTCGCACCTTCTCAACATTTTCTGGTGTACGGACTGTTTTAGCACTTCCACAGATTTTCTTTTGTGTAGTGGCAGAATTCCTGAATAAACTTACCCGGTTTGCAATGTTTTTCGACTAAGAACACTTTTGTACCAACCGACGTAAAAGTGGGATCCAAACAATCTTTGAGTTTTAACAAAAGAATCACGGTTTAAAAAAAGACTTGAACAGCAAAAGCTCCAGGACGATGCTGAGGACTCCAAAACACCATTTCAACTAAAATGGCGGAACTTCATTGAGGTTTTAAACACAGCAGATAATTCATTGTTGCCATATTACCCATGTGAGAGCGTAAACAAATTTACCGTTCTCATTGGTCCACCCTGTATATCGAAAATGCTCATTAGGGATTAAATGCTGAGTTTCCGGGTAGATTTGTCTTTCAGGTTTACCGCAGTAGGAATGGAAGGTCGGTGGCTATCCAATTAATGTTATTGGTTGGGTTGTCACATCTCACAACACTAGACAATAATTGATATCGCTTTCAGAGAACCGGCGACCAAGTCATTCGGTTAGTGAACGGATTACGTTTATTATTAATTTGAAGCCATCACAAAAAACTAACAAAAAGTCCAAAGGAAATAATTATATGTTAATTAGAAACAAAATCTTCACAAAATCCATACGAAATTGACCTCAATCAAAACCAGGCCGCTCACAGCCTCGCTTCGGCCTTTGGCCTCAGACTTACGGGTTTTTACTGCATGTTTTATTACATATTTATTTATATTCATTTTACATGTATATTTTATCTAATTAAAAATACACATGAAAACCCTTTAATTGTATTGGGAATTCACGAGGATTGACAGTAGCGCTTGTGGCTACCTGTCGGCTAGGTTTTATTTGTTGTTTTACTTACATTAGCCTCTTCAAACAAATATGGTCACGTAAATGAGTATAACGCAGACTGACAGGTGACTGGTGGGTGGCGTGCGCAAGAATATGCGTTAGGTAAATGTACTCGTAACTTACTCCTTTGCCGTTGGGTTTCGGACGAAATGCCAAGGACAGTTTATTTTCCAGACAATTTAACTACTTGCTTCGATTGGACGGTGTTTCATTGGACGCATATTCAGTGTTTTGAAGAAATCCGATTACTACACCCGTCCTCTCGCATTTAATTATCATGGTCTAAAATTGAAAACTAATTTCTAGGTTCCTCGTTTTGTGTCGGTAGAAGGTACGAGATACCTTAGATCCTAAATTCAAGGAAACCGGCCTCTGGAATTGCGTTTCAAACAAACACGCAGACGAAATACCAAACGGTGCAACATGTCAGCCGGTACATTTGTGCGTCTCGGTAAATAACCTCAGCAGCTAAATTCTCGTTAAGAGCAGGTACCTGTCGGTGATTTTGTTTTTCATATCATAAAGAACAAAATAAAACAAGCATTTTCTTCAGATACCTCACGCCTGCAATTTTCATCCGATCATATTGAAATAAGTTTCATTTAAACCATAACAATGTAGTGACTCCGCTGACCACTGTTTTGAAAATTTTACTCGTTTACAGGAAAAACAAGACATTAAATTACAAAGTTTCTTCAATTTTTGGGTTTGTGTCACGGACTTGTAAATGAGAAAATAGAAATTCGCTCAGCGGAGTCACTAAAACATTCGATGCACTTTAAAACAATGTTTATTTAATGCAAATCCGATTTGAACTGTTAGCGTGAGGTTTCTGAAATGCAAGTTGAAGATCACAGCCACGCTTGAAGATCACTACTTACCTTGATTGATGCAACCTTGTGCAACACGTGTTATTGAACACCAGCCTGTGCTGCGGTTCTAGGTGCTCTGATGATCACAATAGAGAATAGACGGTGTTGTGTGATCACTTGAGCGTTACTAATGTCAATACCGCACGTCGCACGCGCACAGCTCAAGCAACACCACACAAACAGTTTTCACTGGGAAACGCTTAAGATATTCCATATTCGTGGCTATACAGAGTTACCTCTCGCACGTTCCAAACAGCGGAGGTAATAGGATTGGGCTATTGTCGCTCTCTTACCACGCCGACATAATACTCCGTATGCTCTCTTTGATTTAGTAATTGATTTGAGAGTTGATTTTTTATAATAGAGTTGATTTTTTATAATTGGGATGTTTTGGAGTACTTGGTGCAGGGTCGGTACCGTTTCGGGTACGGTTAAAAACCGGGATCTAATTTAGAACATAATTATTTAGAATATTTTGTTCGCAAACTAAATTTAGTCTATATTTAGCTCTTAGGATTTCGCGGCCGGTGCCACAACAATAGTCTAGTTATTCCGGTGCACATCGCGTCAAAACCATATCATAATTTGCTTGAAATATTTCGGTTTCGCTGTGGAGTACCACCTTGAGTCACTGATTGGCTGAAACTGAGGCCCTTGCGGTCAACTACATACGGCTGACTGCGCGCACGCGGCCTATTGAACTAAACTAACATAACTAATCAGCATGACTAAATAGGCGCATTGAAGGGCCGCGGAAACGTTTCCAGCATCCTAGTACTTTAAAACTTAACCAAATGTATATTTCAAAACTATTAAGTATGTTCTAATTTGGTATGGAACTTCACTTTAGGTTAATGTTATACTTACTGTTTGATATTATTTTAAAAACAAGGAAGTAAATATAAGCTAATTTAAATTGTTGACTAAATTGATTATGTTTGCTGTTAAGGTACAAACAAAATAATATCATCACGCTATCGTTTTATTTTTGTCGTAATGTCACTAGAAATACATGTCTCGTCACTGTTGTTGCTTGTGTCCTAGTGCACTAGTGAGAGCGTAGTGCATCTAAAATGTTATGGGTTAAATCATTTGATATTAGTATTCGATTTCTATGCCGGATGGTCCAAAAAAGGTACTCAATGTATCATACTCAATGGCGGAAAACATGTCGAGCATTTAGTCTTAATATGCTAAGTCAGTTTTGTATAGCTAATAGGAGATATACTTACCATAAAATGTTGAGTATGTAATTTTGGACCACACTCTGTTTGTTAATACTGTTTTCTTTTCACTATTTAGGAAGAGTAGTCAATGTATAGTAAAAATAGACTGAAGTCTGCAAAGTTAGTGAACAAACTAGTTTATTGACGAATTGGTTATAAGCTTTTCATATCCCAGTGGGAACCAAGATCCAATAAGTCCCTAATCGAAAAGTAAGTTTTCTAGGGCGGAAAGGGGGTACTCAATGTCGACATTTCAAATATTAATATTATCTAAATCGACTAATAAATCTGCTGTTATAACGAAAAATCGCTTTTTATTGCACTTTGCAAACTTGACGAGACGGCAGGTTATTAAAAACAACCCATGTGGAAAATGATCCTTCTATTCTCCAGAATCTACAGGAAAGATCATATTTATTCTTGTTCAATTAGTTATTGATTAAATGTTATACTAAACAAAAACGAAAATTTCATACTTCAACATTATTGCTTTGTCAATTTTTACCTTGAGTAACAATTAAAACTAATGGAATGAGGACAAGGCAAAATATCTAAACATATGTTAATAAAAACAAAAACTGTCGTTCGACTTTATATAAAAACAATTGTTTTTATTTACAGTTGAAAAAGGCATTGCCGAAATATACTGAGCATTTTTTAAAGTTTTTCTTGTTTTTAAACATATGTTAAAATATACATGTTTTGAAAATGATCCTTTTCCCAGTGTTCCCCCTCCCCCTTCGGTAAAAGAACAAAATGTATCGCACTGTATAATTATGTGCCATCTTGGGGGCATTGATCATAGTAAAATTGATTTCAGAAGAGTAGGCTAAATAAGGCAGGCGTAATCTGTGGTTTGTTTTGGCTCGTATCTTATTGATTTTTAATTGGCCGACCAGCTGACTTCTCCGCAGTAGATCAAGTTGTTACATGAATGTTTACAATCAATAGCTCGCTTGTGCGTATTGAAAGTATCGGTCGTGAGTGCCTATTTTCGTGTTTAACAATGTTTATTGCATTTATTTTAAAATTTAGTGTTGTGTGAAAGGTTTGCAGTGTGTCTTTACAGTGTTGTTGTGAATAGCAGTTTCCAGCCTAGCTTAAGTGGAATTCTACAGAAAGTTAAAACATTATACTCGTATATCTGGTAGAAGTTAGACATATTCGGGTTTAAACAATTTACGGCGTTTAACCAAGTGGTTCCCATAGGTACGAGACGTATATTACAGTCATTCTTATGCTACATTTACGCCATCATTATGTGTTTCTATTTCTGCCTTAACTTAAATTAAGTAGTGACAAGTTAAAAATGTTACGTGTCAAATGAATACATGGTTTAGTACCAGAAAGTTACGATTACAGGAAAATGGCTATATCGGCTTTTATAAACTACTAGCTGTGAACCCGTACTTCACCACGGTTGAAATAAATGTTCCATTCAGTGTTTTTGTCTCCGACAACGTATAGGCTACTCGTATTTGTAGAAAGGAAGGCTGTGGCTCGGGTACTGGCATCTACGTGGTTCTATTTGGCAAAATTATAAAGCATGTAAAACAAATCATCAACATGTTGCCTAATACTGCAAGTGAGCCAATCAACTACCTGAAGTTAAAAACACGGACGCTTACGTTAGGTCAATTTGTACAAATAGCATGTCATTTATCTGAAATCAGGTTTACACCTCTTTGAGCTTAAAAAATACAGTTGACAATTAAAACATATTTTGAAAATTTACTCACATACCCGTGTAAACACCTGCTAAGTCCATTGCTTTTGTTGTGAGAGACAATACGAACGTAAAATGACGATATAGTCTGACCAGCTCATGTAGCCCAGCATCACGTGCGTGGAAATCACATATTTTGCGCGGCTGGAAAGTAAAATTTATATTTGATCGTACTGCAATAGCCCATTGTCGAAGCAAGTATTTGGTGCGCATTTATAAAAGTAAAATGTAAAGTTCGTCTTGTTTAACGAGGCGAAGTTAGGACTACAAAGTCCTCTCTACCACTCAACCTCGACCTTTACCTAGCGTCACCGTATCAGTCACATTACAAATGTAAGTGGTGACTGCGGGGATCGAACCCGCGCCACCGGAGTGATTTATCGTTCGATAAATTCGACGAATTTTAATTAGTTCAAAAGGTACAACAATCGAAGGGTAGAATTAAATTTTCGTCAAATAACTTTCAATGCATGTCTCTAAAAGGTTTAAGACACAGTGAAAGTGTATAGTTTCCAGTTCACTGAGTTTCTTGTAGGGCGAATATACTGAGTGCTTATGAACTTGTACTTATGCTTTGTGAAGACCCGTGTTCAACATTTGTTGTTCCAATATGATAGATATGCATTTTATATCACGCGAAATATTGTATAACAACACAACGTTTAAGAAGTGATTGTATCTATTCCCAAGAAATCACTGAGTTTGAGTTTGATACATGTTAAGTAATGGCTTAGTTGTTGCGTTCCATATAGATCATTACATTTTGCTTGTGTACTAAGATGTATTTTTAAGTTGAGTGTATGTAACCTATCAATAAATTCACGGCTGGATACCGGAAGGCGCAGAATCCTACGACTCACGTCAGCGCAATGAATGTGTATTTCAGCCCGTATCTTGCTTTCTTCCGCTCTTTTCACGGTGTCTGATAATAATTAACAAAATATATGTTAAGTTATAAAATATTGTATTTCGCTATGAATACAGGATAACTACTTTTCAAACGTACAAAATAGAATATTTTGGTTAAATTCTAAATAAATACGTTTACGCTAAAACACTAAAGGAGATACAACATTTTTTACAGTGAACTCTTTTAAAACCCATGTTTTTATCAGTATAGTAGAGTTTGTCGTAATTCTCAGCCAACTGTTCTTACCTTTTGGTTTGGCGTTTTAGATTCTAATATAGTTGTTTTATTAAAGACCAAACCATAGGGTAAGAATTATTTAGAAAAAACCTAACTGGGAGTATTCTAGTTTATAATTTCTACGGTTACTGTTGAGTTATGAGTGAACAACTCTCAGGTTGTAGACTACCTGGGAGAGCACATCATGCGTTTTCATGTACTCGTACACCCAGGTGGCCAACACAACAATCAACCAGGCCGACACGCAGCTAAGCGCCAAAGCGCTGCTCAATTCAATGGATTTTAATAGCTTTTGGTATATTGATACATACCATCTAAATACACATTGATTTCAAATTATATGAAAATCTGATGAAATTTACTATTTTTAAAGCATTAAAACACTTATTTTGTGTATTGATTTGCTGTCCGATCTTTCTGGTTGAACTCTACCGAGATGTTTACAAATTATTTGTACCACATTTTATGAAAATCTGACAAATATGCTCATAGGCATTGATACTTCATTGTATGATGTGAAAAATGCTCAAAACGTGTTCAGGGTCCGGGCTTGGACCACCATGCAGCGGCATAAATATCTCTTTTTTCAAAGAAATTTGATAACAATACAACTGGGTATTGCGGTGAGTGCAGTGCACGGTGCAGAACAGTAGTGTGCAGTGTATAGGTATGAGGTGCAGAGTGCGGTGTGCAGTGTATATAGTGTGCAGTGTGCAGGGTGCAGTGTATATAGTGTGCAGTGTGCAGGGTGCAGTGTATAAGTACGTGTGCAGGGTGCAGTGTTATAGAGTGTGCATTGTGCAAGTGCAGTTAGAGTGTGCAAGTGCGTGCATGACATGCAGGGTGCAGTGTATCCGGGGGTATTGCAGTGTGTATTGCAGTGTATATAGTGCAGTGTGGGAGGTGCAGTGTATAGAGAGTGTGCATTGTGCAGGGTGCAGTGTATAGAGTGTGCGTGTGCAGTGTATAGGGTGTGCAGGGTGCAGTGTATACAGTGTGCAGGGTGCAATATCGGGGTGTAATGCAGTGTGCTTTGTGCAGGTATACAGTGTGTGCAGGTGCAGTGTGTAGAGTGTGCAGTGTTAATGTGCAGGCAGTGTATACAGTGTACAAGTGTGCAGTGTAAGTGTGCAGTGTATATAGTGTGCAGTGTGCTGCAGTGTGCAGGGTGCAGTGTGTATAGGGTGTGCAGTGTGCAGTGTGCAGTGTATAGAGTGTGCAGTGTGCAGTGTATATAGTGTGCAGGTGCAGTGTATACAGTGTGCAGAATTTTAGTGTATAGAGTGTGCAGTGTATATGATGTGGGTATTGCAGGACTGCAGGTGCAGTGTATAGGGTGTGCAGTGTGTGCAGTGTATAGGTGTGCAGTGTGCAGTGTATAGAAGTGTGCAGTGTGCACAGTGTATATAGGTGGTGTGCAATGGACTGCAGGAGTGCAGTGTATAGGGTGTGCAGTGTGTGCAGTGTATAGGTGTGCAGTGTGCAGTGTATAGAAGTGTGCAGTGTGCACAGTGTATATAGGTGGTGTGCAATGTATAGAAGTGTGCAGTGTGCAGTGTATAGAGTGTGCAGTGTGCAGTTATAGGGGTGTGCAGTGTGCAGTGTATAGAGTGGCAGTGTGCAGTGTATATAGTGTGGTAGGACTGCAGGAGTGCAGTGTATAGGGTGTGCAGTGTGTGCAGTGTATAAGTGTGTGGTGTGCAGTGTATAGAGTGTTACACTGTGCAGTGTATCTGGGTGTGCAGTGCAGTGCATAGGGTGTGCAGGGTGCAGTGTATACAGTGTGCAGTGTGCAGTGTGAGTGTGCAGTGTGCAGTGTGCGGTATATACAGGTGTGCAGGGTGCAGTGTATAGAGTGTGCAGTGTATATGAATGATGTGCACTGTGCAGTGTGCAGGGTGCAGTGTGCAGGACTGCAGGACTGCTGGTGGCCCGGTTAAGTGCGTTCTATAGTACAGACCGTCAAAGCGAGCGTGTGGTTAATGGCATTATATCGACTGCATCGGCTGCACAATTCAGCCTCTCAGTCAGTCAGTACAAATGGCTTTCAAATTAGCTTAGTTTCGGTCACTTCAGTTCAATTATCTCAGTGACCCTAGTACAGGGTGTTTTTTTAACGCAACACAATTTTCAAACCAAAGTAACTCATTGTTTACAAGCAATATATGTTGATAAGTTTGCATGACTATTTTGTTCGCTTCATTCAACTGGTCTGTATTGCTGCAGTGATATTGTGGGTGAGCGTAGTGAACAGCCTCGTAACGCCCGTGGCAATCGAACGGCCGACTGCCAGAACGAGACTGTGAAGGGAGCGAATTAGAGACCAAATTGCAAAGGAAATTCGATTCACTCATGCACGCGGCGCTTTAGTTTGGCATGCATCGTTGGCCTGGTTTTTGTCAAAAGGCGTTTTGAGTAGGCTATAATAAACTTTTGAGGTTCCGAAATTTTTAAACATTTTTAAACCTACCCTAGAATTTACCAACCTTTCTTCATTCGGTACGGTCCTCCTTCTATTGTTTTCTGTTCACACAGAACCTGTTTCTTTAAATATTTTAACAAGCCTGTGAATGTCAGATTTGTCTGAAATACTCACACCTGCAAATCTGACCACATACGCCTCTTGACCGAAAGAAAGTTTTTTTTTTAGTGTTTATTCACAAATAAACATTGATATTTGCTGAAAACCATTGCGTTTGTTTCACAATAACGTCAAATTAGGAAGTGAAAATCACAGAATTACTGCAACAATACATTCCAGTTCATGGATATTGAGTCGAACACACTTAGTGGTACAAACTTATGAACATACATATGTCGTACAGAACGATTTACTACAGTTTCAAAATTGGGTTGCGTTAGAAAAAAAACACCCTGCAGTAAAATAGGTTGGAAATTTTACAAGCTATAACAGTTAGAGAATGATGTATCTGTAATATCAATACATAAAATTGTTTTCATTATAATCAACTACTGTTTTATGGAGAATCGCTCAAAATTAATGATTACACATAAAAGAGTGTTCAATAAAATATATTAGTTCATAGATGAATGATGTACACAGCTTATGTACGAAGTTTATGATCGAAGTTTTAGTGTTCGATCCAGGAACTGCAATTTGCAGGACAAAATTCTGGAAAAGTCACGTCTTAATAGATTTGTCGTAGATATATCAAAAATGGTGGCTAAACAAGTATTTCTACTATTTAGACTTTCTAGACTATTCGTGTAACGTCCACAACAATTTGTAGAGTAAATGTGTTAGGCTGTGTAATTATAGCGAAGTTTGAAATAAGTGAAATAAATAAAAGTGTAGCTCATTTAATTTTCTTACGTTGGTTATATAGAAAGTATTACAGGAATCTAGACTCGAGGCTCTTGTGGTATTTCCTCGAAGTACAGTTTAATACGATATGAGATGGCAGCAAGATATCTGTCTTTTCTAATCTTTCCCCGTGAGACTTGAATTGAACGTATATTGAATGTAATTGTGTTGCAAATTTGCTCTTTGCACATTCTCAAGACATTTTTATTATCGAATTTTCCTTGAAAAAATTAGATATTCATACCGTCAGCGTGGTAAGACCCAAGCCCGGGACCATGAAATGAGCACCGATCCTGAGCCCCAGAGCACGTTTTGAGCATTTTTCTATCACTTTATGTGTACTCTGTACAGGTCGCATTTTTCAACCGATTTTCATGAAATTTGGTACAAACGTTCCTTTTGTAAATATCTCGGTCGAGTTAGTTAAGAAAAATGTTTTAGGACGTTGAACAAACCATTACAACGTTATTTTATATATTAAAACGAAACGTAAGTAAATAAATGAATCGCACCGACGAAGTTAATTCAGACTAGTTTTATTAAGTTAAGTTTGACAAGTCATATAATGGTGGATATAGATATTATATAAATAATATTAAATAAATCAAATAAATAAAAAAATTATACCACAAAATGTAAACTGAATGTGACAGTAAAGGAATTTGAATTAGACTAATGTGTTAGTAAATGAAAAATCGAATTAAATATGAAATCGTTATACATTTAATTGTTATTAAGGGAAATAAAATGCATTTGATTCGCACAGTTTTGTACAAAATGACAATGAGATTAACATGTAAATACTAGACAACCTTTCTAACATAGTGGAAATAAAATGTACATTTAATATGATAAACTTACCAGGACTGTGACTGGCGCAGGTGCGGGAGGAATACGCATGCGCGAGGAAGTGTGCACTCGCGACCGCCAGCGGAACTACTGACCACAGACGCGGTACGCATGCGCGGTAATCAGGCGCAGTGAGCAGTGCGCAGTGTGCAGTGTGCCCCTCCCTACCGCTCACCCGCTCACCGTCTCAACACTCGGCACTCGGCGTAGGCAAGTTTATAAGAAATATGAGCGATGGCGAATGCAGAATACCTCTGCCGAGGCGACCTTCAATGCGATTCAAACACGGCTTCTATACGCTACACTCAAAGATTATGTTACGGTTGGTAGATTGCGCATAGATGCCACATAATTGAAGCAGGAGTATCAACATAGTTCGGCAGCCCAAGTACAGATTCTTTCTGAAAGGCTTCAGCGTTCTCAAAACTATTCCAACAGATTCATCTTTAACTTGCGGCGTGCCGATCACATCATCTTATCGAAACCTTATAGCCATCCTAAAACTCAACCAACTTCGAACATTTTGTACACTTACCGCATTTCTAAACCAATCATTTGTCCGAGAAGTTTATTTTTATGTCTCAAATCCATAGGCACGCAACCAGAAGGGGCGAGCTATCTCTATCAATTCCTACTCACAGATTTACAGTGTTCAATGAATCATTTGCCGTTACCGCATGCAGGTTGTAGAATTCCCGTCGAAACTAAATCAAAAATATCAAAAGTCGGCCCCGTTTTGGGGCAGAGGTTAAGAGTTGGTTGACACAATTGTTGTAGGACTGATAAGTTGCGCTTTGGTGGCTTGCGTAGTTTGGCAAATGTGGAATGTTGAAGTTTAGTTTAAAGTGTATTGTAATTTTAATTGTTTGTATCTACAAATTTTATATTTTACTGTACCTAAGCAATGGTTTCATTTTAAAGTTGTATACATTGTTTATTTTCCTTTTTAAGTTTAAGTTTATTAAACATGTTGTAATGTATTGTAAATTATTGTATATAATGAATGGTGGTTAAATGGAAGAGAGGACTTTATAGTCTGAACCTCGCCAAAAAATAGGGACCCATCTCATGTCAGATAGCGCTGCAAGGGAATAATTCTTAAGAGTCTCAAGTAGAGCCACTGACGGACGCGCAAGTTTGTTCATGTTCTAAAATTGCACGATTTGGAGACTCATATGGAGACGAGGGTGGAGAAAGACGGCTTGTAGAGTGCAAACTATTGTATCAAAGAGTACAACAATATTAAACCAGACTGACACGCAGCTAAGCGCTAAAGCACCGCTATGAGTGAAGCGAACTTCGTTATTACCACATGAGTTACGAGGCAGTCCATTCACTACGTTCACAGCATCGTTTTGGCCTTTGGCTTCAGACTTACGCGGTATTTTGTGGCAATCAATCACCACACCCATCATCACCCCCCTTTGTGGAAAAGAGTAAAATATCAAGGAAAACGCTAATCCGCTATTATAAAATAAATAAATTGCAAAACTTGTCTCTCATGTATAGCAATCGTCAAAAGTTGATTGAACTAAAATTTTCCATTCACTCTCACATCTAAGTCCCTTTTATACATACAATTTTTCCAATCCCTCTCATTCATTCGATTATCCCTCCTAGTCCCTAGTCGGTCAGCTAATTACCAGGTCTCCCAGTTAAACGCCATAAACTCGTCTATGTTATAAAAAGCTTGGTGGACAACACATTTTTAGACGAGCTTTGAATGCCTTGAGCACTTGTGCGTTTTATTAGGAATTATAACTATAAATTATAACTATTGTTATAACTATTACTATTATTTTGTTATAACTATAACTTATTTTATAACTATAAATTATAACACTTGCGGAATTATAACTATAAATCCGTTGTTTAACCTTCATTATGAAACGACTCAATGGGTTTTTTAACATAAATTTTGGTATATTGATATAAAACATTAAAATACGTGTTGAGTTTGGATGAAATTTACTGTTTTAGATCATTTAACCCACATTTGGATAAAAACTCAAACATGTTTATTTTTATGGAAAAAATACTCAAAAAAAGTTCCATTATTGACTTGAGCATATACAATATTCCACGAGTTAATGGCTGCCAGTGCTTGGTTTATAGATAACTAGCTGAGAGTACCCGCGCTTCGCCTCGGGGCTTTATTAACATAGCTGTGTGTGTATTTGAAGAAAATTGCAAATTTAAAGTAAACAAAAAGAATTTCCTATGTATCCTTAGTAAAACCATTTAGTTTTCCTGTTAGTTCACCATCTTCTCCTTATAAGTGTTGGCTCCCTTGTGAGATTCTTAGTTACTCCCGCCTATTTTTAGAGCCCGCTTTGGTTTTGCAATTTATTTTGAGGATTTTATATGGACTTCAAATGTAGCTAAAGACACACTGTGTGATTAGTTTAACCCTCAAACAAAGTTTCTTTGCCATAGTTTCAGCCTATTTTGACTTAAAAGCGGTCCAAAATGCCTAAAAACATTTTTAGAGCCCACTTTGGTCCCTTGCCATTTATTTTGTGGATGTTGCCCGCTATAGCTTCAGCCGACTTATAAGCGGTCCAATATGCCTTAAAATGTTTACAGACAGACAGACGGACGGAAATTTGTTGGTCCAGTGGTATTTGCGTGATTGAGGAACAGACAGACAGACACACACCGTCTCATTTTATATATTAGTAAGGTTAAGTGTTGGCTATCTTGTTAGAGTCATAGTTTCTCCCGCCAATAACCGCCATCTTGAAAATATTAAAGTATCAAACATGTCAATAGCCTATGTGTTGGCCAGGTATATAAGCCACATTCCTGTAAAATTTCATTCAAATAATGAGTCCAGTGGTATTTGCGTGATTGAGGAACAGACACACAGCATCTAATTTTATATATCAGTAAAGATAACAAAGTGAAACGTTGCTCAGCAGGTTTTACAAACAATAAAAACTAAAACTGAACTTTAGTCTGAACGGGTAAACACTGGACGCTTTATAATTGTTCATACGTTTACTTGCAAACAAAAGCGTTAGCGTTAGGTGCTTCATCGGATTCAGAGTGTGCACACGTGTCATATCAATATTTGATTGAGATATGTTTGGTTTGATATGTCTGACTTATCGAAAAACAAATCTGAGGATATCGACGTTCACGTGTTTGATTAGTTTTCCGGAAGGAGGGTTCTCGCAATCGAGGAGAGGCACGTTTGGAAAAATACGGCTACTTTGTGTTTACGACAAAACCCCTAACCACACCGAAGGCATTTAGGGGTCCCCACACAAGTCGGGAAGCTCGGTGAAATTATGAGTTTCAAAATATAATCTGGGCATATTGTGTAACCGTTTTCATTAAACACTAGTTTGATTATTTATAATCTATTGTGTAATCATGATCGTGCATCATTCGAGCAAAACTCTGCATTATGTAGGCGGTTAATTGCAACCATAATGCAATCGTTTTATTGTTCCACGAATAGTTTAACTTTAAATCGGTTCACTTTTTTATTAAAATTCTTTTATTACCGTTCATTAATCCACGTTTAGAGTAAAATGAAATAAAGTAAATTGATATAGAAGAGTGGTTACTGTACTCTGTACCCTTCTAACTGACGACTGTATTATAGAAATGTCTATTACAGCAGTTGATGGATGCAATCTAATAGCAACCACTATGGTTACATCGCTTCATATCACTTCTGACCAGACAGTCTGCCCAACGTTTCACATCATCACATGCATGAGACACAAATGTAATAACGTGGTCTACGGTAGAGAATCATACACATACACATAGTTACATACACAAGCTCAGATGGCAGATGGCAGATGGCAGATACCAATTTCATCTAACAAAACCACTGTGTATATCTTATGCGTATGTTGTTTCAAACGTTCGATTATTGTTTCAGATGTGCCATCATGATTGGAGATGAAACCGTAAGTACTCTACTTGTATTGAAATATATTTCGTATCGTTTTTTGTGCCGTGCTCTACTAGCTCACTGACAAATGTTTAATCTCATATATTAATATTGTAATTTACTATTGTTTTTAGTGTCTAAGACATTTTATGATATTCATAATTCAATATATTATCGATTGTCAGTTTAGAAATGAAGAATTTTGATTTTGAAAAATCGTTGAATGTAGATAAGAATAATTAATACTGCTGCTGGAGGTATAACACTCGTAGTATGTGTACAATGTCACATCACACAAGGTTTGTACACAGCACAGGGTATACTGGGTACTGGGTAGATTGAGATTGCGTTTGTTTGGAGATAAGATTGAATGAATATAATCGTAGTTTCACGTTGCTTGCTTATGTAGTGGCATAGATTATGTAGTGTCCAAGGCAAACAGTTTCTTATCGAGTGGGATGATGCTCGTATGCTCGTGTGCAAACCGGTCAAGCATGTGATATGCATCCCTGATACTCGTATACCGGACAATGGGCATCCCTGATACTCGTATACCGGACACTGGGCATCCCTGATACTCGTATACCGGACACTGGGCATCCCTGATACTCGTATACCGGACACTGGACATCCCTGATACTCGTATACCGGACACTGGACATCCTGATACTCGTATACCGGACACTGGACATCCCTGATACTCGTATACCGGACACTGGACATCCCTGATACTCATACCGGACACTGGGCATCCCTGATACTCGTATACCGGACACTGGGCATCCCTGATACTCGTATACCGGACACTGGGCATCCCTGATACTCGTATATACGGACACTGGGCATCCTGATACTCGTATACCGGACACTGGGCATCCCTGATACTCATATACCGGACACTGGGCATCCTGATACTCGTATACCGGACACTGGGCATCCTGATACTCGTATACCGGACACTGGGCATCCTGATACTCGTATACCGGACACTGGGCATCCTGATACTCGTATACCGGACACTGGGCATCCCTGATACTCGTATACCGGACACTGGGCATCCCTGATACTCGTATACCGGACACGGACATCTGATATATTATACCGGACACTGGACATCCTGATACTCGTATACCGGACACTGGGCATCCCTGATACTCGTATACCGGACACTGGGCATCCCTGATACTCGTATACCGGACACTGGGCATCCCTGATACTCGTATACCGGACACTGGACATCTGATACTCATATACCGGACACTGGGCATCCCTGATACTCGTATACCGGACACTGGGCATCCTGATACTCGTATACCGGACACTGGGCATCCTGATACTCGTATACCGGACTGCTGGCATCCCTGATCTCGTATACCGGACACTGGCATCTGATACTCGTATACCGGACACTGGGCATCCTGATACTCGTATACCGGACACTGGACATCCCTGATACTCGTATACCGGACACTGGGCATCCCTGATACTCGTATACCGGACACTGGGCATCCTGATACTCGTATACCGGACACTGGGCATCCCTGATACTCGTATACCGGACACTGGACATCCTGATACTCGTATACTGGACACTGGGCATCCTGATACTCGTATACCGGACACTGGGCATCCCTGATACTCGTATACCGGACACTGGGCATCCCTGATACTCGTATCACTGGACACTGGGCATCCTGATACTCGTATACCGGACACTGGGCATCCCTGATACTCGTATACCGGACACTGGGCATCCCTGATATCGTATACGGACACTGGACATCCTGATACTCGTATACCGGACACTGGGCATCCTGATACTCGTATACCGGACACTGGACATCCTGATACTCATATACTGGACACTGGGCATCCCTGATACTCGTATACCGGACACTGGGACCCTGATACTCGTATACCGGACACTGGGCATCCCTGATACTCGTATACCGGACACTGGGCATCCCTGATACTCGTATACCGGACACTGGGCATCCCTGATACTCGTATACCGGACACTGGGCATCCTGATACTCGTATACCGGACACTGGGCATCCCTGATACCATATACCGGACTGGACATCCCTGATACTCGTACCGGACACTGGGCATCCCTGATACTCGTATACCGGACACTGGGCATCCCTGATACTCATATACCGGACACTGGACATCCTGATGTTGTATACCGGACACCGGCATCCCTGATACTCGTATAGGACACTGGGCATCCCTGATACTCGTATACGGACACTGGGCATCCTGATATCGTATACCGGACACTGGGCATCCTGATACTCGTATACCGGACACTGGGCATCCCTGATACTCGTATACCGGACACTGGGCATCCTGATACTCGTATACCGGACACTGGGCATCCTGATACTCGTATACCGGACACTGGGCATCCCTGATACTCGTATACCGGACACTGGGCATCCTGATACTCGTATACCGGACACTGGGCATCCCTGATACTCGTATACCGGACACTGGGCATCCCTGATACTCGTACCGGACACTGGGCATCCCTGATACTCGTATACGGACACTGGGCATCCTGATACTCGTATACCGGACACTGGACATCCCTGATACTCGTATACCGGACACTGGGCATCCCTGATACTCGTATACCGGACACTGGGCATCCCTGATACTCATATACCGGACACTGGGCATCTGATACTCGTATACCGGACACTGGACATCCCTGATACTCGTATACCGGACACTGGGCATCCCTGATACTCGTATACCGGACACTGGGCATCTGATACTCGTATACCGGACTGGGCATCCCTGATACTCGTATACCGGACACTGGGCATCCCTGATACTCGTATACCGGACACTGGGCATCCCTGATACTCGTATACCGGACACTGGGCATCCCTGATACTCGTATACCGGACACTGGGCATCCCTGATACTCGTATACCGGACACTGGGCATCCTGATACTCGTATACGGACACTGGGCATCCCTGAGCTCGTATACCGGACACTGGGCATCTGATACTCGTATACCGGACACTGGGCATCCCTGATACTCGTATACCGGACACTGGGCATCCTGATATCGTATACCGGACACTGGGCATCCCTGATACTCGTATACCGGACACTGGGCATCCCGATACTCGTATACCGGACACTGGGCATCCTGATACTCGTATACCGGACACTGGGCATCCCTGATACTGTATACCGGACACTGGGCATCCCTGATACTCATATACGGACACTGGGCATCCTGATACTCATACCGGACTGGGCATCCCTGATACTCGTATACCGGACACTGGGCATCGATACTCGTATACCGGACACTGGGCATCCCTGATACTCGTATGGACACTGGGCATCCCTGATACTCGTATACCGGACACTGGTATCCCTGATACTCGTATACCGGACACTGGGCATCCCTGATACTCGTATACCGGACACTGGGCATCCCTGATACTCGTATACCGGACACTGGGCATCCTGATACTCGTATACGGACACTGGGCATCCTGATACTCGTATACGGACACTGGGCATCCCTGATACTCGTATACCGGACACTGGGCATCCTGATACTCGTATACGGACACTGGACATCCCTGATACTCGTATACCGGACACTGGGCATCCTGATACTCGTATACGGACACTGGCATCTGATACTCGTATACCGGACACTGGGCATCCTGATACTCATACCGGACACTGGGCATCCCTGATACTCGTATACGGACTGGGCATCCTGATACTCGTATACTGGACACTGGACATCCCTGATACTCGTATACCGGACACTGGGCATCCCTGATACTGTACCGGACACTGGGCATCCCTGATACTCGTATACCGGACACTGGGCATCCCTGATACTCGTATACGCACTGGGCATCCTGATACTCGTATACAGACACTGGGCATCCCTGATACTCGTATACCGGACACTGGGCATCGTACGTTCATATAGACCTTTTGCGTACAAAATTTGCATCAGGAGTCTTTGTGTTGAGATACCTAGCAAAATACTGCCCAACTCAGGTGCTGACGACGGCGTATTATGGCTTAATGTACCCTACGGAGTGTTTCTATGAGGGGCCCGTACTAGCTGTCAGCTTAAACGATTGTTAATACTTAAAAGCAGTTAGAATATTCGCTAAAATTAACATCATTGAGTCCTGCGGACCTATCTTCAAAAAAATAAAGCTGTTATTTATAGCTGTTATTTGCTGAGTGTCTATGTCATAGGAACATCAATAATTGTGTTCTTGCTAAAATGTGCGCTGACAAGGGGCGAGACAAACATGGGTATGGGACTTGAGGCAGAGATAACTACCAAACTGGGAGACACAGGGCGGTGGTTTTCGAACACTTACCCTCGCAGGTAGGTGTTCTTTTCATCAGATTTCCGGTTTGAAACAAAAATTCCCCTTCGCCACAAGCGTTAAGAGCTCATCGTTAAACGCTGTCTCATGTCTTTGGCATTTTATAGTGTCGGCGAGTTTATGGAATTTGATTGGAAAACCAACCAAGTAGTGATGCCTGAGTTGGAAGTGGGGTAACTTGGCAATTCTAATGAATGAGAGAGAGTGAATGCCAAAATGTACGTCTCATTGGGATTTCAATAGTATTATGTGTGGAGAATTTTAGCTTTATAAATTACAGTAATTTGACGATTGCATAACATGTTTAATGTTGAGGCAGTAACAATTTATTCATTTATGTTTAATTATTTCTATAGTTTTTCGGATGACTCTCGGGTAATAATGTAAAAGTTTTGCCAATACTTTAACTTTGTCAAATTCAACTGCAAATCAAACTGAAGAAAATAAATAGTATTAAATAATTTACAGAAGATCATATGATTTAGTTTTTAAAATGCATTTTATTTGTGAAAATACAATTCAAGCGATTCAGTAAAACTATCTATTATGATAGATCTGTTGATTTTCGAAACTACGCTTCTTTATAGAACACTTGAAAAATGCAAAGGCGAGCAACAACAAAATTAACAAAATGTAGCAGAGCGAGGAACAAAATTAACAATATAACAGGTAGCTGTAAAAAGCCTCGCTTGGAAATAGTAGTGTCGAAAAATGGTTTAACTGCAAACAACAATATAATATAAGAAGAACAAGAGCTTTGTAAGCCTGAAGCTTAACAGTTAGTTTAATACCAACAACACTTTCAATCTAGATGCAAATAAGTTTAAATATTACGTTAAACTCAGCCAATCTAGTGTCACTAAAATACATAAAATGCGTTATACGAGGTTTTAAAGAGAGTCTTAATAAAAACCCGTCCTTACGGCAAACAAACTGTTTGACAGGCAGCTATTTTGTTTGCAGCTGCTTTTATAAACTTTACCCAAGCGTTTGCTATGGTGATTCATGACTTAATGAAAACTTTACTTACATTTTTCTGGTGTGCGTGGAATAGCGCTTGATGGTTCAAAAGCTAATAAACTAATAGGAAAACTAAATTTAGATTATTTGTTACTATTATTCACTTATAGGCCCAGTTGGACCACGCAAAGTGCCAGAGTCTTGAAAGGTTGGCTGTTCTCAGTGCTTAGACATGCTTCGTCCTTTCGGAATGAGATGTTTTTCTTTCCTCAGTCCAGGCAGCAGGCTACTCCTCTTGTTTGAGTAACTTCCTTCTGACCAACTTTGCAATCAAATATTTGCTGTCTAAACGCGTTCCTGACATAAACACGTGTGTGATACCTGCCGTGCCAACAGATTAAATTTAATTAGATATTCATTTCAGTCAACCTAATTATTTCAAAGCGACGGAGTCTTCCAAGCTTAGGTTCTTTCAGCAAATACCGGGTCTCTTAAAAGTCACTTTACGCTAACTACACTTTATTCGGCCGTAACAGATAAATACTGTGTTTGATCTTTTTCAACAGAACTATGATATTTGTCGTTGGGATGATTCTTTACCATCGAATTTTCTTTGGAAAAATTAGATATTCATTGTTGATAAGTATGTTTAGAATGTTAAATGGTTACAGTTTAATGGTAAGAGAACGTCCGAAAGGTGGATTTAAAGTGTTTGGGAGACGTGGAAAGACGGATTGGCCTTTAGGACATATGACCTGACTCCGTTATAGACTTTCCAGTTTGGAAAGATGCAGTAACGTGTTTGCACAAAAGCATGAATTTAACATGTTGACAAATATAACAAAGCTTTGTGTAAAAATTAAACTCCTCATGTAAAAAAAGATGGAAAACATGTTTAACAGCTGTTAACAAAACTATATATGTAGTTGTATACACTCGTATAAACGTATTTAGTATGTAATTAGTTGAAACAAGTGTTCAGACTTTTTCCCTTAACTCTTGAACACTCAGTAAATCGACTTTTGGGACAGCCAGTATTACTTAGTTCAACGTGTCACTGTCATCTACTCCTTGAACTGCTAAAACCCAGGCCAACACGCAGCTAAGTGCCGAAGCGCCACTGGCATGAGTGAAGCGAGTTTCCTTTGTAATGTGTTGCTCTGATTTGCTAGTAATAACTATAATTCACTTCACTAGTAGTAACTTTAAATCAGTTTCATTCAGTTTTGAGAACATACTGAATACATGTTCTGGGGTTAGGACCGACGTTAATTTCGTAACCTCTGGCCTGGGCCTTGCCTTGACCATGGCTAACAGCATAAAAATCTCATTACTCCAAAGTAAATCCGCTAAAAATAGAAATATTAGTAAACGGTTTATTATATAAATTTGAGGGACATCTGCAAATATTCCAATAATGTTAATTTAGTTAATATTTATATTTAATAATTTAATTAATATTTATATTATTTAGTTAATATTATTTAAACTGTAAAAATCTTAAATGGTACTTTGTTTCGATTTTTATTCTAATATTTTAATAGTGATATAATTTGCAGATGTCTCTTAGATTTATGTAATTTCCAATAGGAAAGAGCTTCATATACCACGGTTTATTATAGTTCATAAAACAAAAGTAAGTTTTAATATAACCGTTAGGATATTAACTCCGTTTGGATATGCACTCCTTTCAGTGTGCATCTGATCGAAATGATGAGTAATTGTTATTATTGTTAGTTTGTTGTTGTCTATTATAGTAGTTTATAATAGTTTGTTTATTATAGTATATTATTAGTTGTTGCTTATTATAGTTATTCTCCTTTGAGCTTTTATATAATTTCAAGTGAATAATCCGCCAGAGAGTTCAATAGTTAGAATAGCGCTAGAATGGCCGAGTAGCGATGCAGAGCCTAACTTTCACTGTCTGCGGTGTCGACACTAGACTGTAGCTGGTAGACACTAGACACTACTCACACTAGACACTACTCACACTAGACACACTACTCACACTAGACACACTACTCACACTAGATACTAGACACTAAGCATGACGAGGCTGCGAGAGCACTGACGAGTGTGTAATAGTGTACTTGATATACGACTGTGTTGATTTACACAGTGACAGATAACTCTTGTAACGTACTGTGAGTGTAAGCGGTTAGTGGCGGCGAGCTCAGCACCTGCGTACCTGTGTACCTGAGTAGTGCGTACCTGCGTACCTGTAGGCCTATATCTGAGTATGCGTACATGCGTATTGCATACACTATAAAAATGAAGGAGTGAAGGCCTCTCAGAAAGAGTGAAATTTCGCTATTTTGGGTGTTGAAACCCAGCCACTCTCATTAAAGAGTGGCTCGATTTTCACTCGTTTGGGAGTGGTTTTCACTCTTTTATATTTAGAGTGTACCTGCGTAGTGCGTAGTGCTTACCTGTCTGTCCACAGAGCGTGAACCCGACGCCCACTGTCATACAGGCAAACATTAAATTTTCCATAAAGTAATGCCCTCGGTATATTTTTAAATGTTTAAAGTTGAGTAAAAATCACAATTAGCGAACAAAAGGGCAACAAGCAAAATAAATGTGTAAATTATCGACCCTTGGCATTGCAAACTTACTAAAATCGAGCGAGTTACCCTTTAGCCGTAAATATAAAGCCTGAAACGTTACTGTAAACAAAGGTATCGTCAACAGTCTTGCAAAAGCTGGCAAAAGCACCGAAACCAAACATACAAGCCATAGAAAGCTATCTTGGACACATTTAAACTGCTTCTGTTTACAATGTTTTAATTGTCTAAAACATTTAAACTGCTTTTTACCTAATAGTGTAATAGGTGTAATCTTAATGACTGAATAACATGGGATTTGATGTTCCATTTATAATTGCAGTTTGGTCGCACATAGTAGTGCGTGTGTAGTATGTTTTTCTTTTCTACTCACGTGATATTTGTTTTTTCTCCTTTTCCTTTTTAACAGCTATTTATCCTAACTTTTTTTGAAAACAGTTATTTTTTACTAAAGACGATCTGTTTTATACGGCGGTGGAAATGAACAGCTCAATTTCTTATGATAATTCATTAATGAAGGGCGTAGGAACTTCGGTGACAGTTAGACTTTGACACACAAATAAATGTTCAGTTTAGGCTTTTTGAATCATGGCCAACCCGAAAGCACGGTATAAAGTGATAAAAGTGATAATAAGGCAAACTGGGTCGTAATCGTAAATGTGTACTGGTTTGGTCTTTAAGGCTATAACAAGTGAATGAGTGTGGCCGTATCTTAAACCGCTAATGTGGTTGTGTTTCTGTCGTGATTGAAGTTAGCGTTCTCCTAAGTTCAAGTAATGTCTCACTCGACTCCTGCAGCTGTAGTTTAGATGAAACAGTAAACAGCAAACAGGTCGACGGTGTACCGCATCCTTGAGTCGGCTGTGTGGGATTGACACCTCATCTCGAGTACTGGAAGCACTGACTGAGTTTAGACTACAAAGCCCATGTACCACACCACACAACTGACATACACAGTGTAGACTGTAGAGCGTAGGTGCACCCGACCACCGTAGAACCTGCCACTGAACACTGAACACTGAACACTGTGGTTCTTGTCAATCACACGGTTACAAACTGTCGGCTAGAAACTGCAGCCCATCAAAGTTCTGGAGGAAGTCCATTAGAGCCAGATTGCTACGTGACGATAGAATCAACTCTGCTTTCTTATTGGATTAAGGGTCCGCCTCAGTGGTCACCTCAGGGTAAGACTGAATTTGTCCGCCCAAGGAACACACGACACCGCGCTTGCAAGTAACAACTGGCTAAACGCCTTCTTTCAATTGTTCAAGTGTTAGCGCTTTTAAACCCCATTTAAGCTCTATATGCGTGTCGGAAAAACTCCTCTAGTTTTCAAATGTATTATGAATTTAAAAATTATTTTGAACAGTGAAAAACGGGCTGCCGTAAACCTTTGCATTGAGCGTCGTCGCGTAGCTGAGACGGACCCTTAAATCTTGACACGTTCTCCCTTTACTCTACCCCAGTTTCAGGTTATCTACACAGGCGAATAATCGGTCATATTGCGAGCGATATCGGAGTGAAATAGCCCGTAATTTCTAGGTGGAAGGCCGAAGCGAGTCAATTAAAAATTGGTCTTGCAACAACGTATTAAAATCATGTTTTCAAAACTAATGCTTATGTCATAACATATAATGAATGCATTATAAAAATGTGTTGTGTATCTATACAACTATTGAGGTATTCAGTATAATGTATCTCCATCCTAAGCTGGGTGGGTTTTCTCCTAAGCTAAGATAAATGCTTTCTAAGCTTCCTACTTCACAACTCACGCGCAAATTCACACCTTTCCAGACTCTTTATTCTTTCAAACCATTGCGAAATTTCAATGGAGAGAATCTTGCACACCAGCGTTGAAAAGTCTCAATCTGTTGAAACTTCCCTGTCTCTACATTCTTGAGACCAGATGCGATCCCATAAGAGGTGTAGACATATACTTTCACGAAACTAGAGCCAGGGAAAACTACCGGACTGGGCGACACAGAACTGTGGTTTACGAGCGTTTGCCTTCTCAGGCAGGAGCCCGTTTTGTCAACAAATTGCCAAATTCGATAAAATCTGCTCCAACGCCACTGGCGTTCAAATCTCGTCTGAAAGCAGTTTTGGCCGCGAACGCTTTCTATAGTTCAGACGAGTTCTTGCCACACCAATGTGAGACCTAGTGAGAAATGGCTACCGGCCTACGGATGCTTAAGTGGGAGAATTCGAATGAATGAGCTAGTATGACTGTAAAACCTTTATGTATGAATGAGTTTTCAATGTAAGTATGAGTGACAAATGTAGCTTTTAAAATATTTAAAACATGACGGTTTCAATGCAAAGTGTGTTGTTTACGAAATGAAACATTTATTTATTTATCAATTTAATCGTATAATAATCCTTGTATTGCTAGTGCGCTGGATAATACACAGATCAACTACTATTGAGACCCATCCGGCGAGATCCACAAAGGGAACAAACAGCTTTAACCCCCTGAAAGATATAATCACATTTTATACACTCGTGTCTGCATTACTAGAAGATGCCACGTGGAAATCCCTCTTTCAAAGAACTGTGCGCTGTATTGAAAGCGTCATTTCACGTGGAATATGGCTTCAATTGTGATATTGTGATTGTGTTGTTATATGGGTGATTATAACACGAAAAGATCAATTTGATTCTGAAATATACGGCTTGTGAAATGCAAGAATATCGTTTTGTTTAGGACACATTTTTTCTAAATACTCTATGGGATTATGTTATAGGTTTGTGATGTTTCCTCAAAAAATTCTAGGAATACTTGTTATAAAAAATTGTATGTGTAATGTGGCATTTTAAAGCTTATTTCTTGCGATCTTTATATAGGTATTACAAAAAAAAACTAGTCGAGATACAACATTTTTCTTCGCGTCGTTGAATTTGTATTTAAATTATTTTTCTTTTGAGGTGCCACAAAGAGACGGTTTGTATTTAAACATTTTGGGAGGACCTCCCTCCCCACCGGTTTTGGGTAGGGGTGGGTGATGCAAAGTACATCAAAACAAACTTAATAATCCTCTAAAAACATTCCCTAAAGGGTTTAAAAAAGAGTGCCTTTTTCTAAAGTTAAGGTAGGGGGCATTTAAAACTCACCCTGTATAACACATTAAACAATGGGCAGTGTACAGGCTAGTGCAGTGTACAGGCTAGTGCAGTGTACAGGCTAGTGCAGTGTACAGGCTAGTGCAGTGTACAGGCTAGTGCAGTGTACAGGCTAGTGCAGTGTACAGGCTAGTGCAGTGTACAGGCTAGTGCAGTGTACAGGCTAGTGCAGTGTACACAGGCTTGGTGCAGTGCACAGGCAGTGCAGTGTACAAGGCTGGTGCGGTGTACAGGCTAGTGCAGTGTACAGGCTAGTGCAGTGTACAGGCTAGTGCAGTGTACAGGCTAGTGCAGTGTACAGGCTGAGTGCAGTGTACAGGCTGGAGTAGCATTGTACAGAGCTGAGTGCAGTGTGCAGGCTGAGTGCAGCTGTGCAGAGGCTGAGTGCAGTGTACAGAGCTAGTGCAGTGTACAGGCTAGTGCAGTGTACGAGGCTGAGTGGTGTACAGAGCTAGTGCAGTGTGAGGCTGAAGTGTACAGATGTGTACAGGCTGAGTGCAGTGTACAGGCTAGTGCAGTGTACAGGCTAGTGCAGTGTACAGGCTAGTGCAGTGTACAGGCTAGTGCAGTGTATAGGCTAGTGGGTATTCGTGGTAGAGGCAAAGCAGCAAAGGCATGTGCATTTACGCGAATGCAGCGTATGCAGGTGCAGATCAAATGCCGTCCTTAATGGACCAAACTAATCTTGTTATATCTCTAATGGCCTTAGGGATTTAGCGTTGAACCTATTCAAATAATGCACAGCCTGATGAATAACCCTCTGCATTTTCCTTGTTCTCGTAATGCAGTTCAAAAAGTAGATTGCATCAGTGCTCGGTGCTCTGTGCTCGGTGTTTAAACCAATCCTCGGAACTGGAACTTGGTTTGGCTGTAAAATATATTTGTGAAGAAACGCATGTCAGATAAATGTTACAACGATAGTATTTTCTCAATACAATTTCATATATATTAAAATTTATTCTTTCAGCAAAAGTTACAATTGAATCCTAACTTTCCATAACAGGATAAGTCATAAAATAACCAATAGATATGTTGATTATTCAACTAATTATCTACTTAAGGCTGTATAAGGTTGAAATGTGTCCGTATGGACAGTTTTTAATATAACATGCTCTATTTTCGTTTTTACTAATGAGATAAAGGGAGGGAGTATTGGGAGCCAAAGAAACAAAACTAAAAATGTATCCAAACAGGAGTTTTTCTTTATAAGCATTTCAATTGGATAATATTTATGCTCGCACTGCCATGCTAACCTGAACATGCCGGAATGTCGAAAGTAAAAGGTAAAGTTTTCTTGTTTAACGAGGCGAAGTTAGGACTACAAAGTCCTCTCTACCACTCACTACTCTACGCTCCTCTACCTAGACGTTACCGTAAAGTCACATTACAAATTGTAAGTGGTGATTGCGGGGATCGAACGAGCAGGAGTGGCGGTACGTCTGTCCATGGATCCGCTAAAGTAAATTTTGTTGTGTAGTTTAATTTTGCATAAAAAAGCTATTACAATTAGTGCGTTGGCAAGGTCTATCTACATCTAACATCTACTTCATCTGATATTTGGAACGCATAACAAATAAGAGGCGTGCGACTGTTGTTGGATCAAAGGGAACACGTGCACACGAGTATGGCTTCCACGTGGGAAAAGCATTGTGCGCTGAACACGCGTTCAATGTTCAATTGTTCAATTGTTCACGCTTATACACGTCCAATACTCTCTGCCCTGCACTTTACACGTTTCTATCTGCACTCATGACACTTAAAATACTCGTACATGCAGTTCCGTTTCATTTGTGTATTTTTTGTGTCATCGGTTTTAGGGGATGTAGCCTACTACTCTAGATCTGTTGTAACTGTTTTACGATTTTTAGAAATTTAGTCAAGTAGCCTCTAGTTTTAGTAGCATATAACATTACTATAAGGTTAATTTCTAAAATGGCTACCGTAAGCGAAATGAACGAATAACAATTTCGTTGGATTCGCTTTGAGATTGAGCTCATTGAAATGTCGAATTGTGCTGGTGATCTTATCGAACGTCACGTGTTTGAGTTCTCGGATGGATTGTGCTTTGAAACACAGAGTCGTGTCATCTGCGTACTGGACATTGGACAATTCGTCCCTTTTGCACCGATAAGCAAACACCGTTGACGTAGAGCAAGAAGAGTAGAGGACTGTTAAGATTCCATTGTCTATTTTTTTGACCGATAAATTTAATCACCAGCCGTCGTATAAAAGGTAAACTTTCCGACCGAATACAATAAACTTGTCAACAAACACCGACACATATTTACTATACGCCATAAAATCAACTAGCGACCCTTCTCAAGCCCCGCTTCGTAGAAGTAAAGGTGAGGCTAGCTGTTCCAAAAGGAAAGTCAAGCTGGGAGAAGGTTAAATAGTTTAAACTTTGCTGTCGCCTGTCGCAGTAAACATTGTACACTACAGTATTGTATATTATGTATGTACAGGCGTGAGTGTAGGCTACAAGGTTAGGATATGTAATGTCTTGATTATGTTCGAAGGTTATTACGAGTAAGAAAGTAAGGAGCTTTTGTGCATCACGGCCAGTGAAGATGCTCTGCCATTATGATCGCATATTCACCTGACAGCTACACCCCATGGCTTAGTTTGTGCCGAGTAGAGTTGCCGTACAAACATGCGTCATAGTTCTGCAACGTTTTCAGTTAGCGACGCCAAACTTAAGACTCGCACATGGAATTCTATGGAAAATGATTATTTGTATGATGTCATTGCAACAACTACTTATTTTGTTAGTTTGAAAGTTCATAATAGTGGCGGAGAGCAATTTAGTGAAAGTAAGGACGGACTTTTCCTGCCACTTCCGGAGAAAAAGTGAGTTAGTGCGTGCCCCAGGTAACGCAAGGTTCGTCGTCCGAGTCTGGGTGAGATCCTTTCAATTAATAACTACCTACCACATTTCCGTGTTTTTTAAGCTATTTGTTTTTTTCAGCTATTTCTTTTATGTTAAGGCTAACGTGTAGTGTTATTCCTATAACGAGTCATCATTTTACTTGGTTATATTTTTAATTGTAATTTTGACAAGCCATCAATTTTATGATGTGGCGGTATTTTCAAATATTAGTTGGAATTGTCTTAGGTTAGATCTTAAGTTAAGATATTAATTAAATGTAGTTACTAGATTAGTGTAGTCCTCTGAAGACGGGTGGACTTTTTAACTACTTATTTTATTGGCTAAAGCTACTCCTAAAAGAAAAACACTTTGCAAACAATTTAAAACGAATAGTGCAATGCCATAGAGCAATTTTGGCTTGAGCGTTTGCGGCAGATTTTTACCCCTTTTTAAGGTGTTTACTATTTTCAAAGCGATTTCCTGATAAAAGCTCATGAAACAAGGTGATGTCAGTGATTTATTTTGTGGTGATACACTAATGTCGTCATAAAAAATCACTTTCCCATAAAGTTCTATAGGAAAATTCTGCCGTTTAACAAAATAACCAATAATGCTATTATTTTGACGTTTGGCGGGTGATAAATTTGGCTCAACTAACTGAAAACGTTGTAGAACTATGTTGCATGTTTGTACAGAAACAACACTCGGCAGAAGGGGTGAAGCTGTCAGGTGAAAATGCGATCATAATGGTAGAGCATCTGTACTGACCGTGATCCGCTAACGCTTCTTACTTTTGAGTGACTGCAAGACCTCGTATATGCAACTGCAAGACTCGCAGAGCATCGTTTTGCAGAATTGGGTTTAAAGGGAACTTATAAGGTACTCGTATATATTGCAATGCACTGTGCAATATGCAGATATGTAGCCAATGATGTGTCAGTGGTTTATGCTTGATTACAGTACAGTCCACTAAAGTGAAGCACTCCGACTCATAGACTACATTCCTGGTACCAGTATCTATCGCAATCACATATTCCCAGAATGCCACAAACCCACGTGCCTCGAGTGTGCTTTCATTCCGCTTTAATGAACACATATTACTCGACGAGGACTTAGCCTCTTGTATTCAAATATTGTTCCTGTAATAAGGGTTTGTTATCAGTTAGAGCGTAATGGACGATCTAAACAATGTGGAATGAAATAACATTTACTGTTTTTACTGTTAGGCCTTACTAAGTTCGATATGTCTAAACGGTACTAACATGTAATTAAACATACTAATGTCCCTTCCGTAGTCTATACATTCCCACCTCATCTTTGTCCCCCAAAAGGTACGAATAAAATAAATAAATCATATATTGCATAATAATTACATTATACATGCATCGCAATCGTCAGTTATTAGTAGCTAAAGTTTCCACTCGCACACATCTCAGACATTGAACAAGGCTAAAATATGATTACTGACGGTTTAAGTAGTTTTTGAGTTAACAGAAATAACACGACGTTTCGGGACCAGGAATCTGATCCCGTCTTCATGTGAAAAGTAACCTTAAAACATTTACAAAATATTATAAATAGGTGTGATTCACCGTGTAGGCATCTTCTAAAGGTCAGTGATTTTAACTTGTTTGTTAGGAAAACCTGACTCGTTCATCAAAACTCATTTTGATGTTAATAATTTCATTATTTATTAGTGTCAACTTAGTATAATCACAAGTATCTCTTACGTTAGTTCTCAAACTTTGTATTTTTTGTAAGTTGGTGTATTGTCGTTGGAAAATAAATAAATAAAGAATCTCCTCCATTGGCTGTGCTTAGATGGGTATTTTGTGTTCCCTGTTACAGTTGGTCAATATAATTCACGGCTGATTGGTCGTCCACTGCTCCAAAATGTTACGCTGAATGTTATCAATCAAATTAGTTTAAGGAAAAGATAAAATGATGTCATTTGGTGATGGGTCACTCGTCAGCTTGTACTGAATACGTTTGGGCTAGCTTATTCCTTCATTGTTGTGTTATAGTTGGCGTATTTTTCCCCTGAAGACAGGATCAGATTCCAGAAACGTTCGTAATAATATTTCAGCCTCAGAATCTGTAGTTGTACCATCGTCAACAACAAACTTCAAACAACAGATCTTGAACAATGTCGGTTGAAGTGAGCTCTGTTCGTGTTAGAGTGTGAACTCAATTCAATTCAATTCAAAATTCTTTATTGATTTGGCCGCAAGGCTATATCATCTTTACATGCATGCAATACAAATAATGTCTTAAAATTAAAGTAAAATTCAATTAATAATTAAATCATTTTGTATAATTACTAACAACTGTCAACTTTTTTACAAATAGTTTACAGAATAAAATAAATAAATAATTGACAGATAAATATTCAGTAGTTATAGATAAATAACGTCGTAATGTCGTAATTGGCAACCTTAATTTTATGTATAAATCTAATAACAACTGTCACGCAACTTCTAATTAAACAAACCAATTAACAAATCTATTTAAGTAATTAACATGTACAGGTGCAATAAATAAATAAATAACAATAATATAATATAAGTGCATTAGTATAATAAATAAGAGAATGAAAGTGAAAATGAGTACCCCTATAGTAGTACATTAAGTACACCCTAGTACAAGACGTATAATAATTAGTAAGCCCAGAGGAATAAGTATGTTACTTGATCCCACCCCCAGGACCAACAAATGAAGTTATAATAATTTAAAGCCAATTATACAATATGTTCCAGTCCGAATTGCAAAAATAAACTGTGTAAATTATATAAGAGAATCGTAAGCTCCAAACTAAATATTAAATAACAAGAAATATGAACTCTGTAAATAATTAATCACAATAAATATAAACTCTGTACATATAAATAACAATACTGTGTACATATAAATAACAACAATAATGTTTACATATAAATAACAACAATACTGTGTACACATAAATAACAACAATACCATGTACATATAAATAACATCAAAAATAAATAACATCAATAAGTTAGGAACATCAAAAATAAATAACATCAATAAGTTAGGAATGTGAAGGACAAGGAAGCTTCGGCGGGACGTTATCAGCTGTGAGTGTGGGGAGTATGGATGGTGGAGTGTGAACTCGACACACTGGAGTTCTCGTAAATGAAGTGAATTTCTTAGGCCCTACTTATGAGTAGGCTATCTTTCGTGTTTGAAAACGTTCCAGCCAAACGCTTTCTCTATGTTGGCTTAAACTCATTTTACGCGTAGTCAATGACTGACTAGAACGTTTTCTAGGGAAAAAATAATGTTTCTAAGGATATATAGGAAACTTATTTGTGTTAACTTTGAATATTCAGTTTTATTGAAATATACAGGCGAAGTGCAGATACTCTCAGCTAGTAAAACATTTATTCATGTTTCATGTAATGGGTCTCTAAAACTTAATTGTTTGACTATTCACTATAGATTTCGTCAGGTTAATAGTTTGGAGTTTTAGATAATTACTCATGGGATCATTTGTCCAAATTATTTTCACAGTCTGTTTGACCATCTGATTGTCAAAGCTATGGGTTGAAAGCGTGTTGGCCGTTAGAGTTTTAAATGTTTTAAAGGGGCGTTCTTCTAGCTTGGGAGAGCTTCGTTGCAGAGGCTTGCGCGTAATACAATTGAGACGTCATTGTTGATGCTATTTTGACAAATCAACTCTTAAATGACAAATACACATATTATTTAGGTTTGTCTGTGTTTTATTTTTCAGTCTTTTAGTTTCATGCAATTTCGGTTGAAGTTAGATAAAATAGTGTTTTAAGACCTTAAGAAGCTAAAAGTAGGTCTATCAAAAATCTGAAAACAGGCAAACAAAGATATACTCTTTTTCATTCCATAAAATTAACATATCCGAATCAAACCTTCCCATGAGAGCGCTATCTAATTTCTACGAAACCCTTGCATGCGCTAGGTTTGACATTTAGGCCGCATCAGTTGAAAGAGGGCCCGTTGTTTAGCCAGTTGTTACGCGCACGGTGTCGTGTGTTCCTTCGGCGGACGAATTCAGCCTTTCTTTGAGGTGATCACTGAGGCGGACCCTTAAATCAACTCTCACTTGCTAAGGCTCTACACCGGCCCACTAGCGTAAAGCGGAGCTACTGTAATATATCGATAACAGCATGTGTGACTGTGTTGAACAGGCAAGCTCCCGTACCGAGCTTACCGACTAGCGGGCGGATTCCCATGCGCAGCGCGCGCACACTGGGTGGTCCCTAGAACTGCTATGCAGTACATTTTTTAGTCGCGGTAAGCATCCTTTCAAGAAATCAATTCCGAAATACGCACGGTCGTCTGTCATTCCTACAATTCCTGGCCGTCCACGCTCGGGTGTTCCCACTATCTGCTGCGCTACAAGCTGTCCCGCAGTCCCGCAGTCCGGGCTCGATTGCGCATTTCACCGAAAACACTTGTCGCTAATTTCCACGGCGGTGCATTGCTGTCAGTAATTAAACAGAGCCGGGTGATTAAACTCGCCGGGGCATGCGGTCCGGCACGACCGAGGACACGAGACTGCAGCCCGGTAGTGCCCGCACAGTCCCGCGCAGTCCGTCCACTGCCACCTGAATAGTTATTCCTCACAACAACTTGGGAATAATTAAAGTTGGGGGCTTTAATGTTTAAATCATTAAATCTACGCATGTTGAAAAACCATTGCCTAAATAAAATAAAATTGCGTTCAAAAAAAATGAAAGTAAATAAATAAATGTTTTATTGAATAAATATGTTACAACACATATATCTCAATCGTCAATAATTAACTAAAATTTTGGTATCACACACATCTAGTTCACATTCAAACATACATAAGTTACACTCAAACAGTCTCATTCACTCGAATTTCACCCGTCTGTCCCCCGTATGTCTGTATGTTCACACGGTCTCCCAATCATGTGTCATAAACTCGTCTGAACTATAAAATGCTTCTGCGATCAAAAATTGCTTAAGACGAGCTTTAAATGCCTTCGGCATTGGGGCACACTTAATCGAATTTGGAAGTTTGTTGACGAAATGAACTCCTGCCTGTGAAAGCAAACGTTCATGAGCTACCGTTCTGTGTCTTCCAGTTCGGTAGTTCTCCCTGCCTCTAGTTTCGTGAGAGTGTACATCTATACCTCTTACGAGATCGCATTTTCCTATAAAAAAAGACAGGTTTCCAAAATAAGTAGTAAATAAATAGATGAATAGTCCTACAAATTGTTTTCTACTATAAGATACGATTTGAGCCAAGCGAGTGGCACTCCTCGTACCCCGTAGTAGACCAGATTGTGAAGAAGGTTTTCGCAAGGAATCTCTTGCCGTCTCTCTCCCCCCTCGGCTCCACATGCTCGAGTTTGCCCGATGTCAATGGCTTTAATGTGACCAAATGCGATTTTCGAGAACGAACAAACTTGCGCGTGCGTCTGGGGCTCTACTTTGTACTATTAAAATAATTCTCTCGCAGCGCTTTCTGTGCTTGGGCTGCCGATCTATAATGATTTTCTTGCCTCAGCCATTTGGCATCTATGCGCAATCTACCTACCGTAACATAAACTTTGGCCATACCATGTTTATATTTATATTTATGAGTTGTTAATATGTTATAAGTATAGATCTTCAACCTGTGTAACTGGAGCATCTGTGCACAACTACCCAACCAGGCACAGATTTCAGCATGGGCAACTTCCACATAGGTTAGAACTTACCTCCACGCTTCCACAAAATATTGGTCCAAAATTGTATAATAAGTTACCGCAAAACATTCGTGAATCCAATACTTTAAGCAAATTTATATGTGCTCTAAATAAGTTTTTAATAGAAAAAGCTTGTTACTCTGTTAATGAATTTCTTGAAATGTAATAAAAAGTTGTTTATTAGATTACTTTAATGTTGATCAATATTGTGTCAGAACATAATATTCTATAAAATATATAATTTCTAGATATATGTACTGACGTTTGTAGTACAATTTAAATATTGTCATACTACAAATAAAAAATTTTTGATTTTGATTTTATGCCAACCTACTATTAAACCAATAACATGTCCTCCCGCAAAGCGTCCACTGCTGCAATAGTTGATAGCTATCTTAAAACTAGATTATTTTGCCAATTCTATTAACATATACGGCTTAATTAAACATAGCATTTCAAGCACCTGTATGATCACGGGCGTTACGAGGCTGTTCACTGCACTCACAGCCTCGCTTCGGCCTCAGCTCGGGCTCCTGTGATTACGGGCGTTACGAGGCTGTTCACTGCTCACAGCCTCGCTTCAGCCTCAGCTCGGGCTCCTGTATGATCACGGGCGTTACGGGCTGTTCACTGCACTCACAGCCTCGCTTCGGCCTCAGCTCGGGCTCCTGTGATCACGGGCGTTACGAGGCTGTTCACTGCACTCACAGCCTCGCTTCGGCCTCAGCTCGGGCTCCTGTATGATCACGGGCGTTACGAGGCTGTTCACTGCACTCACAGCCTCGCTTCGGCCTCAGCTCGGGCTCCTGTATGATCACGGGCGTTACGAGGGCTGTTCACTGCACTCACAGCCTCGCTTCCGCCTCAGCTCGAATCCTGTATGATCACGGGCGTTACGAGGCTGTTCACTGCACTCACAGCCTCGCTTCCGCCTCAGCTCGGGCTCCTGTATGATTACGGGCGTTACGAGGCTGTTCACTGCACTCCACAGCCGCTTCGGCCTCAGCTCGGGCTCCTGTATGATCACGGGCGTTACGAGGCTGTTCACTGCACTCACAGCCTCGCTTCGGCCTCAGCTCGGGCTCCTGTATGATTACGGGCGTTACGAGGCTGTTCACTGCACTCACAGCCTCATGCCCTTCAGCTCGGGCCCTGTATGATCACGGGCGTTACGAGGCTGTTCACTGCACTCACAGCCTCGCTTCGGCCTCAGCTCGGGCTCCTGTATGATCACGAGCGTTACGAGGCTGTTCACTGCACTCACAGCCTCGCTTCGGCCTCAGCTCAGGCTCCTGTATGATCACGGGCGTTACGAGGCTGTTCACTGCACTCACAGCCTCGCTTCGGCCTCAGCTCGGGCTGTATGATTACGGGCGTTACGAGGCTGTTCACTGCACTCACAGCCTCGCTTCGCCTCAGCTCGGGCTCCTGTATGATCACGGGCGTTACGAGGCTGTTCACTGCACTCACAGCCTCGCTTCAGCCTCAGCTCGGGCTCCTGTATTCACGAGCGTTACGGGCTGTTCACTGCACTCACAGCCTCGCCCGGCTCAGCTCGGGCTCCTGTATGATCACGGGCGTTACGAGGCTGTTCACTGCACTCACAGCCTCGCTTCGGCCTCAGCTCGGGCTCCTGTATGATCACGGGCGTTACGAGGCTGTTCACTGCACTCACAGCCTCGCTTCGGCCTCAGCTCGGGCTCCTGTGTATGATCACGGGCGTTACGAGGCTGTTCACTGCACTCACAGCCTCGCTTCAGCCTCAGCTCGGGCTCCTGTATGATCACGGGCGTTACGAGGCTGTTCACTGCACTCACAGCCTCGCTTCGGCCTCAGCTCGGGCTCCTGTATGATCACGGGCGTTACGAGGCTGTTCACTGCACTCACAGCCTCGCTTCCGCCTCAGCTCGGGCTCCTGTATGATCACGGGCGTTACGAGGCTGTTCACTGCACTCACAGCCTCGCTTCGGCCTCAGCTCGGGCTCCTGTATGATCACGGGCGTTACGAGGCTGTTCACTGCACTCACAGCCTCGCTTCGGCCTCAGCTCGGGCTCCTGTATGATCACGGGCGTTACAGGGGTTGTTCACTGCACTCACAGCCTCGCTTCCGCCTCAGCTCGGGCTCCCTGTGATCACGGGCGTTACGAGGCTGTTCACTGCACTCACAGCCTCGCTTCGGCCTCAGCTCGGGCTCCTGTATGATCACGGGCGTTACAGGGGCTGTTCACTGCACTCACAGCCTCGCTTCGGCCTCAGCTCGGGCTCCTGTATGATCACGGGCGTTACAGGCTGTTCACTGCAGCCTCGCCCCGCCTCAGCTCGGGCTCCTGTATGATCACGGGCGTTACGGGGCTGTTCACTGCACTCACAGCCTCGCCCGCGCCTCAGCTCGGCTCCTGTATGATCACGGGCGTTACGAGTGTTCACTGCACTCACAGCCTCGCTTCGGCCTCAGCTCAGGCTCCGGATCACGGGCGTTGGTGTTCACTGCACTCACAGCCTCGCTTCGCCTCAGCTCGGGCTCCTGTATGATCACGGGCGTTACGAGGCTGTTCACTGCACTCACAGCCTCGCTTCGGCCTCAGCTCGGGCTCCTGTATGATCACGGGCGTTACGAGGCTGTTCACTGCACTCACAGCCGCTTCGCCTCAGCTCGGGCTCCTGTATGTCACGGGCGTTACGAGGGTGTTCACTGCACTCACAGCCGCTTCGCCTCAGCTCGGGCTCCTGTATGTCACGGGCGTTACGAGGGTGTTCACTGCACTCACAGCCTCGCTTCCGCCTTTGGCCTCAGACTTACGGGGCTATTATACAACATATCATGAACGGAAAAATGTTTAACATTTCAATATAATCGTACAACTCACTACGCTGTTTAATCAAAAAATGACTTTTTTGCCGCCATTTTGAAAGGACGATAGATTTTCATAAATGTTGATATACATAATTATGTTTAGTAAGAAAATACATATTTATTTCAAATTTTATCATAATCAAACGAAACTTAGTGTTTTTTAAATCATTAAAACCCCTTTTGGTGAGATACCCCCTTCCAAAATGGGGTTTGGTAGTTCGATTTTGCTGGTTAAAGAACCCAACCAAAATATTTACAAAACAAACATTTGTAGAACATTATGAAAATCGGACAAATGGGACCTGTAGAGATAATACACATGTATGTATATAAAGTGTTGAAAAATTCTCAAAACGTGTTCTGAGGGGCAGGATTGGTGCTCATTTCATGGTCCCGGGCCTGGGTCTTACCATGCTGACGGCAAGAATATCTCATTTTTCCAATGGAAATTCGATAAAATGTACTATCAAAATCGTTAAAGACACAAATATCACTTCGACGTAACTACTTAGTTTGAAAGAAGTGAAATAGTTTAGTTGAATTAGATAGCGTAACTATCATATTATGTATTTTGTTTGTTATGGACGATAGTAGTAAAGTGTCCTTCTTGTTTGGTTGAAAGCTATGTAAAATGTCCGCAATAATATGACAATCATAGATTGTGCTGCAATTGGAAAGAAATGAACTCTTCATTCCTTTGTAATTTGGACAGTTATTAAAAGTGTAGTAGCGCCAAATGACATTGGCCTTTGATGATGGATAGCGGAGAGGAATGGATCAATCAAATCACTTATTGCGACACTAACCAACTTAATGTTCCTTCATTCACAGCTCACAAGCTCACACTATGATTACGATATCACTATTTGTGGCTAGTTCAATCAAATTGTAAGTTTAACATTTCGTGGTTTGATTATTATGTTGAAAAACCCCCGTATAAAACGCGTGTAAGTTCGATACGTTTAAAACGACGTGAAAACGCTTAAAACGACATTAACGAAAGCCGAAGAAAGTCATACATTTTCAAATGTATATCGAGCGAGCTTGAAATATTATTTCGGACGTTTTTTATCCTTTTTGAGTGAACAAAAACGCGACATTTCGGCATTTGAAATCTGATCCCGTCTTCAGGTAAAAAGTAACCTAAAACATAATAAAACATTAGGAAATGAGCTGGCCTAAAAGTAATCAACGCAAGCTGACCAGTCACTCACCACCAAACGTTATTATTTTAATTTACTTTACCACCCTATGAGGTAAGTTGAGTCCCTCATTTTAAAGGGCTTAGTTAACGCCTCGATCTACTCTAGTGACGTTCGTGTTGCAACAGCCGAAAGTAAAGTTTTCTAAAATGTATTGTTGGTTAGCAAAACCCAAATATGTAAGAAACGTAGTACAATAGTTTGCTTAACTTATTCAAAGTCATGTTTAAAGTGAACGCTGCACAACGTGTTTTCAGCCAAATCAGCCTGTTACTCAGATCTCGCATGTACGAGTACTTGTGTAGTCTTCTGGCTTTTACCCAAAGTTGCATATCACATCACGGGCTCATGGCACACAGCATATCAACATTTCAACATTTATACTTACTTGACAATATTTTGTTCAGAATGAAATAGTCTGTGTATGGGTTTGCAGCTTAAACAAGTAAACAAGTAGAGATTGACCCGGACCAAATTAAATATGCTATCAGTATTCTTTGTTCGAAGTTAATTGTTGACAAATGTACGATGTTAAAAAATCTCAAATTGTTGACATTACCTTGCCTCTATACATTCTAGAAACCTGCCTTTTTCAAATCAAAATGCGATCCCATAAGAGAAAGTGAAATTCACTCTTATGGAACCCGAGGCAGGGAGAACTACCGAACTGTGAGACACATAACGGTAGCTCACGAACGTTTGCCTTCTCAGGCAAGAGTTCAACTTGTCAACCGGTTGCCAGATTCCTTCAAAAGTGCTCCAACGCCCAAGGCGGCGTTCAAGTCTCGTCTCAAAAGGTTTTGATCGCAGAAACCTTTTACAGTGCTGACGAGTTCTTAGCACATGACTGGGAGAACTTAGAACAAACAGTTTGATTAACAGGCTAGAGTGGGAACAATTCGAATGAATGGGAGAGAGCGAATGAACACAATGTATGTTGTATGGGACCTCGATGTCAGAATGCTTGCCTAAATTTCAAGTTTCATTATCTTTAATTGACGGTTGTATAACATGTAATATGTTTGATACAATAAATTGTTTATTTATTTTCATTTATAAACATTATTACGGACGTTTTCCATATTTTCTGAGTGGACAAAGAGTACATGACGTTTCGGGATCTGGAATCTGACCCTCTTCAGGTGAAAATAACATACAAAACATTAGTAAGGACAGCTTATCAGTAAAAGCACAAGCTGACCATTCACACACCTCCAAACAACCTTAGTTTTTTTTCCTTGTTAAACTTGTTGATTTTATAATAGATAGCCTATAAAACAATACAAAATGTGCATACGGCAAATAAATAAACAAGAATAGGCAATCACGCACCAGTGAACGGCTGCCACACTGACTGACCGCTGACAGCCGCCAGACAGTCCCATTGGCCGTGAATCAGACCGACCAACTGCAAAAGAGAACACAACAAATACCTATATTTATGCACAGCCTAAAATCACTAAAAACGATGAACTCTCCAACAATGTTTTTATCATGTCTTTTCCCTTATCTTTACCAAAGCTGAGATTCAAAAGTTGTAACTAACTATTTCAAAACTATACACGAAAGTTATTGACGTTTTACCTGTAAATGAATATATTTTAATAAAATCCTGAATAATTATCCTAATTATTTTGGCTAAAACAATTCAAATCATAAATTCATGAACGAATATAAATGTTTCATCGGCATGTTAATCTCGTCCTTTTATTCATTTCCAGTTATCAACAGGCACTATTACGCATGGTGAAACATTAAAAACGTAACTAGTTTTCCAAAGTAGATCGTAGAATGGGTTTTAAATGAGGAAGAAATACTTGTCATGATGAATTACTGTTAAGAAAAACGTCCCTTGTAACGGTTAGGCAGTTATTTATCAAAACTATTCTAGTATACAGCCTGTTCCAATTGTTACGATCATAATAGGCATCTCAAACGGCAACATAATAAATTAAAAAGCAAACCATTGGAGCGAAAATGTATACCTAATTGGTGAGGCATTTCAATATTTAATTTCTTCTACCCAGTAGTTCGCTGTAATGAAAACTATGTTTTGATTAAAAAGTCATTTCAGACCTTCTCCTTTAAAACAAACGGGATTTTAATCAAATAAACGGGCTCAGTCTTGTTTTAGTCTAAACCTCAAAAGAATTTTCTATTGAAGCCCGCGAGTGTCAAGTGTTTGGTTGTGTAGAGATTTCCTTACGGGCAGAACTAAACTCTGTCTCGAACTCGTATAGGAAACAGGTTTTTTGTTTTTCAACGACACCACACATGACATACTTTGTATGGCTAATTATTACAACACTTTAGGTTTGGTAGCCCGACCCGAAAGGGCAGGCCTGGGGTTATACTGGTGTTAAACTGTACTTTCTTACTACTTATGCACTTTTTGAACATTATCGATCATGTTTTAAAAAACAATGCTAAAACCCTGGTATAAAGAAACCTAGGTATAAAGAATTACTAGTAAATTGAATGCTTCAAATTACTTTGTCCAATGAGTATGACGAAATAAACACGTTCACCATAGTCATGCAATTGTAATCTTAATTGGTTGAAATCAAGTGTATTGTTATCGTGAGATTTTTCAATCAGCATAAATTTATATTTAAAAACGTATGACTTACTGAGTGTTCCAAAATGATGTACAAGTTGACAAGAGGAATATATCTTCTGGTACTTGATGAAAAGTGGATGGAATTAATAAATTAGCATTTTTAAAACTTTACTGATTTTATTGAAAAGCAGCTTTGCCTAAGGCATCTTCAGTATGAACTGAAGAATATATCTTATTCAAAGTATTCAAACTGAAGATGTTAGCAATACAAACTAATAAAAATCAGTGAAAATTTATGTCTAATTTAAAAGGATATATTCAAAATGCGTAGTAGAGACATATAATTGACAAGTTTCGTTATAATTGTTTTAGTCTTTTCGGAGATATTATATACAGTTTCCTTTGAAAAATATCTAAATGTACAATAAGTGTTATTTGCATGTCATGTATTTTGTATAGGGCACGTGCAAACCCATTGATAAGTTCTGTGACAGCCTAACCTAGTTATTTATGCTTCACATAAAAAATCAAATCTGTAATGCAATCGTTTTAATTTAGAACGACACCGAGCACTTACACTTAAAATTGGATCATAAACTTTTCAGGTGAGCTCGGAACGTGACTGGAGGTGGTAACAGTGCACTTTTACTGCCTAAGTGCCACGGACAATACTCAACAGCGCTTAAGTGCTCAAGTGTCGTTGTTACTCAACTCACTCAATCCAACAATGGGACCCTTCACTTCTATATAATGTGCAGAAATATAACGCCATTGCTTGTGCTTGTGCTGTTCATGGATATGTGTCGCCCCAAACCTGAGCCTAGTGTTTCTGGAAGCCCATTCAAGAATTAAAAACATCACTTTTCACAATACATTTGAAGGGCAAACGGAAAAAGCTACTAACTATATAGTATATATAGTTTTGCACTGTATGAATTTATAAAAAAGATGTAAGTTTGGTCCTTTTAAAACTCTTAATTATAAGTTGTAACTACTGTATTAAATAAATAAATAAATCTTTTATTGCGTAAAACATATACATGTCATGCAACCGTCATAAGTATTAAGTATCTAAAATTTTGCATTCATACACATCGAAATCCCATTCAAAAATACAGTATTTGCATTCACCCAATTCTCACTCACTCGAATTTGTTTCACTCTGGCCCCTTGGTCCGTGGTCTGTTTACGCGGAGCCCAGTCGTGTGCCATAAACTCGTTTATATTATAGAATGCTTCTGCGACCAAAATTCTTTTCAAGCGAGTTTTGAATGCCTTTGGCATAGGTGCACTTTAATCGAATTCGGCAGTCTGTTGACTAGTTGAACACCTGCCTGTGAAGGCAAACGTTCATGAGCTACCGTCCTGTGTCTCCCAGTTCGGTAGTTCTCCTGCTCCCCTGGTTACGTAAGAGTGGATATCACTCCCTCTTAAGAGGTCACATTTTTGCCTGAAAAGAGGTAGGTTTCCAAAATGTAGAGGCAGGGTAATGTCAACAGTTCCAAATTTTTGAAAGCTGGCCTGCACGACTCTCTCCATTGCAGCTTTGCTATTGTTCTGACAGCTTGGTTTTGGAGAATAAAAATTCTGGAAAAATTTTCGCTTTTGCAGCCTCCCCACAGGGATACTCCGTAGGAGAGGTGTGGAAAGACTACTCCATAATATGCCGTCATCAGTACCTGAGTAGGGCAATATTTGGATAGCTGTCTCAAAACATAAATGCTTGAAGAAATTTTGGAGCAGATATAGTCTACAGCAAAATACCAAGTCAAACCTCGATCGAGGTTTATCCCGAGGAATTTTGTTGTGTAGACTTGTTCAATCTCAGTCATTAAACAGGATATCATAGATAAGGCTCAGGGCATGGACTTGACCGGTTTTTACTGAAAGAAGACGTTAGCATTGTGGACTGAGGCTGTCGTTTACATCATCAGATGAACTGAGCTTGTTCTTTCCCTGTGTTAGTTTAACTGATTCTTCTTAACTGTTAGAAACCCTTTGGGCAATGTTTTAACATATGATATGGTAAAGTTTGTTTCAAAATTATTTTTGCATGACCCACCACCCACCCAAAAGCCCGGGGAAAGGAGCCCCAAATTTTTAAATACATCCCCGCCCTTGTGACACCTCAAAAGATAGTGAATTTCAACATAAATTCAACGACGCAAAAAACATTACAAGATCATTTAAAGATTACAAGAAATCATGTTTAAAATGGCACATTTCACATACAGCTTATATTAAATAGCAAATTCTTCTTAAAATGCTTTATGGGATTGTGTCTATGTTATGATGTTTACCTAAGAGGATTTTGATAAAACATGTGTCATTCAAAATAAATTGTATGTGAAATGTGGTAATTTAAATCAGATTTCTTGTAATCTTTTAAATTGGTATAACAAAAAACGAGTCGAGATAAAAACTGTTCTTCTCTACGCTAAGTTTGTGTTGAAATTCTCTTTCTTTTGACGCTAGGCATCATTTAATGTGTAAAGAAAAAGTGAAGGTTAATTGTGTTGCGAGGTTATTTCCTATGAGTGGCTTTTACCAGAAGTGCATGTGACAAGTGAGTTACCGGTACTCGTACAGTGAGGTGCAAAAGTGAATAACGGAACGGAAGAAGCAATTCGCCACGTGTCTTGCTAAAACACTGCTGACTTTGTTACCTTTCACCTTGCACCTGGTTCCGCGACATTTCCCTACCTCATATTCAGTCGATAGTGATTCATATTCCCGGTTATGTGTTCAACAACAATGTCCAGGATCTCATATCACTAACTTCCCTAATCACTTAGGCCTATCTATTGACATTTATTGTACGGTTCTCACCTCACGTGGGTTATTGATCTTGTATAAACACCGCATGAAACCGTTACTAACACAACACACTCCGACTGTCAGGAATCAACTTCAAACTAACAATTCTTATTAATAAAAAGTATAAATCGTTATCTATATAAATAAATAGACTTTTGTTGTCTGTACATTGAAATGAATCCATGGATTTTTGTTGTTGTTGTTTATATGCTGGGGCAAAACTGGCGTCAAAAAATTCATGTCTGTCTGTAACGATTTTAAGGCATATTGGGCCTCTTATAACTAAACCTCGCTGACCTATGGCAGCAAAGAATTTCGTTTGAGGGTTTTATCCAAAATACGCATCAATAAATATTTGACGAGTGACCAAAGTGGGCACTGAAGACGTTTTAAGGCATGGACCCGCTTATAAATTGGATGTAACTATGGTGGTGAAACTTTGTTTCAAGGTTCGCTCATCACCAGTTTGTATTTAACTATATTTCATGCATACAACATCCACAAAATAAATATGCAGGGACCACAGTGGACTCTGAAAATAATTTTAGGGCCGCTAATAACTCAAAAATCGGCTGAAGCTATGTCAATGAAATTTTGTTTGAGGGTTAAGCTAATCGCAGTGTTCTTTTGCTGTATTTGATGTCCATTAACATCCTCAAAGCCAAATTACGAAACTAAAACAAAGCTCTAAAACGGCGGGAGTAACTACTACTCACAGGGAACTAACTTACTTACGAGGTATAAGGAAAAGAGATGGTGAAATAACAGGCAAACTACAGTATCTGAAAGGCTTTTGGGCCGCTGTCATCACTAAGATGTAAGGCTTCCGGTTTACACCGCGTCACGGTTAAAATACAATTACTGCTAAAATTTCAACCTCGCTCTGGAGGTCACTCCTCAGTAGCTTGTTGACTGGCTGAGACTACAGGTAAATAGTTTTTCTAAGGATATATTTGAAACTTATTTTATTTACTCTTAATTTGCAATTTTAATCTGCATCTCCACGGTTATGAGACGAGGGCGAGGGTTACATTCAGAGTGGCCCAACACCGAACTACCGTAGCTGAACGCTTGCCTTCCTACGCTGGAGTTAAGCTCTTAAATATAAAACCAGATATGTTCAAAAAAATCAGAAAATTTATTAATTTTACAGGCCCGATTAATGCAATACTTAATTATGCGAGGTTTTCACTCGTTACATGAGTTTATGGACTTAACTAATTAAATACATGTGTTTCCGAGAGGTAGTATGAGGATGATTATACAGTATATGAATGTGTATTGTAAGTATGAATGCGAATTGGGTTGAGTGAAAATAAATTAGTTTAAACTGTTACAATATGATATTGACGTTTGTATGAAACTTTAGAATGATGTCTCACAATAAATAAAAAACTAAAAGAAGACCTAAACACTTCCGCGGGACCTGAGGGTTTCGACAGCCGGCCCTAGCGCGCAGTTCGGCTCCAGCGCTTCCCTGTTATTTGCGCGCTTTATGGACGTCAGTTCCATATCGAGCTGTCACTGTTTGAATCATTGCAAATTGTGTTCATACATAGTACATACGCCTCTGAGGTGTGAAGAGTGGATTTGACGAGCTGTCTGTAAACCAGCGCTTACATCTCCCAGCGAGAGCACACTCAGCCTCCATACTTTATTTGCCGGTCTTGCTTGTAACTGTCTTACTTTGAAGAAAGATTGAAGACCTGAGGAAAAAGCAGGAAGAGTGGGATTGAAAATCAATAATTCAAAAATTTAAGATCTTAGAATAAACATTGTCAATAGAACAAAAGGATCACGACGTTTCGGTATCTGCAATCTGATCCCGTCTTCAGGTGAAAGTTAACCTAACATATATCACAGAACATGAGAAAATGATTTAGCCTAAAGTAATCAGTGTAAACCGGCCAGTCAAACACAACCAAACAACATATATTAAACTTTCTAGGCTACCTTTTTATGATTTTATTTTTTATTTGACTAGGCCATAGCTCAAGTCTGTGTTAATCGTTTTAATTGCACCTCAAAGGTGGTCAACAGTAAAAGTCTAACTTTGAAGCGTGAGGCACTCGCAGAATTTAGCACCGGGATCAATACGTCATCATTGGTGCTCATTTATTTATTTCCAACGGTGAACACCATTTTTACATTTATAATAACATAGATACATGCAACAAGTTACAAAAATTATTTAGAAGGTTGACAATAATTAAATAGCATGGTGATGAAATGATGAATGATTGGGATGGGAGTATGATAAATCAATGGTTGGAAACTGGAAAGCTCATCCGGTCTTCGGGTATTTTCACTTAACCTTTCAGCAACCGGACACAAAGTAGTAAAATAGGTTTGCTGCTACTTCAGTTAGATCGGTTATTAGATTCTGCCCACCGATTTCAACTTGCCTGGTTTCCTTTACTCTAAGCTGTTTATGGACTAGGCCTACGAGTATACACGTTTCTGGCAGTGATGTTATCATCAGTTCTAGTTTGCTAGAAGCCAGGCTCAGGCAATATTATATTCAAAATGGGATTTGTAACATCTACAATGATGCTATTCAACAAGCTGCCTGTACTCCTGTACTCGCGTTCATGTATATATGGCACTCATAGCTTTGCTATATACAGTAGTTGAAAACAGTTTTTAGTTTATATACCACCATTCCAAGTTTATTTTCCCAAAACTAGTCTCAATAACTTTCTTTTTTCCATATGATTAACTTGTAATTTGCCACTTTTTGTTTACACGTATTGAAAACTAGTTTGTTTGTACACACCACCTGACGGTGAGGTAATCCTACGAAACCGGTCGTCATATTAAATGAATTGTAAAGGATACTTAGTTGTTTATTTAATTTAAATTATATATATGTATATTATATTTCATATATATGGTATTGAAAACCCTGCTTGCAGTTTGCTCTGTGCAACTTCCTATCTACTTGTAGAATATTCATACTCACTTCCATACTTGTTTGTGTAAGTGTTTGTGTGATTGTTGCTCGCAAAAGACGATTTCATTGCTGTAGATTTGTTGGCTTCCAAAGCTTGAATATGCATCCGGAACCTAGTTTTAAAATACCACTGTTCGCCTGACGTAAATTTTTAGAAATAAATATGAAACGGGTACAGAATAAACTGCAATAAAGATTTTCACAAGAATTAATGAAAATTGTTTATTCCATCAAAAATTTTGTACTACAGTAGTTTATCATATATTGAGGAATTACTCCCCAAAAAAATATTGTGCTTAGGAGAAGGCCACAGTCTAAATACATTCACAACGGATTCAACACAGTTTCACCGCTTTAATAACAGTCAATAACAATGTATAATGGCATAATATTGAAAATAATTACACAATAGTTACAAAAAAGGGCTAATGAAAAAAAATGGCTTATTCATTTTTGATACATTTTACAGGAGAGCGTTTTTAAGATCTAAGTTTTTAACAAACCCTTGCATTTTAACAGTTAAAATATTTTAATATATTAAGTCCATAGCATATATAGTGTCGTAATACTGTACATAAAATGTATAACAACGCAAGTTAAGTCTTTGTCCAAAATCGAGTATTTTCTGGATATTATGTTCAAATCATGGAAATCGCGTTCATTTCATGGTCCCAGGTCTGGGGTCTTACCGTGCCGACCAAAGGAAATTCGATAAAAGAAATAAATTCAAACAAATACGCTACAAGGAATTTTCCTGGGGTTTTCCTGGTGGACTGTGTGTTTGTCGTCCATCTAAACAGTGTAAACCTCTAAGCCCGTAACAAAGCAGCGCAAAGAGCCGCTGTTGAAGATCACACGGGGTTTCTCAGTACATTCCACGAATCCCTAAACTCCACGGTTTACACCTTGGAGTGTTTCACAAAGGGCCGCTCATTTTTTTAGAACATTTCCATTGTATTATACAGACACAAGATTTACCTTTGTGTGGTGCCTCTTGATCCTACAGATGTTGGTTTCTTCTTAACGGACGCGAGTTTCGGGGCAGTTGTGCCCCATCGTCAGCGACAACTGCCCTCGAAACGTGCGTCCGTTAAGAAGAAACCATCATCTGTAGGATCAAGAGGCACCACACAAAGGTAAATATTTTAATATATGGTCCTACACTGGGTCTACATAATAATTATACAACCACAAGATTTAGCTCAGTTTTTACCACAAATGTTCGACAGTTGATTTTTGTCTATTAACCGTCTTTTATTGACGGCAACTGTGATTAGCTATCGCAGCTAATTTCATACGTAAATTCTGCGAAACAAAACATAAAGTTATACAGGGTCAGGCCAAAGTGTGGATACGCCTTTATAACTTTTTACCCAGGTTTTCCAGCGCAACCAAACTGGTTACATTTTATTAGAGGAACCAAAAGTACCTTTTAATGCATACTGTCACTTTGCCCCAGTTTTCAAAATGGGGATTGGGAGGGGGGGTAGCCCCATAATTTCCATAGGGAAGCCCCATCGAGTGACACCTCATTTTGAAGGTCTTAGAAAATATTGACCAATGTTGATAATTAGAAGTCTCTAGTTTAACCCACAAAGAAATGGCGTCGATTTTAAGTTACACAGAGTTTTAAATCTACCCCCACAATTACCCGTTTTGAAAACTGGGGCAAAGTGTCAGTATGCATTAAAAGATACTTTTGATAACTTTAATAATATGTACCAAGTTTGGTTACGCTCAAAAAACTAGCTAAAAAGTTATAAAGGTGTTTCCATACTTTCGTATAATAAAAATCTGTGTAACTTAAAATGGTCGCCATTTTTTTAGGGTTGAGTTAGAGTCGTCTAGTTTTCAGTATTCATCAACATTTACTAAGACCTTCAAAATGAGGTGTCACTCGATGGGGTTTCCCTATGAAAATTATGGGGCTACCCCCCAATCCCCATTTTGAAAACTGGGGCAAAGTGTCAGTATGCATTAAAAGGTACTTTGTTTTCCTCTATTAAAATGTACCGATTTCAGTTGCGCTGAAAGAACTAGTTAAAAATGTATAAAGGCGTTTCCACACTTTTGCCCGACCCTGTATATAAGTTAAACAGTACGTTATAAAGTGTTACATAAGTGAACTTCGAGAAATTACTTATAACAAAGATGAAATCAATATTAACATAATTTCTTTGAGAAACGCGATTTATCTCCTAGCCGCCATTGTGTGTGCTCGTTTTAAAGTTAGTGTTAATCGATAGTGCAGAGGTTTTCAAATTTCCTTTGACGTAAAAACTGCACAGTTTTGCTTCTTTAAGTTTGGTTGAGGATAAGAGTAATCTAAAACAAGACAATGGCAAAATAATATTAATCTATTTTCCTAAGGTTGATTAGGATACCAAATAATGATTCAAGTTCAAATATAATCTTGGATAAACATGTTTTTGTACGAACATGCGATATCAACAACAAGGAAGTACGTTTCTAGAATCCAGATGAATGATCCAGTAATCATAACGATGTCATTAGAAACTATTTGTGGACTCTTGTACGAAGATTCATAGCGATATAAAATGGGGAACTTACCTTGAATAATCACTTGTTTGATAAAATTGGCTCACTCAAAGCAATTTGCTGTAGATTACACTACGCATTGGACGACGTCATGTGTCGCTGGGCAGGACAACAAGCTACGAGTAGAGGAGACGACACACAATGACCTAGCGTCTACTGTAGGCAAACAAGAGAATCGTTGTTGTTCCTTGTGTTATCCAATTGAAAGAAACAGGCCGACACGCAGCTAAGCGCTAAAGCGCCGCTGGTATGAGTGAATCGATTTTAATTTGTAATTTGTTGCTCTAATTCACTACGCTCACAGTCTCGCTTCAGCCCTCCGGAATTTATACTACACATCATGAAAGGAAAACGCATTTTAAATTTCAGTAAAATTGGACTTCTTATTCCACTGTGATAGCAAAAAATAATTTTGTAGGCCCTCATTTTGAAACCACACGGTGAATTCTCATAATTTCTGGCATATCGATGTATAGCAATAAAATGCGTATTCGATTTAAAATGCATCATAATTGGATCATTAAAACCACCTTTTGTGAAAGCCCCCATCAAAGGGTGGTTCCGGTAGTCCGATTTGACTGTTTAACAAACTTGACCAAGCTATTAACAAATAAAACCAACCATTTTCTCTGTGAAAAACGGGCAAAATAATGCGACTTAATTGTAGAGATGATACACATATGTATACAAAGTGTGTCCCGCTCTTGGGTCTTGCTATTCTGACGGCATGAATACACCAGTTTTCCAAAGGAAATTCAATAAGGAAAATGTTGCCTTCAAACTACGCAGTCTCGCAGATGATCGTTCTTGAGACAACCTACGCGTACGTATAACCGTACTTTGTAGGATATTGATGTTGAGTTTTACTTGTACGATGTATGATATCAATAAATCAATCAAAACTCGTTTATTGTGTAGATACAGTCACAATGTATATCACAATCATCAAATATACTAGAAATTTGTTATTACATAACAACGTTTTGAAAATGTTATAATTTACATAGTTAAATATGCGTTTTCTTTCTACCAGAATATATATATATATATATATATATGAAAAGGTTTGTTCACAGGGCTATTTATATTAGTAAAGAACAAAGATAAGAAAGAATTTTATCATTTTTTATTACTTACACTACCGGTTTCTGACTTAGTCTATCACTTAGGTGGTTAATACAAATTTGTATTAACCTAAAATGATGGGCTAAGTCCGAAAACAAAGTAATGGTAAATGATAAGTCTATTATCTTTTTGTTCTTTACTAATACGAGTATAGGGTGATTCTAAAATAGGGCCAAATTTCAGGTTGGGTTTTATTCAAAAACAATGAAAAAGTTCCTATAAACATGGGTCCTAAAATTCTTCGTTACCCCGGTAGCCGCCATTTTGTATTTTTACTTAAAAATTTATATCTCCAGAACGGTTTGACCAATTGCATTCAAACTTGGTATGGTGTTTATGTGTCACAATGTCAATGTAAGAAAAATAATTATTTCATAAAACCTTACAGAGACAAAATGGCGGTTGTTTAAATTTTTCAAATTAAAATACCATGAAAATGGCGCATAATACAAAGAAAATTATAAGAATAAAAAAATTGTATTTTTTAATTTTACATAAAGATACAAACTTATTTTTCCGAATTTTACATTAATACTTTCACTTTTTGGGTCCTTTTACAACTGGCGCATTACCAGTTGATCATTGATGTTCACCTCTTAGGTGTACAAGTCGCACCTCTGTGAAACAGGTGAATAATATTTACAGTCAGCTGATCCAAAAGTGAGAACTATTACCGCATTAAGTTTAAAACAGCTGTTTTCAATTTTAACTGTTAACCAGCTGATAGCAAAAAGTATTTGCAAAGTTAATATTTATTAACCCATAAATTGTTTTACGCTTTCTTGATTGAGTTTAAGTTATTGTGACTTTTGTTAAAATGGTTCATTATACGATTCAGAATATTTTCCTCCAGATCGATTGTTCTCATGTATCGTGGTCTTCCTTGGTTTTCTGTTTTAACTTGCAGATTCCCAGCCTAACAGAGCTTTTGAAAAGGGGAAGCAAAAGTATGATGGTTTGGTTTTTGTCTGTTAGAAAAGTCGGCAAATACAATCGCGCTGCCTCTTCGCCAACTCCATTGGCGCGCCCATACATAAATATCATACCCGCTTGTTCGATATACGTATACTGAACCATTTTACCAAAAGTCACAATAAGGTAAAATCAATCAAGAAAGCGTAAAACAATTTATGGGTTAATACATATTAACTTTGATTTTAGCTATCAGCTGGTTAATAAAAATGAAAACAGCTGTTTTAATCCTAATGCGGTAGTTCACTTTTGGATCAGCTGACTGTAAATATTCACCTGTGCAGGTGCGACTTTACACTAAGTGAACATCAGATCAACAATGTAAAATTCGTAAAAATGAGTTTGTATCTTTATGTAAAATTAAAATACATTTTTTTTATTCTTATAATTTTTTGTATTATGCGCCATTTTCATGTATTTAACGACAAATTTAAACAGCCGCCATTTTGTTCCTATTGAAATAATTATTTCTTACATTGACCTTGTGACACATAAACCCATACCAAGTTTGAGCTTGATCAAACCGTTCTGAAATATAAATTTTAAATGAAATAACGACCTAGTATAACAAGAAATTTAGACCATGTTTACAGGTTTTTTCATTGTTTTCATAGAACCCTCCTAAAATTTGGCGCCTATTTTAGTGTATATGTATTACTTGTACAAAATATAAAACAAGTGACAAGTCTACGAATAACGGCTATACAAAGTGATATACGAGTTATATTTAGTGATTACGCTCGTAGATATACTCGTTTAAACCCATGTCTTAGGTTTGTTGTATGTTTGTCACGGTAACCCCCCTCTTTCAAACAAAACATCTAATATGTTAAACTTATATTACAATTTTTTTGCCAAAGTTTATGTAATAATAGATGGTGCATAGATGCCGAATGGTCGAGGTAAAAAAACAGCATAATTGCAGCAGCCCGAGCACAGATAGCGCTGCCATCTCTCGCCGTCTCTCTCCCCTCTCGTTACCACATGCTCGAGATTGTCCGGTGTCAATGACTCAAATGAGACCAAATTGTGCGATTTTTGAAAACGAATGAACTTTTGTTTGCTTTTACTTGGGACGTTTTAAATAATTCTATCGCAGCGCTGCCTGTCCTCGGGCTGCTGCAACTATGTTGGTTTTCCTGCCACAGTCATTCATCATATACGCCCTATCTACCTACTATAACATAATCTTTGGTGGTAGGCTGCAGTAGAGTGCAGAGCTGTGGAATTGCCGCCGCTGCACACCTGGGCAGTGGCCACTACTAGTAGTAGGCTACTCTTACAGCTTCAAGAATATGGTTTTACACAAATTACATATTTCATTTTCAAGGACATTTATTTTGTGTCTAGCGTAAAAAAAACATTTACGTCGTCAAAATCTTATCCGAAGCATACGTCACGATCCTTTTTGCGTCTGCAATCAGCAAAACCCAAAAGTACCGCTGGAGGCGTAACTCAACTATACTCGCTGAATCTGACTACAGGGCAAAATACAGGGAACAAACACAAACCGCCATTGCATTTAAACCAACTGTTATTAACAACCTACAAATTATTATGCAGCCCTATAAGAAGTACTCGCCACTATTCGGCACTCAGTATATTATCCTAAATGATTACTTTTACACAAACCCCAGTCTGTGCTGGACGGACAGTGATCCCAGCGATACTCTCTAATCAAAATTTCCCGAGTTTAGCTGACTATTACGCGAAGGGAGACAAACTGTAAGGTACCGAACTACAGAAACCGATAAGACCAATTATTGTAGTCCTAAACAATTCTACTGAATGATAGCTTGAAATTAGATGTTTAATTTTGTATTGCAAAAACATTTGATAATGGATAGGGGTCGACAGTGATGTTTAAAGTTGCACTTGCATTTTCCTCGTGAATTGCGCTAGGCTATGCACCTGACACAATGAACGTGTTACATGTACGAGTAAGTTGTGAAGAGGGCTTTGTTGTTTCACCATCCATTAACCTGATCCTTCCCGAGTTAATTATTCACCCGATCCTTCACGAGTGTATAAGTTCTACAGGTGTTTTCCTTTTGTACCGAAGGAGGAAACGTCAACAGTTAACACTTCCTTAAACTATTCTTATTAATTATACGTTTCATTCTCTTGTACGTGGTTACAATTACAAACCAACTAGTTGTAAAGGGTCATGCTTTGCTATTTATTAATACTCTGTAATAATTTTAAAATACAGAACTGTAGAGGCACACACTTGTTAGTCACTGGGATGACAACAAATTTTTCTTCAACGAAACTTGTTGAGAGAAGCCATACTGTGTCATGTTTACTCATGTAAACGTATTTTTGTATGGACATTTTAATACGCGTCTGTCGCCATCTTCCGTCCAAGCCATTCTCATAACACCAAGCTCCCAAAACACCAATATGTCATGCATTTCGTACATAGAACCCCAGGATGAAGTTTATATAAATATTTTGCTCGTGTTGAGCTATTTTAGCAAACTTCCTTCGGAAAATGAGATATCCATGCTGTCACCAAGGTAAAGCTCAGGCCCGGGACCATGAAATGAGCACCGAACCTGACCCCAGAGAACACGTTTTGTTCCTTTTTTCAAAACTTTGTATACATATGTATAAATGTGTATTATATCTACAGGTAACATTTGTTGTCCGATGTTCATACAATTTGGCGCAAATTTTCATTTTGTAAATACAGTATCTCGGTTAAGTTTGTTAGCCAGATATTTGGACCACCGCAATTCCTCTTTTAAGGGGGAGTTTTGGTCAAAAACGTGATTTTATTTATCTAAAAACAGTAAATGCTATCCAATTTTGGTGAAATTTAAAATATATATGTATTTTGATGATATTCATCAATGTACTAAACGTTTTAAGTACAAAGTTTCAACGCTTTAAAAACAGAAAATTTTAACCATTTAATGGAGTTTGAAATGAATATGTATTTTAACAGTATCCATCAGTTTACCAAAAATTATGAAAACCATTGTGTCGTTTCAAAATGGTGACCAAAAGACCTTTCGCTGTAACAGCGGAATGAATAGTCCTGTTTCAATAAAATTTGAAATGTGTTATCGCTTTTAGATATTTAATAAAATTTATAAAAAAGAATGCGTAGGTCTGAGGCCAAAGGCCGAAGCGAGGCTGTGAGTGTGTGAGTGGAGCGAATTAGTGTAACAATTGTAAAGGAAGTTCGATTCATTCATGCCAGCAGCGCTTTAGCGTTCAGCTGCGTTTCGGTCTGGTTTTATTGATTTCGCCGCCTCTCCTCTCCTTCCCTAAGACTGACCTTGAGTAAAAAGCATTTGGATGTAGCGTCTTATTGCAGTACACAATGCACATACACATACACACACATATACGAGTAGATCAGTAGAACTCTTGTGTCAGGTTTCAACTCAATGCACTTTATTGCTTCTTGTTTGACCTTGTTTCGATTTCTTAGAAGCAACAGATTTTAAAATCCTTTCTCAGCCAGCGTCTACAGTGAACGAAGATTATTTTAGTTAATTTTCACATTTCTAGACCGCACAATGGTTTCATATAAAAGTCTTTTAGATACGACTTAAGCTTCTACGTAAAAGGGTGAAAAAGTTCCTATAAGATTCTTAAACCCTAGAATTTGCTTTGTTCTATGTGCCGTAAAGCACTGTTTTGCAGCTGATTAGAACCTTCCATTTTCTGCATAATCCGCTGAGGGAAAAATCACAACCCTGTAACAAAATCCCTTAAAGGAATTTGAAGAAAAATGTGTCATCTATACTAATATATAAAAATGAGATGGTGTGTGTCTGTGTGTCTGTCTGTTCCTCAATCACCAAATACCACTGGACCAATTTAATGAAATTTTACAGGAATGTGGCTTATATACCTGGTCAACACATAGGCTATTAGCATGTTTTATAATTTTATTATTTTCAAGATGGTGGTCATTAATAAGACCTCACTACCTTTGGCAAACACAATTATCATTTAGAAGTAGACATTTTAAATTTTGAAGCAAAATAACCCCAAATGTTAAATTCGCACTGTTTAGTGTATTAGTAATGTTTACACCCATTCAGTACACACAAAATAATTTTAAGGTTAACCATAAACTTTGAGATACATAGTTTAAATAATTTGTATACCATTTCATTTCAAATTAAAGTACGTAATCTATGCTGACTAGCCTGCTGTACCTGGAACCAGTACCGATGCAAGCATACAGAGCCGCACGATTAGTAAGTAATTTCGACGCAATAAGTTGCAACCGATTAATATGATTTGTGTTTTGTTTGCAGCACGCCGCGCCTGCATGCCCGTGATGATAACCTACTAGTAGTCTAAGGTAAGATATCTCTGTCAGTTATGTACATTATTGTAGTCCAGTAGACTCGAGGAAAAGCTAAGTGTATTGCAAATTGATGGGTGCGCCAAGTCCGCTTGTACGAGTATGCTGACTAGATACTTCATTGTTGCAGTAAACGTTTTTGTATCCATTTTAGATTGGGATCAACTTACAAACACGGATCACCAGTTGTTGGGGCTACATTGTTCTTTTGTTGTTGAGAGTCTATATTCCTAGCCCAACTACTGTTTGCGTTCATGAAGCGATTCCTTTTCCTAACACCAGTCTGACTTTGGTTCATCACCTAAGTACGAGTATTTTATATTACTACTATTTTTTTTTACAAAGTTTAAAGAAACTGAACAAAGTACCCAGTTTAAAAAAACGTATTTTTCTCGCGACCGGTTTCGGCTATAAAACCATCATCTCGGCGAGTACATCAAAACTAAATATTATTCCTTAATATAAACATAAAGTAAATCTAATCCATATGTTCAAGTTAATTAAAAGCTAGTATAAAAATTGTAAAATAGAATAAAAGTAGAATTTGGTAAATTATTATATCTTTTATGTACTCGCCGAGATGATGGTTTTATAGCCGAAACCGGTCGCGAGAAAAATACATTTTTTAAACTGGGTACTTTGTTCAGTTTCTTTAAACTTTGTAAAATAATTCTAGTAACCCAAAGTGAGTCATTGTTTCAATACTAATACTTTATATTACTTTTCATAAATGAAAATGGTAAGGTGTAAGTAACACAATGTATATTATGAATATTATTTTGTCCCAAAGTTGATTTGCATTAAACACCGTCAGGTTTTTTGGTTCACTCAGTATCTCAGTATTAGTAGCTAGTGCATGTTGTTTAAGTAATATTATCATTATTCAAGTGCAAATTCGCAGTAGTACTGGACATTTCAAACTATTTCCATCGAGGAAATACTTTGGTTATTTCAACTTTTTTTTGACGAAAATAATGGTGACATGATTAACTCAGGTGTCTTGATTTCGTTGGATTTAGGAAGTATATTAAAGTCCAACAAATTTAGAACATATTGGTGTCAAGATTTAGCTAATGCTGTATAGTCAACTTTGATATTAGGACAAAAGTTCCTGGAGTAGTACTGAATAATTAATTTCGAGCAAAACGCCACACAAATCGTTTTTAGGCGAAAGCTTATTTTTAGGTGTTGAGACATAATTTTATGTGAAAATGCTTTTATGATAGCAACACTCTAAGCAAAGTTTCTTACGAATTGGTTGAAAGCTGCAGCCGTCATAAGTGCTGGAATATGACACTGCGACAAAATTATAAGGGGCATTGGTTTTGCCAATAGAACCTAAAGGGCAAGTGTTAAGCCTTTTATTCGTATACATTAAAAATGTAATTTCTATTCATTAGTAATTAGGAATATTACGTATTTTTACCGGCGCAGTTCTATAATAATATTCCTCCAAAGCTATCGTACTTTTAAGCATTGATGTCTTCAGCTAAAAACATCCAAACTCTTACTGAACCGTCACGAAATCAACCACTAATTCATTGCATTTTCAATTGATACTGTTTACCATAACAACAAACTTGGGTTTGAACATCGCAATACAGTATTTAGCCGAGGAAACAACGGCCGGATAACGTAAACTGACCAGTGACCTTGCTTCTACTCGTATCTATAAATATAAACGCCAAATAAAGCTGTTGTCAGAAGCAATACGATCAACACAAAGGAAGTTAAGCGCTCCTAGCGGCTAAATTGAAGTGTCAGCCTGATAAGTAAGCGTGGAAGATACTGTATTTGAGCTCAAGGTCAGACTCACTCGGTTACCGGTACGGAACCAAGTCTTCTTAGTGTCTGTCGTAAGAGCCATCATCCCTTTCTTGATAACTTCGATCCACCCTAATTTAATCAAAAAATTAAATTTCAAACATCGTCTTTGTACAAATGAAAGCTAACGATACAGTTTTTGTTTATCTTGATTTGTATTGTTTATACTTAAAATCCACCGGTTATGGAATGAGTTGAATGCGGCAGATTTCAAGTGAAATTATGGCAATAGTGGCTATATCCTCAGCTCAGACCACTAAATTTGAGTTACCGTAATTTTGGTTTCAAATGTTACATGGCCTTTGAAAATAATACAAAACTCATAGTGCAATGTACATTATAAGTTTATAGTCATAAAGTCTAAAGTTGTATCCATACATACTCAGTCGTTTTTGAGTGAAAGACCTTTTGAACGTTACATAGAGACAGATGGACAGATAGTTCTAACGCCAGCTTCGGACTTTCAAAGGCGTATAACTGAATTCACAACAGTTATTCATTTCCAAACTATTAACAGGACAAAATAGTTCTAAATAACCCTGCGCCTGAGGTTTAAACATCGTTCTATTATTCTTTAAAGTTTTGATGAACTAATCAGGGTTTCCTTACAAAAGAGTTAACATTATTAACAACTCTTAAAAAAATCCCGAACTTCACTCAAAACGATAGAAAACGTCAGCGATAATAATTTAACCTCGGTAATTGTACCGTCGTCATGAATAAACTTGAAACAAAGGGCACTGCGTCGTTGTGATTTGTTATAGTTATACTGATTTCCCAAGTAAGAGTTGTGTTTGGACTGTGGGGGCGTAGTGGCCGAGCAACACTAAGTAGCGCACGAGGCTGCAGATGTTAAGCTTGTAGGTTCAAGCCTTCTGTCACGTATTTGTCAAAAATAAACATAGCATATTTGAAACTAAGCCGCGGAGCTGAGAATCCGCCAGCACCTGGGAACGTGACATTGTGCTCAAACGCACACTGCAAACAAGTATACTTTTTTGAGCTGTTCATGGTTTGAACTGTTTGCTCGGTCTTTCCTCGGTTCAACAGAGAGAGAGTGGGATGGGAGTGGGTCACGCCCAAGTGAGGCAGCAAAGCACGTACCACAAGCTTGTGATTGTGCTTGTGCTTGTGTTTGTGTTGTATCAGTGTAGTGTGTACCACGTGTTATTAACTTGCAATCCGGTTACCACGTTGTTCGTTTATTGGATAAGCTTACTTTAGACGCCAGTTAATCTGTCATGTAATCGAATTCTGTGGCGGACCTCCACTCTGACCTGCTCATCAAACATAACCGATACAGCGTCCGTGCAATTCAAATTACGTAGAAGTAAACATTATAGCGTGTTATTATACCCCTTTACTCTTGAAACAACAGTTTTCAGTTAATTAATGTACAGTTTCAATAGAAAGTCGAAATTGCAACGAGTTGTTTATTTAGGAAAATACGTGCATCATATATTACATTCGTTTACACAAGTTTAAAATACATATAAGTATGTGCGACAAAATAATACACATAAAATAATGCCTACATAGGACTCCTGTGCGTGAGGGTGAGCCTCTACATACAATGTGATAATTATGTACAAAGGAAATTTTGAACTCGTAAGATAAGAAAGGGTTTTTAATATTCTTACATTTTAAAAGACAGTTGATTATTATACCAACATGTACTAATATAATTCTTTTTATTATGCTAGTTCTTTTTTAATATTCAGCGGATCCGTGGCGGATTGATATCGCGCGTGACTCCGGAGCTCATCACTCCGGTGGCGCGTGTTCGATCCCCTTGTTAAACAAGACAAACTTTACCTTTTACCTTTTTACAAGATGCTTGGAGACATAAATGTTACCCTTGACCTTACTCATACACACTCGATCTCGTTTGTCTAAATGATCCGATATGGAACTAACACGTCACATTTAGATAGTTTGTGAAAATATATTGTGATCAATTTTTAGGTCCCATTTACAGTAGACTATCCAAGAGTAATTTTTCACAGTAGATATTTGTTTGGTGATCTATTTTCGTTTAAAACGGAAACATATTTATTGAAGGTTTAATGTTGTGCCTGGTATTTATTGTTGTATTTTGAATTTGTAAAGAGATATTTTGCCTGTGTGTAATTATGTATTTCAGCTCTAGTGTTGACACCTATGTGTCTTAAGGGTTATATTTCATGTTGCATGTAATTTTGTACAAAGAGAATTATTGATATTGTTGTTTAGAATTCAGACACATAATAATTTGTGTAGTAAAGATCAATTAATAAATCAAATATTTTGTGAGCACAATTTTGACTTCAAGTTAACTACCTGAGTGATAACTACTAATCAACATCTGCTTCTTGAATTTGCAGAGGTAATTTGTTATATAATTTAGGACCGATGTTTTGAGGAATTGAGAGGTGTTCAAGTCTATGTGATAATTGCTATGTTGAAATCTATTGTCAAATGTAAGTTGACTTGAAATCTATGCCTTGTTTCATAGTTATGTACGGATGCACCAGTTAAAAATGTATAGATTTAAACTTATACAATAATAATAATTCGTAAATATAAATGGACGGCAATGTTAATATTTCAAGTGGCTCAAAACAGTTTCTACACGACGCTCTTCCATTCAATTTTGCAATAATACGAACAGCTCTTTTCTGTATAAAAACTCTCAAGAAATTTGCTTGAGAGGTGGAACCCCATAGTACAATGCCGTATCTAAGCCTCGGCTCAATAAGAGAGGTGTATATCATTTCATAAGAAAAAACTTTGATAGTCTAAAAATCTTCAATAAAAATAAATAAGAGGATATTTTGAGCAAAGAGCATTAATATGTGCATAATATATATTATTATATATGAGCATAATATGAGCAATTATGTCAGCTTACCAGACACTGATTTTTCAATTATAAAACGAGTTATTCAAAGTATAAAAACTTGCCTTACAAAATATAAGTATTTCATATCCAACAAGATTATAATGCTTAGAAGGTTGTAGTTCAAATGATGAACTAGACTAACCTACGAGATTATCTTGACATTTTTTATAGTATAACTAGCGGTTTAACCGTGTTTCGCCAAGGATTAAATGCACCTCAGGAAAGTGCCTGGTTTGATGTGTGCTTACTGGTGAAACCGCGTTTCACTCAATAGCTTGAAAACTAAAAGAGACACGGAACACTGTTTGAAGTAAAAGGCGTAAACTATTTTTTACCGCACTAACAATTTTTGGTCAGATTGGAAACTGGATCACTCGTTTAAGCACTAGTGGTTGAATGGTAAAGGCGTACACATGTGTTACCCCCTCTACAAACCACTCTTAAAATTGAAATTTGTCAAAACGTTTCTTAGTGGGTGGTTTTAGGCTGTCAGGTAGAGATGTGCAAAGTTTCAAGTCCGTGGGCCTAGCAGTTTGGGCTGTGGTCTGATTATGGGTGAGTGACTCAGGCAGGACACTTTCTTACATACGAGGATATACATATCGGTTGTTGTCCTCTTTCAGTGTACAATATGTGTTTTCTATAAATTATGACTTTTGTTTGAAAAGAAATAATAAACATTATATTATATCCCAATGTATAATTTGAAGTTGCTAAGTTTATTCTCATAACAATTGTATCCCAATCTGATCAATCCAAGCTCGCTAATTTCCTCTTTTATCTGGAAGCTTGCATAAAACCTCTAAACCATTGTTCCTTAGGAATTCGCAAAGTCGACGAAATATTTAATAATTTATCGTTAGAGACGCAAGAAGAAACTAATTAGTGACGTTTAAGAAATTTGAAACTAGTTTCCAACCAACACACCGTTTTTTCCTGTTCAGGAGTTTTCAACTTTCAAATTAAGTAGATTTTATATTTTATAGAAGAGGGCAAAGGTATATAAGAGGTTGAAGGGCCACTTGTTTGTAATAGCTTATGCAGTTGTTTTTACTGTCTTTCAATAACGTGGAGCATTATTTTATCGAGCGAAGTAGTTGAAGACGATTAACTGCAGAATGTTTCTATATCGATTGTTTCAATCAATTTGTTAACTTTCAAGTGGAAATCGAAGTTTGACATTGTCCAGCTTTCTTTGAAAGTTTGATAGTTTTGAAGCGCAATTTCTGCAGGGCTCGTGAGCAATATGATCATTTCATTTATTTATAAACGGCATACACCTTTTTCTCATTTAGAACATAGCTTAAGATAAACAAAACAACATGGTATATACCGGGTGGTTACAAATGAAATAGACAGTTTGGATAGCTTGTGGAAAGTTTATTATTTAAAAGTTTAGATCATTACTTACATGATTATATAGAAGAACTCTAAGTTTTTATTGAAAATATTTATTCCGGTTACTGATGGTTCTAGAAAAAAGAACGGACCGTAAACCTTTTCGCAAGATAAAGCGCAAAACACGTTCACTTCAAGAAAATCGCGTATAGCTGTTCAGTCTCTCTTGGGTTTTCTATCCCCCATAATCGTACATTATGTCTATTAACTTTTCCAGTAATGGGAAAAGTGTATTCATCATTGAAAATTAGGCGATTAAACAATATCTCGACATTTTCTGACAAAATTTGTACGTACAACTCTATTATTGTGATTTAAAATTTGTATTAACTGTAATTTATTCGGTGTCATTTTTAAACGTTTCCGCAAAATCTTCTGACATAATATGTACGAGTACCAACATAAACTTTAAGAAATTCCCCACTAACCTATATCCCTTACTATGTTGAAATACACCAGCTTAATTTTGTAGAAGCTATTTAACCTGTCTATTTTATTTGTAATCACCCGGTATTTAGTAAAGGAAAGAAACGGACTTTTCCTGCCACTTCCCGAGAAAAACTACCCGAAACGTTAGGAGTAGTTTTTCTCCGGAAGTGGCAGGAAAAGTCCGTTCTTTTCTCTGCTCTCACTACTATTATGAACTTTCAAACAAACAACATGGTATAGATATTTAAAAGGTAATAAATGTCGATTTCGTTCAATCCACTCTGACTAACGAGGTAGTCAGGTACTTTAAAATCGTAAATTGTCTCCTACGTCTCGAAGCTTGCATAACACCTCTAAGGCCCCGTTTACACTAGGCAATCGATCGTCGCCGACTAGTCGGCAGAGCAACTAACAATCTAACGTCACTCAATCTTCGGCACAGCAACTTTCTGCCAATTAGTCGCTGCCGACTTTTTTTAGAGTCAAATTACCACTTGTAGCGAATGTATTTCTTTATTGTTATAAGATTATTTTTTGTTATAAATTATTTACTGTTATTAGTTATTATTGTTATGTAATTATTTATTATTATGAATGTTAAAAAATAGTTTTTAGGTATTTTACTGTTCCAATTTGCAATTTGTACATTTTTTAAATCTTAACTCCATTAAACTATTGTTTGCATTTTATATAATACATTTGTGTTAATATTAATGGAGATTATTTCTTGATTAAAAAAATTGAAATGAAATGAAAAAAGGGGGGAACGGGTGCTTGCGCATGCAGTCTGTGGGCAACTAGTCGTTAAATGTGAACGCTCTCATGAGACGCAATGCTCCTGCAGCCAGCCGGACAATTTCAAATCGCCGTGTCAGTCACTGCTGAAAAGACTGACCACCGACTAATTGCTGCCTCGCCGACAAGTCGTCCATAGTGTAAACGGCTCCATTGGATAACATTGGTGCCGACTGCCCGGACGACTAGTCGGCGACGATCGATTGCCTAGTGTAAACGGGGCCTAAGCCAAATGATAGCCATGATTCAGAACACACCGTGGCAACTAATGTGGTAATTTTAAGCCGTTGGTCCTTGTATATCCATTGGTCATTGGGCTATTAGTTAATGACCCATTCTAAGGAAGAGTCGGCATTAGTTTGTAACAAGACTACACCTCATAACTCATTACTACCACTCATCACAATCATCCTTCACCACATATTTGCCTTAAAATGCCCTCATGAGCGTGACCGGCATCTCGAATAGTGATTTTTAGTGATTTAGTGATCGTCTTTTTTCCGAGCACTAAAATTAGCTACATGTTAATCTTATGGCGAAAGCCTATTTTTACCGCACCGTTGTTTTCCGGTCAGGGGTCAAGTTTCAAACGCGACGCAACAGCTGACTTTCTTTGTCGTCAAATGATTGGTTGACCATTGGTTTTTAATTAATTTTACAAAACTAAACAAACCTTGATTCTAGAATGAAATTTGTTTCTTGATTTGTAAATATTTGACTGGTTTGTAGTATGACGAAAAGTAATCGTTCAATACTCGTCCGGAAAGCTCTTTGCCAATGCTTGATCTAAACACAGCGCTCGCACTTAAACACTGGCTTCAGATCTCGCACTGGAAAAGAGCGCTTCCGGACTAGCAACGAAGTTTAGCATTCTATTTTTGAACTTGAAGGTTTTTTGTGGAGTGGCTTTATTGCGTCGCACACCAGACAGCAAACAGCACAATGCACATATGCAAAGTAAGCAGTAAGCTCTGCAGCAGTGATCCACGGAAACCTCGCCCTCGCTCTCGCCTCGGCCAAGCTGTGAGAACGCATACATCAATATTCGAATGCGTTGTTCAACTTGTAATAAGTCCAGCTCAAATATGAAAAAGAACGACACAAAGATACGTGTATAATTCCTCTTGCCCTATTTTTATCAAAGGGGAACTTTACCATTGATTAAACCACCCGCTACGACTAAATTTCTTAAATTTCAGTGCATTTAATTTATACACTAATCAAACTCCAGAAATCCGAGTTCCTTCAAAACCCTTATAGTGATTCCAAAGGGTATTTTAATGCATTGCTGCAATGTTGAAAACAAAAGCTAAGTTTGCAATCGTCTTAATGCGTATTAGAAGTGTTAAACTTTTATTGAAACATTAACTCGCAATTAAAAAATATTAGAGTTTCTTATCAATAAGAACGAACCTAATTTAAATGATATGAGGCTTTATAATTATAGTTTCTTAAAGTTATTCAATAAAGAACTTTGTTAAAAGCTCTTCACGTTTCAAACACTCTGGAACGATCCATATATTAAAAGAATTTATGAAAATCTAAAGGCAGTCAGTGCAACCGTTCTATCAGGCCGACTTTCTTCATTTTTTTTAGTGAATGTTATGTATGTATGGATTTGTCATCAAAAATAAAAATCGCTTAACTTTCGCCTTTTTCAATTCATACTCAAAAAGGCTTTTTACCATGTTTTCTTAGCTTTGTCCTGTCATTTTCAGGTTCTAATTCTCACATGATAAATTGTTCGTTTTGGTCTAAGAACACTCAGGGAATCATGTTCTTTCATTAGAGATATCATTTGACGTATTTAGTTACATCTAAGAGGAGTTATGCGTGGACAAACGAATTCTTTGGCACTGTAAAGAATTTAAACTTGCTTGAGATAAAACATATGGGCAAAGTACAGGGTTTTCATAAAAGAATGTTCCTGATTATGATTATAAATATTACTGGGTAGATTTGATTTTAGACCATTTTAGTTGGTACCATTGGAAAGAAAAACTCATAAAGTTTTATTTGTACTGGTTTTGGTGCGTATCTGCTGTTTGTAAGGTCGATTGTTGTACGTGTTGTGTAATGGTTGAATTTGAAGACAGTAAAGCTTGTTGTGTAATGGATTATCTCATTAACCACTTTTTTTATTAGTGTGGAACCAATTCTTAGAACCAGGTTTAATGAAGATCCTCTTAGTATCTAATCGCAAGTAGTAATTAAACTTTTAAATAAATGGCCGCATTGTAAAAAATGTTACTAATGCACATCATTTGTGCTTGGGACATGGATCGGTCGCGGAGATCCTAATGATGACGTACTCCTGAACTAGCCTCCAATATCTTCAGATAACAACCCGTGTTATTTTTCTTGTTGGGATACATCAAAGATAAGGTGTACACACCATCATTACCATTAGCAAGCAAATCTGAGATCCAGCAATGGATTACCAATGCCATCGAAAATATCGGTTAAGACACTCTTATCAACGTATGGCAAGAGCTTGATTATAGGATTGACATCTGTAGTAGCACAAGAAGTACTCATTTCAAAAATTTATATTTATGAGTACTTATGACGAAACCTTTTGAGTTTTTCTTAAAATGTAACCATTTTATTTCTTTGTATAACATACAACATACAAACTACATTTTATATACACTTGAAATCGTGAACATCAGTTGTAATAACCCTGTATAATCACAAAAATCCAATATTTAAATCCCGTAGCGTGGTACGGGTACTGTCAGCTAGTAGAAGCGAGACTGTGAGAGGAGCGACAAGTTGCAAGGGAAATTCGATTCACTCGCTTTAGCGCTTAGCTGCGTGTCGGCCTGGTTTATTTATTTTATTTATTTGAAAAGACAAGATGAGAGAAGTATGAAAACAGTGAGTGAGGAGTGAGGAGTGAGGAGACAGCACGAGTCCCATTTACTCGGATCAAGAAACAAGCGTTGTCGTTGTCGCATCAGCTTTCCTTTCCTATACATCAGCTTTCTGCATTTCTGCGAGGTTTTCCCACACCCTCATACTCATATACCTCACATACTCAAATCACATTCTGAATACCGGTACAGGTTTGTTTGTTACATTGCGTGATATACTCGTATATACTGTTCAGGGCGTTTCTTTTAAAACGCAACCCAATTTTCAAACTTTAGTAAGTCATTTTTTACAAGCGCTATATGGTCATAAATTGTATGTTGTTTTTTGCTTCAATATGTATCAGATCATAGATCTTAATTTGTATAAACGCTAAAATGCTAATTTATTACTAAAGAAATTTGAGGACAAAAAATTTGGACCCAACCGGGACTTCATGAACCTGAGTCTCCCGCTTGCCGGGCGCTTATGCTGACCACTACATCATCCGGCTCAACTATTTCTCCCTTCAAATTTAGAGATCCGTTCAGGACACTTTATCATGGCCGTCCGGTATAAACTCTAAAACGTGTACTTTCGTCAAACAATAAACTATTAATTAGGTTGATTAAAACTTGATTGTTCCACAAGAACATACAACTCGAATCCTCGTAATAAATGTTTTGTTTAACAAGGACGTTATTGCTTGTTGCGTTGTTGCTTTTATATGCTGAAGCATTAATGGCTCTATAAATAAATAAATAAGTAATTTCTATGCTTCTATTGAAACTTTTTTCTTATTTTAATACGTTAATATACATAGTTTCAAAATTTTCCAATATTTAATTAGTTGTCCCGGATAACTAGAGACCGCCTCTTAATCCAAACCAGGCGCGTCATGGCACATGTGGATGTCACACACTTTCCCTAAACCAACTCCAAGTTGTAAAGACAGAATTTCTAATTAGACAAATTCTGTAAATTGACAATTTTGAAAAATTGTATTACAGAATAATGTATTATAGTATGTTATTTACAATATTACTCTTGTAACAAGAACTCATTAACAGCGTAGATATTCTTTAATCACAATTTTGAACTTGTCTGGCCTATTGTCCAATTTAACATTTCTTGGTAATTTATGCGGAGTCTGCCTGTGCTGTTCTCGGGCTCTTGTGTTGTATTCGTGAACTTCATTACCGGCTTGGATGGAATCGCATTTAAATTTGTAACACATAAGGATTTCATTAATGCTCAATGAAGAAACGGTCAAAATTTTGAATGATCGGAAATAAAAAGATGACGGAATTGATGACGGTTTGTGATGAACCGGGTAGGCGGGTAGGCGGGTAGGTAGTGTGTAGGCCTACTGTTACTGACATATGTACAACATGCACAGAGGACTGTACACTGGGCAGACTGGATACAGAATACTGGTTGAAAGTTACGCTTGGCGGGGGCTAGGACTTCGGGGAAGAAGTGGTAAAAACCGGACCAGATGCCGGGCCGAACTGGCAGTGTGCACACCAGCACACACGGACACGGACACGGCCGGCTAATGACACATCAGCATGTGGCTTTTTGCGCGTCCACAAGCCGGTATGACCCGGCCCTGCCGTGCGCGTTCTTTCTCTCTGTCTCTCTCCCCCATCACTCATCAGCTATCCCATCTCTGAAGTAGAGTACGTTTATTTGATTTTTATTTCTTTTAAACTAGGGCGTCATAGGAACTCCGAAATCTGGGCACGGGTTATAGTGTTTGCAATTATTGTAATCGGCAGCCACTTAAGTCCGACTGGCGACTTCCACAACTTTAGACAAGACCTCGGGACCAGCCATGCATCCGCCGAACACAAACCGACAATACACGAACTTTAACGATCTTCCAGCGGGGACTCCCCCTCTACCCCGATGTTTGAGGAAAAATCTACTAACTAACTTTCGTTGCTTTAGGTGGTGCACAAGGACAATTAAAATGAAATACAGTTGATCGTAAAAAATTGTTGTAAAATGTAAATAGTCATAGTAATAGTTATTATGTAATGGGAACTGTTGTTTATTTATAAGCCGTAAGTTGCGCTCTATAATCGTCAAGAAATAGTAAAGCTACTACTTTTAAGTGCTTATTTCATTGTTTACACGAAGGAAGGAATCCGTACAATGATATGAAATGAATAAACTTGGGTTTAATAAGCATAGGAACATGTCTAATAGTACAATTGAAATGTCTTAACACCTGTTTAGTAATAATGGTTAAATCCATTTTCACCTGTGCTAAAAGAACGTTTTATTTCAGGTAAGTTAAAAGGACAAAATTTTATTACAAACCCTCAAGTGTTCCGTAAGTAGACTACAGTTTTATATTCTTAATGTTATTTCCATATTGACTTTGAGATAGTCATAATGATTTTATATTGAAAGCCATACTTATTTAATATTTAATCATTAAATATTGTTTTAATTCATTTACCCATTTAATGTTTAAATCCAGTTTCTAAAACCATTCTATTAAACTAATTTTAAATTTAAATAAAATTGTTGTGTCACCCACAGTCAAAAACATTGTTAACGTATTGTGGTTAACCCAAAAGTTTTATTTTAATTTATTATGAGAAACCACTAGTTTGAAATCCAAAATAAACTAATTTTGTTTAGTTGAAAGTGGACAATTACATGGCTATAGTAAAACACTGTTATTTTCAGTATTATTTATATTTAAATATAATGAACACTTTAATTAGTTGGTTTGCACGCTGTAAAGCATGAATCGTAAGTAATATCACACAATACCCAGAGGCGTAATAAGGTCAACAAACAATGTCGGTCGGACGTACTGACACAGTGACACTGGAGGGGAATCCCGCTGGAAGATCGTAAATGTTCGTGTATTGTCGGTTTGTGTTCGGCGGGTGCATGGCTGGTCCCGAGGTCTTGTTGAGTTCAGTCCCGTCAGTTTATTTATTTGTCAACTAGTAAGTCGATAAGGTTGTTAGCTAAATGAACCTAGGGCCAACGTAATTGGAAATGTGGGCCGTGGGGCATCTCCCAACAACTTCTGAACACTGCTCAAAACAACCAGAAAACATTTAGACACAAATAAATTTAACAAATATATGTCTATGTTTTCAGCCCATTACATTTAGGCCCGCGAAGTAGTGCGTCAAGCACTGGAACCACAGCACATGCGGTTAGTGCGTTGCGTTCCTTTTCAGTATTGCGCCGACTGGTTACCAAGTCACTGACTTAATGCAAGTAAACAGATACTTGAAAATTAAAAATAAAATTGACAACTAATGTAATGGTTAAACGTTTGGATTGAGTATTATATAGTATACGAGACAAGACAACGTTGAAACCAAATTAAAATAATAAAAATAATTTAATATAAAACAAATTTCTGTATACAAAATATTTATAACCAGGCGAATAAAAACTAAAGCCAATACTTTAAAGAATTTAACTTGCGAGGCCTTTCACTAGCATTATAGTAGCGAAGTTATGAACTGTCTAACTAACAATGCTAGCATCTTCAGGCAACACAAATTAAAGGTTATTTGTGAGGTGCGATCTACTAACATACTAAGCACACATTTAACATTAGCTTAAAGCATTGACTTTCCATCCTACCCATGGAAAGTCAATGCTTAAAGTCATCTAGGATCAAGGTCATCAAGGGAATATCTAGGATTGTCCGGGAGCGCCTTCGTTTTCTAAAAGACTAGTCCTCCTCGACGCAACTGCCGAGCGGTTGCTTTTGCGCCCTGGCATTTTTATCGGCAGACCACAAGCTTCGAATCCCCTGTTAACTAAATTATTGCCTTGTAATTAAGCATTATACTATATTTGATTTTTACAGAGATTGTAAAGAAGAAATTTCGTAAGCACGAGACCGGTTTATTTAGGCGATGAAACGTAAGTGTAGAAATATTTATGAATTATTAAATACTTGGTTTGCACAAGCATGTGGTTGAATAGCAATAAATTGTTGAATGACCTTTAATTTGTGTTGCCCGAAGATGCTAGCATTGACAGTGAAAGGGCATGCAAGGTAAATTCTTGAAAGTGTTGGCTTTGTTTTCATTTAGATGTATTCCAATACTATGGCTCGATTTATATATACAAAATATTGTTTACCAAGGGTGTTTTCTTATATATACAGGGTGAGTCTCTACTGAGTGCATTAATTTTAACAGTGGACTCTACACGTTGCAATGGACCAAAAAAATACCTATATGCCTATACCTAACTTCAACCGTTTAGCTGTAATGGCGTATTTTGTAATTTTTTGAACTACACGACTTTGAACTGTTAATGTGACAGTAAAGCCCAAGGTATTGTGTTAATGACCAGAAAAATAATATCATTTGAAAGAAAACTGAATTCCCTATAAAATAAATACTTTATCAAAAACATAACGTCTTTTTTACTCTCTAAAATTACTTTAAAAGTTAAAAAATTATTTTACATATTTGACTTTCTAATTTTCAAGGCTTAATTAAACTAGTTATACATTTTGTACTGTAATGTCCAGTTACACCAAAAACTGCCATTTTTCTTCATCTTCAAAATAGTGTAAGAATATGTAAGGGTTTTTAAGAAAAAAAATTCTAAAATTTTGTAAAAATGTTGCAAAGGTACACAATGAAAACAGATTAGTTAAAAACACCAAGCTAATAACTGAGCCTGTAATATTTCTTTACCAGTTGAATCTGTTGACTACATCAGCTGGTTGGAAGTTAAAACGATATAATCAGCTGATTTCGACTTTTATTGTTGAACCTTACCATACAACCCCATAACAAGAGACTCCTCATAAGCCCATAAGAGTTCTGCCGCTTGATCCAGCAGTATGATCGTTGCGATTTCTTCAAGACCATTTGGAGTACTGATGAATCCACTTGAGTCGTGATGTCGTTTTTAATATACATAACGAAAAGAAGGAACAATCGTTTGGCCTCCACGGTTTCCTGACCTCATTGAGTTTTGCATTAACCGAATTATGCTTATTTTAATACAAAAACAACCGATTATAGTTAATTGTTCCAATTAATTAGCTAATTTAGTCACTAGTTGTATCTGGTAAAGAAATATTACACAGTCAGTAGTTAGTTTGGTGTTGAAATTATATTACGGACGTTATCCATCATTATTGAGTGAACAAAACCCCCAACGTTTTGGGATTTGAAATCGTATTCCACCTTTAGGTGAAAATTAATTTAAAACATAACCAACAACATTAGGAAATGGGATAGCCTAAAAGTAATCAGCGCAAGCCGACCAGTCACCCACCACCGAATGATGTTAATTTTTTACCCTTAAACTTATTTGATTTGATAACAACTAGCCTATGACGCAACTATGTATAACGATGTACGTCAAATAACCTAATATTAACCCGTAATACTTCAACCTCAGAAACCGCACCATCGTCAACAACAAGCTACTAACAAGGAATAAGTCCTAATATGTTTTATTAATGTGTTTTGTTTATGTACCTTAAAAAAATGCTTATGACATGTTTGATGGTTTTCAAGGTAAGGTCCTACAAGCCTGTTTCCAATGAAACTAATTTAGACATTTACTTTGTTCTTGTTTGATTAGAAGATTAATGTACCAGGTGAGAGTTCTCTACATTATAGCAATGCTCGTTGTTCATATTTAAAAAATTGCGACTATCATACTGCTGCATCAAGCGGCAGAACTCAAGGGGAGTCTCTTGTTATGGGGTATGGTACGGTTCAACAATACAACAAGTTGAAACCAGCTGACTATATCGTTTTAACTTCCAATCAGCTGATGTAGTCAACAGATTCAACTGGTAAACAAATGTTACAGGCTCAGTTTTCAGTTTGGTGTTTTTAACTAATTTGTTTTAATTGTGTACCTTTGCAACATTTTTACGAAATTTTAGAATGTTTTGCCCTAATGACCCGTACATATTCTTACACCATTTTAAAGATGAAGAAACACGGCAGTTTTTGGTGTAACTGGACATTACAATACAAAAAGTATAACTAGTTTATTAAGCCTTGAAAATTGAAGAATCAAATATGTAAAAACATTTATTAACTTTAAAGTAGTTTAACGTAGAGTAAAAAAGACGTTATGCTTTTGATAAAGTATTTATTTTATAGGAAATTTAATTTTGTTTTAAATAGTATTACTTTTTTGTCATTAACACAATACTCTGGGCTTAACTGTCACATTAACAGTTCAAAGTCGTGTAGTTAAAAAAAATCACAAAATACGTCATTACAGCTAAACGGTTGAAGTTAGGTATAGGCACATAGGTACTTTTTTGGTAATTTTACATAATTTCATTACCTTATTCATTTCAAACCTTTTAGAGAATTTTACTGTAGGTTTATTTTTGAAGTCGGTTCAATTATTTTTTACAGGTTTTAGTACTTGCATTCATATTAATGTTTACAACCTACACACCACTCAAGCCTACGCACATGCCTGGCCTGTGTAGGGGTTTCCCCATTTTCACTTATCAATATTAGCGGAATATTTAGAGCTTAAACATTTAGATTAGATCATTTTATATAGTAGTTAGATTAAGAATGGAGATACTGATATTACTGGTTTATTGGTATTATGTTCCATATTAAGTGTGAGTATATAATTGATGCATTTTTTATTATATTTGTAACACCTTAGTTTAAATTATTAATTATAATTTATTGTTTGAGGAAAACATGAAATTTAGAATATATAGGTTTTCTTTATAGGATGTGAGATGCTTTTTTTAAATGAAACTCTTCATATCTTGAATATTTATTTTAATATTTCTAATGGTCGTCTTGAGCCCTAAAAATAAAACAGTTTGGAATTAGATAAAGTAGTCCATCGCCTGAAGGGCCAAAGCTATAGAAAGAGAATGAAACTGGTGATACAAGAGCATAAAAACTTAGAAAAGAAATAGTTAAATAAAAACTACCACTTACCCAAGCGGGGTAACAGATCACCGAAGAACAAGAAATGGACGGCCGGTCCTAGAGTTGGTTTATTTATGTGTGAAAACACAGCGTTCTGATTGGTGGAGAAGACTGCAGATGTACTTGTTCGACCAATCAGAGAACTTCAAAATTTGCAAGCTCCAACTTAGCCTTGCTGAGTGAAGTTAAACTACTGATTGAAAAAACGGTTATCTACATGATTTGAAGATTTAAAATTTTGGAAATTAAATTATTGTCTATTAATCTATTCTCTCCCTATACATATTTTTCTTTACAAAATGTAATCTTTTATTCTTTCTTGAATTAACAAAAATAAGAAAAAGAAAAAAAATTAAACAAATACGCTACATATTTTCGAATGAGGGATAAAAATATTTTGTCGTTGAGGTGGCGCGTAACTCGGATATTGAGCTTGTTGAGGTGCTGGGGTGAGCGGGGTAAGCGGGGTGAGCGGGGTAAGCGGGGTGAGCGGGGTAAGCGTGGTGAGCGGGGGTAAGCGGGGGAGAGTGAGGGAGTGCTGAGGGTACTCGCTGACGCACCCGTGGCAGTCTGAGTATCGGAGGGATTTCTTGCACACTATCCCGTGCAGTAGGGTACACTGATACTGACACTGATCAACAGATAACAATCAGGGAGTTACCGAATCCTTCCTAGTTCCTTGTTTGAACTTTGTTGTTGAAAACTTTACAGTTTCTGAGGTTAAACCATTATTACCCCGATTTTCAAACTTTAGTAAGTTATTTTTTACGAGCTTTATATTCCCATAAATTGTATAATTGGTTTGTTCACTTCAATATTAATTCGGTGGTATTTATGATAGCAATAATACAGTGGTTTTGATTTCCTAATTTAACGTTATTGTGAAATAAACGCAATCATGGCTTTTGACAAATATCAAAGAGTGTTTATTGTTGAAGAATACTTAAGAGCAAGATTTTTTGTGTCAAGAGGCGTTTGAGATCAGGTTTACAGGCGTAAATAGGCTATTTGCTTTTGTTGTTTCAAAGTTCTTAAAGACTTTTTAAGAGACTTTGTTAAACTAACATCCTCCATAGCTTCTTCATTCAGTAGGCTACAGTCTGCCTTCTGTTATGTTTTCTGTTCCCAACAGCACCTGTTTCGTTTAACTTTTTAAACAATCTGTGAATTTAAAATTTTGTTCAAATACAAACACCTGTTAACTTGACCCCAAACGCCCCATCACAGGAAGAAAATATATTGTTATTAAGTATTCTTTAACAATAATTACTCTTTGATTTTTGCTAAAACCTTAATTGCGTTTATTTTACAACAACCTGTCAGTCGCTAAATACAGGTTCTTGATACACATAAGTCTCAGTCTGGGAAGGAATTCGGTCAGTATTTAAGAAAGTCGGAAACCCCACGGAAACGAACTCGGCACCGTCCCTTAATCCTTCGCAACCAATCATCCATCAATCAAGCGTGAAACAATGAAAATGAGTACCGACATTAAATATCTAGGAATAAATATATCAAATAATCTCGAGTGACAAGGACATATAAACAATAGAGGAGCCAGACTGACCGTTGTTTGTAACCTTATTTAACGTTTGACACATTGCGGACAAAGATGTTTTGATGAAAGTATACAAAGACTGCTTCTATAGTGTAATGGCTAATGGTATAGTGTAATGGCTAATGGAATAGCTTTCTGGGGGAACTCAAGCGAAGCACAACGAGATTCATATTACAAAAAAGAATAGCAAGAACAATCAGCGACGTATTTTCTTATACCATATGTACCCCTGTTCAAATACCTAAATGGTCATCGAAAAAGGTGTACGGGATTTGAAAGTGAAATAAATATTTTAATATAATTGGTAGCATTTTGATTTTCACATCAAAAGACACGGGTCATCGTAAATTCTTTTAATTAAATTTACAAAGTTTCAATGTGAGCTCCCCCCGTTGCGCACGACAGACATCTAGCCAATAGTCAACCTCCCGCCAGGTGTTTTGGAGCATTTCAGGAGTCACCGTTGAAATGGCTATGTTGATTCTTCTTGTCAGGTGCTGTAGATCACGTATTTTCTCAGCATAAACTAAGTTTAAATGTAACCCAAAAAGAAGAAATCTAAAGGGGTCAAATCAGGACTCCTAGGTGGCCACACAACAGGACCACTCCTCCCAATCCTACTATCAGGAAATCTGTTGTTGAGAGCTTCTTGGACGATTAGACCGTAGTGACATGGAGTTCCATCCTGCTGGAAAATTACATTAATGTCCTTTCCTCTTTCAATTTCTTCAATTTGAGGGAACAGATAAGAAGAAGAATCAACGTAGCCATTTCAACGGTGACTCCTGAAATGCTCCAAAACATCTGGCGGGAGGTTGGCGATCGGCTAGATGTCTGCCGTGCAATGGGGGAAGCTCACATTGAAACCTTTTAATTTACATTTAAAAGATTTAAGATTTGCCATGTCTTTTGGTGTAAAAATCAAAATTCTACCAATTGTATTAACAATTTTTGTTTTACCTTCAAATCCCGTACTCCTCTTTAGACGACCCTGTATCTTTACATTAACGTCAGCATACATATTAGAGGCCTGCTTGAATGCCAGAAGAACCCCGGACAAAGTTAAAAGGAATGAAGAAATGCATAATTACAATACAAGGCAAAAGGATAAAATTCACCTGGCTTCATGTACAACCGAATTGACACTGAACGGGCCTGTCAAGCAAACTGAGAAGATATATGCAGTACAACAAAATCCCAAATAGCTTTACGAATAATAAAAAATGAAGAATTCAAAGAGAAGCTGGAGATATTAAATAAATTGGTTGTGAATGCCAAAAAGACTCATCTAATTGAATTTTGCATTCGAGAATCATCATTTGGAACAGTAGGTGCTATAGTTTCATGGTTGGAGATATCCCAGTTACCCCTGGTACACACTTCAAATTTCTGGGTGTTTCAATCGATTACCAGCTGTTTGATGCCCATGTAGAGGATGTGCGCAAAAAAGTAAGTCCGGGAATTTTCGTATGGAAAGATATTTCAAAAATCGCAGAACCGGATGTTCTTTTATCAACTTACTATGGCACCTTCAACCCATTTCTAAACTACGCAGTCGCTCTGTGGGGCCACAATAATAGTAGAACCAAATTTGACTTCAAACTCCAAAAACGAGCAATTAGAACAATATTTAAAAAAAGCTTCTAGATATTCTTGCAAAACCTTGTTTAAAGAAAACAACATTTTGACATCCCCTTGCATTAAATATATACGCGGTTCTCTATACAGGGTGTCGGTGAACTCTCTGGACATACTTTGTAGACATGTTCCTTGGGTCAAAACAAGAATCTTTTACCATATAATCAGGGGTCTCCGGCGCTTCGTTGTCCGTCTGTCTATGTGGATGTGTTTTTTACTAAAATAATTATGACAATAAAACCAATAAACTGATTTTCATCAAACTTTGGTCAAAAATTTATAATGCCATTGTCTAATTAGGAAAAAAATATTATTTCGTTTAACCTTCAAATTTCAAAATGGCGGCCATTTAAAAGTTTCAAAGTTGAATAGCTCAAAAACGAGTACGTTTACAACAAATTTACATGGACAACTACTTTTAGTGTATCTATTCCCCTTTTTATAGATGTATTAACTTTGAAAATCGAATGAGAAATAACAAAGTTATTGTAATTTCTGTCTTACCGGCTGTGACGATCATTCACCAAAATTCAATGCATTTAGGTAACTAAAGTCTCTATTAATTGTTTTCAAAATTTCAATGCATTGGATTTTAACAGTAGGAAGAGTGTGTGTGGTAACACGCTGACGTAATGTTTTTAAAACACGCCTGGTATATGTAGGCCAGTTACACAGGAAGTAGGACAGTTGTGTTCCCAAGTGAGGGACTGACTACACCCTGACCTCATGGCCAGAGGTAAGGCCATAATCTTATTATTTGTTTTGTTGGTTTTTAAAAGGATTTTATGTTTTGTTTTCCAGCCAGTTTACTTTCTAATCGTTTCAGACTTTTCGTTTTCAGTTTGTTTTGTTTGTTTATCTTGTTTCTTTGACAAATTCGTTTAAGCAGTGGCTGTCCAGTGATCACACGTATTCCGAAATCGTTTTAATATTCTTGTTAATATTCGTTTTAAATGATTTGAATAAGATTTATTTAAATTATTGAATAGTAACCTCTCTTGATTTTTGTAACATTCACTTATCTTTTTATAACATTCACACTCACAGATAATATAATTTCTAAATAAATAATTATTGTTCAATCAAGATACAGTGTCTACTCTTTTTGGCCCTCTCACACGTAGCCAAGTGGGTTGCCAAATCTGCCATCTGCAGATCCCGATATATAGAAATAGTTCTGTTTTTAAGTTACGTGTTAGGAATCGAATGAGAAATAACAAAGTTATTGTAATTTCTGTCTTACCGGCCCATGTCCGCCATGTGTTCCTCCAGTCAGCTAACAACAATGGAACTGACTACATTATTTTGATTCAGGAGTTTGTTAAATTCGTTTGGACATCTCTACAAACAATAATTAGTCTTTCCATGTATGCTACCGTGTCGAAGGTCGTCATTTTGAACAACTCTTGCACGAACAAATAAATTACATTTCATATGCTCTTTTTTGGTAGATAAAATAGAAAATTAAATAAAAAGTAAAAAATGTAATGTTTTATTTTAAATTGTTTTAGTTATTGGGAATTTCAACAAATTAAATTAAACTAAATTCATTAAAAGGTTAACTAGTTGACTTAGACTGCTAAAACATCTGAGTTAAAACTTAAAAGTAAATTAAGTTAGTTAATGTCGGAGTTCTCCTATGAATATGTCTACTCTCTAAAAAACCAAACCTAACCTTAGCTTAAAAACAGGATTTTGAAGCAATAGTTTTCTGAAGACACAATTATTACTATTATTATGAAAGTTTCATAGTTTTGAATAAGTAAAACAATATTTTTATTTAAAATTGTCCATCTATCTTCCAGAACAAAGGACATAAAATGTAATTTATTTGTTCGTGCAAGAGCTGTTCAAAATGACGACCTTCGGCACGGTAGCATACATGGAAAGACTAATTATTGTTTGTAGACATGTCCAAACGAATTTAAAAAACTCCTGAATCAAAATAATAGAGTCAGTTCCATTGTTGTTGCGTTAGCTGACTGGAGGAACGCATGGTGGACATGGGCCGGTCAGACAGAAATTACAATAACTTTGTTATTTCTCATTCGATTTTCAAAGTTTATACATTTATAAAAAGGAAAATAAATACACTAAAAGTAGTTGTTCTTATACATTTGTTGTAAACGTACTCGGTTTTGAGCTATTCAACTTTGAAATCTTTAAATAGCCGCCATTTTAAAATTTGAAGGTTAAATGAAATAATAATTTTTTTCTAATTAGACAATGGCATTTTAAATATTTGGCCAAAGTTTGGTGATGATCAGTTTATTAGTTTTATTGTCATAATTATTTTAGTAAAAACACATCCACACAGACAGACGGACAACGAAGCGCCGGAGACCCCCGTTTATATAGTAAAATATTCTTGTTTTTACCCAAGGAACATGTCTACAAAGTATGTCCAGAGAGTTCACCGACACCCTGTATATACTCAATTGCACGGTACAACTAGATATCATCTCAGAGACAAGCATAATTTTAAAATACCAGCTCACAAGACAACCTTTCCTTCAACACATTGAAATATAATGGCGTCTCATTGTTTAACGCTCTTCCGCAACATCTTAAATTCAATTAAGACCGCAGGAGCTTTGGAAGAGGGAGGGGGTCATGAAGGTTTTATGGTGAGTTTTTCTTTCATGGTATATAGTAAAACTTGCAGTTAGAGGCCGAAGCGAGGCTCTGAGCGTAGCGAGGCTGTGAGCGTAGAGAGGATCTGAACGTAGAGTGGCACTGAGCGTAGAGAGGCTCTGAGCGTAGTGAGGCTGTGAGCGTAGAGAGGCTTTAATCGTAGTTTGGCTGTGAGCGTAGAGAGGATCTGAGCGTAGAGTGGCACTGAGCGTAGAGAGGCTCTGGGCGTAGTGAGGCTGTGAGCGTAGAGAGGCTCTGAGCGTAGTGAGGCTGTGAGCGTAGAGAGGCTCTGAGCGTAGTGAGGCTGTGAGCGTAGAGAGGCTCTGAGCGCAGAGAGGCTCTGAGCGTAGAGAGGCTGTGAGCGTAGAGAGGCTCTGAGCGTAGAGAGGCTCTGAGCGTAGAGAGGCTGTGAGCGTAGAGAGGCTGTGAGCGTAGAGAGGCTGTGAGCGTAGAGAGGCTGTGAGCGTAGAGAGGCTGTGAGCGTAGAGAGGCTGTGAGCGTAGAGAGGCTCTGAGCGTAGAGAGGCTGTGAGCGTAGAGGCTCTGAGCGTAGTGAGGCTGTGAGCGTGAGAGGCTCTGAGCGTAGAGAGGCTCTGAGCGTAGAGAGGCTCTGAGCGTGAGAGGCTCTGAGCGCAGAGAGGCTGTGAGCGTAGAGAGGCTCTGAGCGTAGAGGCTCTGAGCGTAGAGAGGCTGTGAGCGTAGAGAGGATCTGAGCGTAGAGTGGCACTGAGCGTAGAGAGGCTCTGAGCGTAGATGGCTGTGAGCGTAGCGGGGCTGTGAGCGTAGCTAAGCACTGAGCGTAGATAGGCTCTGAGCGTAGTGAGGCTGTGAGCGTAGAGAGGCTCTGAGCGTTGTGAGGCTTTGAGCGAAGAGAGGGTCTGAGCGTAGAGAAGCTTTGAGCGTAGCGGGGCTGTGAGCGTAGCGGGGCTGAGAGCGTAGCGAGGTTGTGAGTGTAGAAAGGCTGTGAATTAGAGCAACAAATTTCAGAGGTAACTCACTTCAGTTATACCAGTGGCGCTTAAGCGCCTTGCTGCGTGTCGGTCAAGGTTTAAATTTTCAATTTAACCCCGAGCTATTTTTTCATTTTTTAACGTTTAGATCGTACAGGTGATATACTGATAGCTTTGTTACGTTAGTGTTGAAAGAAAAGTGATCGGAGTACTGTGTAGCCAGATGGTACAATAAAAGTACTCTCAAACCAAAGTAAAACTTACTTATGGTTGTTAAATCCATAGCCTAACAACTTAAGAATGCAAATAAATAAAACCGTATTAAATTATAAACTATGTGAACTCCTATGGAGGATACGAGTGGTCGCTGGGCTCTAACACACAAAACTTGAAAGTGTTAATGGCAACTTCAAATGTTTGTGAGAACTAAATATTAAGAGCTGAATATTACCTAAAGTAATTCAATTTAAAGTGTAAACTTCCATTTAAAGTTTGAACTAAATGGTAATTAAAAAGAATTCAAATTAGAACTGCATGAGCTAAGCAAATAAGTGTTGGAAATAAATTGAAATTAAAAGAAAATAAAAACTAACGTTGGAACCAAGGTTGGGATTTGGTTAGGACCTACATCCCAATTGATGTGTCAATGACCTTTTATTACTTGCTCAGCATAACCTTGACTATCAAGACAATCTGACTATCATTGCTTTGATATCAAGGAAGCAGTTTTTCTAGAAGTCAGCGCAACATTGTGACAATAGTCTATTTTTCTTTTTTTGTGCAAAGAAAAATAAAGAAATTTATTAATTTATTATAGTGTTATTAAAATTAATATATTAACAATCAAGACAAGGTGAAAGAGTTTCTTTTCTAATTTACATAAAACGTTAAAAGCTATGAAATTTTACCTATCGTTATAGCTATTTATGCCTTTTATCCCATTAAGGTATATTGAATGTAATACATTAATTAACACAGATAGCAGGACACAGCCATTCCTGTATAGATCATACTTTCGTAACATTCGGTAACAGGAAATATTATAATCTGTTATAGCGGCTTGTTTTATAGTTATTATGTTACTGAAGATTCAACTACATATACCTTTAAACATATACGAGGGTCGTTCGGAAAGTAGTACCCGTTTTAATCTCTGTGTTGTCTATGTGTTGACAGATGGTTGAATCAAAGTCAGCTGGTTTTAGGATCTCATTGGTCAGCTGTTTACTGGACTTCGTTTCAACACAACTCTTATTACAACGTTTGTAAACATACAACATGGAGAAGATAAAAAATTTTTAATAAAAAAGTGAACCGACTTTAAAAAAGGTTTAAATAAAAAGCTCTAAAAAGGGAATAATAACTTTAAATGCATAATATCACGTGTCTTAGTCTACTACAAAATTAATGTATTTAGTCACTGCTACCAAACTTCAATAAATTACAAAATGGAACTTCGTACTTCTTGTTTACACAATGCATTGAAATTCCACCAACCATATTTAGTCTTAAGAAGCAGCTTACTATGACTTGAATGTTCATTTCAAGAAGTGAAATATTGGACTGGCTAAAGGCTTTAAACCCAGTTACCACTAGTCTAGGCAACGTTGATCCATACATTTGGAGGAAATGTCATGTCAATTTGAAGTCGGCGCTGCAAATTTGTCCAAGAACAATTTCTAGGACAGCGCCGACTTCAAATTGACATGACATTTTGGCCTTAATCTGTACGACTTAAGGGTACTTCGCTCTTCTTTTTGTAAGATTGTAATACTTAAGGCCATTTATTTTGCTCGTGATAACGCTTTGGCCATTAGTATCGCAAATTAGTAGACATTTATTTTTCTCATAGCCATTTGTGGTTCTTAATTTTAGTTTTCCTTCAACTTAAAAGATTGAAGGAACCAAATTGGGACCTTTTTTCTAAAAAGTCTATTGTTTTCCAGTGTGGTTCGTTAACGGTTCAATAACTTTAGAATTAACACATTCGCTGCCAAAAATCGACGAGCATTTCAGTCTTTCGGGCAAACTTCTGATAAATTAAAATCTTCATACATTATAGTATCGAAACTATCAGGTGTATCATTTTGGTGACACTTTCATTTTATACAGATTGGTAAGTTTTTATTTCCATTACATCAAAGTAAACATTCAAACGCTAAATTACGTGATTATTTGGTACCTTTATGTATTAATACGTCTTTTTGCGTAAACTGTCTCAGAAAATTTAAATTTCTATTTACAGGGCTAAACTGGTTTTGTATATGTTATTATTATATGTGGTTTAAAGAAAATAAACTTAGAGTTACCCATAATAAAAATTCTTTTTTGGATTAAACCACTGAATAATATTTAATTATATAAAATATATAACAAAACAAAACGTTTCGTCTACACTATGGTAGACATCTTCAGTTGTATAGACAAAGAAGAGTTAAAATCAATGTATAAAATGAAAAAATATAAAATGTATAGGGAGTATAAAAATTCAAAGGTAAAATAATTTAAATTGTAAATAAACAAACTGAATAAACATCTGAACAATTTAAATTATTTTACCTTTGAATTTTATATACTATGGATTTTATATTTTTAATTTATTTTAACTCTTTGTCTATACAACTGAAGATGTCTACCATAGTGTAGACGAAACGTTTTGTTTGGTTATAACTTATATAATAAAATATTATTCAGTGGTTTTATCCAAAAAGAAATTTATTATGACTAACCACTTAAGCTTAAAATTAAAATAATTAGTGTTACCCAGTTTCAAATATGTATATTTGCGACTGGTTTTGGCTATAAAGCCATCATCTTGGCTAGTATAACAAAATATTCAATATAAATACTGTGTAACAAGTATTATTTTGTTTCTATAGGCATTAATTATATTGCAGACATTTTATTTTGATTAGTTTGGTATCCCTTATGTTTAATATTGCGTTGCTAAACCGCTAGAATATCACCTTCTAAAACCATCAAAACATCTCCGTTGCTCTGGAACCGACCGTTTTAAAGTTATTTCAATTTAGTTATTTAGTCGGGATTTCTTCACTTTGATATTCAGAGCACTGGGCAGAAATTAATGTAAGCTGTCAATTTTGAGCTTCTTCTTTTTAGTAGCCTAGGTTTCCTAAGATACAGTAAGTAAAAATCTGTCTTATTTCATAACAAATTCAACTAATAACAACTGTTATGGCTTTAAAACTTACTAAAATGCTTAAAATCTTGTGTTTTTAGCGAGAAGGAGGCCGTAGCTCCATAAATATAAGAACAATCATATTAACCAACCATATTTTCTAAAGACAATTAAATTTCACCCTCACTTGGTGTCTTCAAAACTTTGATCAATAGTATAGCTCGGCTATAAATGTATCAAGTCAAACAAAGAAAAATGTTCATGTATTTTTTTGAATAAAACATGATTTATCTCAGTTGAAACCAAAGATTCCATAGATTAAAGGATACCAAATAGTTGGAAATTTAATTTTACATCGAAATAGTGTAATTTAAGCCCTTATGTACTTCAAAATAGAGCTTTTATAGCTCAAGATATGCCACAAGTACAGGGTTCTTTTAGATTGTTATGGAGTTTTACTTTTTTATATATATAAGCTTAGGTTTGATTCAACATATTTTTTATGGGACCACCGGGTAGGTACCTTCTACAAAACAAAACAAACCGCGTTTAAAACGGTGGCTAAGTTCAAAAGTTATGCGAAAACAAACATACAAGAAAAAAAGTCCCAAGTCGAATTGTGTAACCTCCTCTTTGCGTAGGAAGTCGGTTAAAAATCAATAACGCCACCAGTTGTGAATTGAGATCAGTTATTCGATTTCTGATTGCAAAAAACATGCGCCCAAGTGAAATATACCGCGAAATTAAATCCGTGTATAGTGAAGTGATGGACGAGTCAACTGTGCGACGTTGGCGCCGAAATTTTAATGAAGGCGTTCACGATGAGGAGCGAAGCGGCCGCCCGAGTGTCATCACGGTAACGCTTGTTGAAACTGTTGATGCGTTTGTGCAAAAGGATCGGAGAGTGACTTAAGATGAAATTAGTGAAAATGTCCTAAATTTCACGCACTATCATTTACAAAGTCCTCACAGAACACCTCAAGTACCGTAAAATTTGTGCTAGGTGAGTTCCGCGCATGCGTACCGATAATCACAAATTGAAACGGATGGCTGCAGCGCTATGCTTTTTGGAACGCTATTCGAAAACAACCTCATGCAGCTGAAAAGACGAAGCAGTTACTTAACCACTTCCGATGGGTCATTCTCGACCATCCTCCGTACAGCCAGACCTTGCCCCTATTTACTATCATTTGTTCTCAAAACTTAAAGAGTTGGTGGGAAACGTTTTGAGGATGACGACGAAGACAAACAAACAGTACTGACTTATTTCAATGAATTGGCGGCAGAAGACTACGACATAGGTATTCAAAAGCTTGTAACAAGGTACAATAAATGCTTGGATTTGCAAGGAAATTATGTAGAAAAGAAGGTTAAGATGTAAAAATAAAATACAAAGTTTCGTTACAAATTTTGGTTTCCTTCGTTTTATTGGAAAACGAATATTACTTTCGAACGAACCTCGTATATCAATAGCAAGCTAAATTTGAAATTAAATTAAGCGAACCACGATGGAAAATCAACATTGACATACTGCTTGTTGAAATCAACATCATGGATTGAAGTAATATATTCATCAAACAAACAGCAAACTGTCCGAGGCCTTTAGCTCAGTTATTAAAACTTTGCAATCTTGTTTTGTACAAAATGAGGTAAACACCCTGTATTATTAAATGAACTGAACACTAGGTTAAAGTCTAGGACTACTGAGCACTTTACTCGTCGAACTATTGGAAAAAAATGTATAAACTAGCTGAGAGTACCCGCGCTTTGCCTCGGGGCTTTATTAACATAGCTGTGTGTACCTATATATTTTAAGAAAATTGCAAATTTAAAATAACAAAAAAGGTTTTCTATACATCCTTAGAAAACCATTTAGTTTGCCTGTTAGTTCCACCATCTTCTCGTTATAAGTGTTACTATTTATTTTGTGGGTGTTGTATGGGTATGAAATATAGCTAAAGATACACTGCGTGATGGGCTTAACCCTTAAACACAGTTTGACCGCCATACTTTTAGCCAGTTTTGACTTATAAGTGGTCCAAAACGCCTAAAAAACGTGTTCAGTGCCCACTTTGAACCCTCGCCATTTATTTTTTGGATGATGTATGGGTATAAAATACAGCTAAAGACACACTGCGTAATGAGCTAAACCCTTAAAGGAAGTTTCACCGCCATAGGTTCGTCCGATTTTGAGTTATAAGCAGCACATTTAGCCTTAAAACGTTACAGACAGACAGACAGGATCTTTTTGACACCAGTTTCGGTTTATCCAAAGTATATAAACACCAAATAACCAAAGCCGATGGATTTATAGGGTGTCTCAGACCACCCGTATCATATGTATATCTCGAGAACGGGTGGCCGACTTGAGTGAAACGAAAAATTCCAAATTTAAACCGGTTCAACGAATTCAGGAAAATTATTTTCTACTTTCTAGTATACAGGGCGTATAAAAAACCGAGGGTCATGGGTTCAAATCTCGAAATTTTCAAATATAAAGGAAGGTCATGCTATACATCATTTTAAAGTTCTTTTTAAATCAAAAACAATGATGAAGTAAAAATTGATTTTTGTTGAGCCGTTAAAAAATGGCGGCTGAAAATCTAAAAATAAAACTGAATAACGAAACACCCTGTATTTCCATTAATATTTTTCAAAACGAAAATCTAATAATTGATTTTTAGTTTTCATGACGTAAGCTTTCCAATGGTATACAACAACATGCTATTTCAAACACCTTAGCACCCACCAAAAAACCCCAAATTTTGAAAATAGTCTACTATGATTATCTACTTTTTATCAAATACTAAACCCTATCGTGTTGTATACCGTTGTAAAGGTCTATATACGTAGACAACATTGGTGAAGGTTTTGTTGAAAAATATTGTCGCGTTTCAATATGGCGGCCAAACACGTAATTCGTAGGGTATAATTGAGCAAAACGTTTAAAAAATGTATGTAATTTACACAAAAAAGTCAAAATTGTTGAATTATGATCTCTCGGTATACACATTTTCATCATATGCAGCGGTACCGCGTTAGTAGACCTGTGGCGGATTGGAATGTGCGCGACTCTGGAGCTCATCGCTCCGCTGGCGCGAGTTCGATTCCCTGCAGTCACCACTTACATTTGTAATGTGACTATACGGCAACGCTCGGTAAAGGTCGAGTTTGAGGGGTAGAGACGACTTTGTAGTCCTGACTTCACCTCGTTAAACAAGACAAACTTTACCTTTACCTTTTTTGCCATATTTTCTTCATCGTGAGGACCTGCCTGACAAGTTCGATCTTTCATGTCATCTTTTACCATTACTCAGGCAGGTCCTCAGTTTCAATTAAAGAAATCAAAATTGCTACATCGAGCTTCGAAATCCGGGTTGAAAAATGTTTGGAAGGCCAGCATTTTGAACATACCATCTAAGTATCTAAATAATCAAGCCAACAAACATGTATGACTTATTCAGTATAAATGTGCATGTTGAATATATCAATAGGTTTATCTTAGCAGTAATAAAGTTTGAAATACGAACGTTTTCCATTTAGTTATTCCCAACTATGCATATGCCACTCTTTTAAGCTTGTCTATTTCCATGATGTAGTTATTGATGAAATTGAAAATATGGCAAAAGGTCAAGGTAAACTTTGTGTTGTTTAACGAGGCGAAGTTAGGACTACAAAGTCCTCTCTACCACTCAACCTCGACCTTTCCCTACGTTGGCGTATAGTCACATTACAAATGTAAGTGGTGACTGCGGGAATCGAACTCGCGCCAGCGAGCGATGAGCTCGGGTCGCGCAATCCGCCACGGGTCTACTTACGCGGTACCGCTGCATATGATGAAAAATGTGAGAGATCATAATTCATCACTTTTGACTTTTGTGTAAATTACATACATTTTTTAAACGTTTTGCTCAATTATACCCTACTAATTACGTTTTGGCCGCTTTTTTAAACGCGACAATATTTTCAACAACTTCACCAATGTTGTCTACGTACATAGACCTTGGTATACAACACGATAGGGTTTAGTATTTGAAAAAAAGTAGATAATCATAGTAGACCATTTTCAAAATTTGGGGTTTTTTGGTGGGTGCAAAGGTGTTTGAAATAGCATGTTGTTGTATACCGTTGGAAAGCTTAAGTCATGACAAGTAAAATCAATAATTAGATTTTCGTTTTGAAAAATATTAATGGAAATACAGGGCGTTTTGTAATTCAGTTTTATTTTTAGATTTTCAGCCGCCATTTTGTAACGGCTCAACAAAATCAATTTTACTTCATCATTTTTTTCATTTAAAAAAAATGATGTATAGCATGACCTTCCTTTATATTTGAAAATTTCGAGATTTGAACCCATGACCCTCGGTTTTGATACACCTGTATACTAGAAAGTAGAAACTAATTTTCCTGGATTCTTTGAACCGGTTTAAATTTGGAATTTTCGTTTCACTCAAGTCGGCCAACCCATTCTCGAGATATACATATGATACGGGTGGTCTGAGACGCAGCCGTCTCAAGGCAGGATTAAGGGGTCGCTCTGCGCATGCGCAAGCCGTGACTACCATCGGCGAATGGAAACCGTTATTACAACTTGTCCAAAGCCGTTACCGATTGATTCCAAAACCACCAGATCTACAACTATCACAATATAACGTCGAGAAAACGTATTGCCATACAGCTGTAACTTGTGGGGCATGCATATTTTTCACCGTGTTTACATATTGTGATGATGGATGAACACGATGGCGAGCTGTATGTCCAATAATGAACTGTTCAAACTCAAAGCGTTTTCCAAGACACTCCGTGCTCGTAGAACTAAAGTTGCAATTACAAGGGGTGTATAATTTTCAAATTATTAAAGAGGACTTAGCTTTTACATCAAGTGAATTTAATTTTACATCAAATTGCCCTTGGAAATAAGAGAGAATCAATTTAAAATAATTTGAAATTAATCGTAAGGCTTATTAGATTTCCTTATAGCCTATTGGATCTAATTTAAGGAGCTGAAATAATGGAATAATCCCCACGGTTAGGGTTATTTATTAGCATGACGTAAAATATCTTGGAGGAACAGAAAAACCATTAGATATGTATTAAATTCTAAAGCATTTTGATACGTTTAGAAATCCTGGATTTGTTCTGGTGAAGACCGTTTCAGAAACAGTTACATTATGGAACGTTTATTGACTCGGCTTGAAATAACAGGTTGCCAGGTACTGATACTAGTGAAGGGCTGCGCAAAACGACCCGTAATCCTGTCTTGAGACGGCTGCGTCTGAGACACCCTGTATAAACTCATATATTGAAATTCTATACGTATTAAGTTTCAAGTTGTCTCCCTTTTCCTTTCGACTCATCCAATATCCTGATCTTGCATAGTTCATTTGTTGTAGATTTGTTGGTGAGATACGAAGGCTACATTCCCTCGGTTACGCAAGCCATGCTCCTCTCTACATGTCATTCCATTATTGCACCCCAGTTTTTATCCCTTAGACAAATCTTCTGAAATGCAAAGGTTCAGGCGCACTTAAGGCCAAAGAGGACGATGGATGAAAACCAGGGGCTCTTCGGATGTCACCACGTCAACGCTAGACTGTTGCCGTCATTGTTGACAGTTTGGAGTACTGATTTCACGAAAGGCCTGAATGTTTATACATAAATAACGTTATCTAAAATGTGTGACAACTTCCACCCTCTTGTAAACGGAAACATCCCTCTGGCCTGGAACAGAATGATGACATGTCTGTGTTTGGATAAACATTTAGGATCATTCTTAAGTCTCTACCACTTAAAGCGGAGAATGGTATGATATGCAAGTTTAATAGCTTAAAATTGTTTGAGGAAAGGTAACGAGGGAATACAAATAGTTTAGGTGTTAAACGTGTTACGTGAGGTATAGGGGACATAAATAGTTGAAAGTGTGCGCAAAACAATCAACAATGTAGTTTTCGAATATCTTTGGAAAAATGAGATGTTCAAGACGTCATCATGGTAGAACCGGGCCCTGACACTCATCCCCTCCACCCGCGAGACGTCACTAGAGCAGGCTATGATTTCGTGCCACGCTCATAGCGACAAAGAATATAAAGGTCCTGGGTTAGTCTTTTGGCAACGTATTTCGTTTGCAAACTTTTCAAGTCCTGCCGCTTGGATAACTTCTCCGAGGTATTTAAAAGAGTAGGGACGTGTAACACTTTCATTAGGTATTTCTGGTCTTTTCACAAGTTACAAAGAATTTCTTCCTGAACAAGAATATATATACATTACGTATGGTATGAACAAATTTATACATTAATATATTAAAACTACATGCGAGCTGTATTTTCGTTTACCCTTTTTATGTGGCTATTTTTTATTAGGCTACATAAGTATGATTTCCCGAATCTCTAAAAGTTTCAAGTTCAGGTATATGCTGTTCAGGCATTTCTTGATGTCTATGGCAACATGGTAAAGCAACTTTAATTTATGTAACCTCTATATAAAAAAGTTAAGGGTGTTTTAATAAAGAAAAACAAGGAAAAATATTATTTTTTTTTTAATTATCTGAAAACAAATTGTTTAATACATAACAAAATGTGTTGGTCTAACATGTACTCAAAGGTCTAACCTTTCGTTTATTTTTTGTTTGGAAGCTCTATGACGAATACTTTGGAAGTAGTGTGAACCTAAATCTTTCAAATTTAACATGCACGGTTTAGCGACGTCCCTATTCTTATAAATTGATGAACTTTTTTAGGTTTACCGTGTCTATTTAATCAATACCAAAATTTTAAGACCTAGAGTATGTTTTTTAGAATTCGGAAAAGTTACTCGCGGTCTATCGAGTCATACGCTGTCATAAAATCAACACACGTAAATACTACTTCACCTTTTGCACCAATGTAATAGCAATATAATAGCAATAGATGCTCACTACACTGGTCTCGGCAAGGACGGGAGGTACTCAATTCAATTTGTTGTGAATGTCGGACAGATCGGTAGTAAATAGTTGGTTTACGACAGTACGACATGTTTCGGAGCAGGGACCTTGACTCAGTTTTCAGCCCTTAGGCTCATATTCTTTCAGTTTTTCCCAAATACTAGGGGACATTAAACATATTGGATACCGATCAAATCAAATGTCACCTTGAATCTGAAATATTACGGAGGTCCTGTTTTGTTTTGTTATTACTTTTGTAACTAAGTTATTATTTTGAACTGTGTGTACCCGTGCTTCAGGAACACATTCCATGAACGGTTACTTATTAATAACGTCAATTGTTTCTTAAAGTAAACAAAGTTTTGTCAAGTATTGTAAAAGGGAGGAATTAAAAATGTGAGTCGAAAGACTTGGAAACCATCCTATGTCCTTAAATTGCTATTTAAACATCTGGATAAAGAATTAACAAAATATTATTTGTAAGCTTAGTAATATTTACAATATTAGTAAACAACTATTTGTACTGGTGCTACAGACATTACGGACAAAGATGTTGCTATTAAACTATTTGCTCAAGTAGTACCTCACAACTAACTGTGGTTGTGGGTTCACTACATTGAAATCGGTGAACTTTTGTTTAAAACTCTACACAACGTTTTGTAGGTGAAAACTTCTCTTGAACATTACGGAAAAGATGTTGCTATTAAACTATTTGCTCAAGAGTATTACCTCAGACTAACTTTGTGGTTTATGGGTTAAAACATGAAACGGTGAACTGTTTGTTTGAAACTTACACAACTATTTGTACTGGTGCTACAACATTACGGACAAAGATGTTGCATTAAACTATTTTCAAGTAGTACCTCACAACTAACTGTGGTTGTGGGTTACTACATTGAAATCGGTGAACTGTTTGTTTAAAACTCTACACAACTATTTGACACTGGTGTTACAGACATTACGGACAAAGATGTTGCTATTAAACTATTTGCTCAAGTAGTACCTCACAACTAACTGTGGTTGTGGGTTCACTACATTGAAGTATCATAATGAACTGTTTGTTTAAAACTCTACACAACTATTTGTGCTGATTACTGCGGGCATTACGGACAAAGATGCCTTTATTAAACTATTTGCTCAAGTAGTACCTCACAGCATGGTTGTGGGTTCACTACGATGAAATCTTGAACTGTTTGTTTAAAACTCTACACAACTATTTGTACTGGCTACAGACATTACGGACAAGATGTTGCTATTAAACTATTTGCTCAGTAGTACCTCACAACTAACTGTGGTTGTGGGTTCACTACGTGAAATCTGTGAACTTTTGTTTAAAACTCTACATAACTATTTGTGCTGGTGCTACAACATTACGGTTAAAAGATGTTTGCTTTATTAAACTATTTGCTCAAGTAGTACCTCACAACTAACTGTGGTTTATTGGGTTCACTACGTGAAATCTGTGAACTTTGTTTTAAAACTCTACACAACTATTTGTACTGGTGCTACAGACATTACGGACAAAGATGTTGCTATTAAACTATTTGCTCAAGTAATTGCCTCACAACTAACTGTGGTTGTGGGTTCACTACGTGAAATCATTGAACTGTTTGTTTAAAACTCTACACAACTATTTGTACTGGTGCTACAGACATTACGGACAAAGATGTTGTATTGACTATTTGCTCCAGTAGTACCTCACAACTAACTGTGGTTGTGGGTTCACTACATTGAAATCGGTGAACTGTTTGTTTAAAACTCTACACAGTTTTGTACTGGTGCTACAGACATTACGGACAAGAATGTTGCTATTAAATATTTGCTCAGTGGTACCTCACAACTAACTTTGGTTGTGGGTTCACTACATTAATGGTGAACTGTTTGTTTAAATTGTACCAACTATTTGTGTTGGTGCTACAGACATTACGGACAAAGATGTTGCTATTAAACTATTTTCTCAAGTAGTACCTCACAACTAACTTTATTGGTTGTGGGTTCACCATTGAAATCTGTGAACTTTGTTTTAAAATTTCTACACAAGTTTTGTAGGTGTAAACTATCTTGTTATCAAGGAAACTTAGCCTAAATCACACATTATTCCCTTAAATACTAATACGCTTTTACCACAGAAACGAATAACATAACTAACCTATGCCTCTGGCGTGAAACATGAAACAAGTAGTAAATTGTACTAGTCTTTAAGATTAGAATATGATTTAGACTAAGTTTCACTTGATAACGAGAGGAGTGTTCACACCTCTCGAAACGTTGTGTAGTTTGTGTAGCAATTTCTAAGTAATGTAATAAACACCAGCATATCGAATTTTCAACCATTATAACTATAGTTCGTAACAAAATTAATTATCCTCTAGCCAAAACTTGGCTCAAAAAATATAGTAGTTTAACAGTTGTGTATTTCCTCTAACAAATAAGACTAAATTTGTTAAAATCGGCTGACAAATGGTTTAGTTGTTGTGGTTGAATCGTCTGCGGTTTTTGTTTACTCGTCACAAAAACGAAATAGAGGACTGAGCTAATGTTAAGTTTTTCAAACTTGGCAGAACTTTCACGAAAATATTTACGTTAATGATAACGGTCTATGGTGTAGATTTTCGTATAGAACACGTTTTAATGGTATTAACTGTTCAAGATGGCCGTAAAACAGACCGCGACCCAAAGCAAGGTCGGCAACAAATAAAACCATTACCACCAACGATTTGCATTTTTGGCCGATCTTGCCTGGGGCGTGTTTGATGTTTACGGCCATTTTTTGAAATATTTAAACTCTCAAAACGTGTTCGATACAAAATCTACACCGTAGCTCTGATCAAGGCAAATATTTTCGGTGAAAGTTCGAAGTTGTTTAAATCTAACATTAGCAGATCATCCCTTGTGACGAGTAAAAACCACATATGATTAGACGTTATAGCAATATCATTTATTAGCCGATTTTAACAAATTTAGTCTTATTTGTTCGAAGAAATACAGCTGTTAAACTAAATGCTGGTTTATATGCCGAATTATTACTATTGTGTATATATGAGGTTCCGTTACTTTTCAGACACTGTGTATGGCCGAACGTTTACAACACTTAACTTAAACCGTGTTTGAAATGTTTACGGCCATTTTTGAAATATTTAAACTTCTCAAAAAACGTGTTCGATACACAATCTGCACCGTAGACCTTTGATCAAGGCAAATATTTTCGTGAAGTTTGACAAATCTAACATTAGCTCAGTCCTTCATTCCCTTTTGTGACGAGTAAAAAAAACCATAGACGATTAGACCGTTATAGCAATATCATTTGTTAGCCGATTTTAACAAATTTAGTCTTATTTGTTCGAAGACTATATTTAGTCTTATTTGTTGTCACAGCTGTTAAACTATATGCTGGTTTATATGCGAATTATTACTATTGTGTATATATGAGGTTCCGTTACTTTTCAGACATACTGTGTATGGCCGAACGTTTACAACACTTAACTTAAACCATTCGTAAGCTAATCGCATGCATACTGTGTGAAGTGTGAAGTGAGAAGTGTGAAGTGTGAAGTGTGAAGTGTGAGAGTGAGTGGACAGGGCGAGTGAGAGGGTGAGGGTGTAAGGGCATACTGTCACTGAGCAGGCTGAGAACTGAGAAGGTCAGAAGTTTGAAGGATCGTTACGAGCACCATCACGTTTTATGAATGGGTGACTGGTGGACTGGGTACTACTCACTATTAAGTGTATACAGGATGAGTTTTAAATGTCCCATCCCTCTCCTAACCTTTTGAAATAGGAAATATGTTTAAAACCCTTTAGGGAATGTTTTATACAATTCTAAAGTTTGTGTTGAAGTACCCAAAACCGGGGGGAGGGCCCCCAAGTTTTTAAGTACAAACCCCCCTTGTGGCACCTCAAAAGAAAGGGAATTTTAATAAAAATTCGACGACGCAAAGACAGTTTTTGGTGTCAACTTGTTTTTTATAACCATTTAAATATTACAAGAAACCAGGTTTACAATGCCACATTTGACATACATTTTTAATGACACATTTTCTTCAAAATACTACAAAATATATGGGATTATGTTATAGGGTAGTGACAAAGAATTTTCAAACAGAATTGCACGTGAAACGTAGCATTTTAAACCTAATCTCTTGTAACCTTTAAATGGGTATTACAAAAAATAATAATCGAGAAAAAAATGTTTCTTTGCATCGTTGAATTTGTATTAAAACTCCTTTCTTTTGGTTCGCCACAAGGGGGTATTTAAATTTTTGGGAGGCCTCTACCCGGTTTTTGGGTGATGCAATGTATGTCAAAACAAACTTTAGAATTTTATAAAAACATTCCCTAAAGGGGTTTTAAAAATATTTCCTATTTCAAAAGTTAAGGTGGGGGACATCTAAAACTCACCCCATATTCTCGTACCACTTTACAGTATCATATACCTTAACTACAGTCATATCAAAGACAATCCCTATTTGAATTGTCTTTGGTCACATAACTCACGAACAACAGAAAAACTTAGAGGTACCAATCAGCTAATTAGTCAAAATGCGTGTGTTCCGGTGTTATGATCTAAACAAATTTGGTCAAAACATCGAGTATCGATTTAAGTCTTAGCCATTTTATCAATAATGGAATGCGTCAGTAATGTTAAGAGAACAAATCTTCAGTGACCTTTGATCAGCGTTGATACATTTTTATGCTGGAATATACAATTAGACGCCGGCCAGGTAAGTAGGTAAGTAGGTATTATCAGGGATGTTTGGACAGTCAAGATGTTTTAATACAGCTGCACCTCTCCATTGACATAATATTCAATTTCAAAATATCTTCATTCAAAAATAGTCATACAATACATATTTCATAATACTTTACCATAAACCATCTTGAGTGTAATATAATCCTATTAATATAATAAAACGAATGAATACTTAGGTACCTCATGTTAACGTGTTGAGGTACCATCACAATCTATAGGACATACAGGACATACAGGAGAACAACAAAATAAATATAGCTTAAAAATAAGAAAATTCATCTTAAATATGGAAAAATTAGTCACACACCAAACAATACATTCAATTAAAAATAAACTATATTCTACAGGTTAATAAAAAGTGAACCGACTTTAAAAAGGTTTAAATAAAAGCTCTAAAAGGGAATAATAACTTTAAATGCATAATATCACGTGTCTTAGTCTACTACAAAATTAATGTATTTAGTCACTGCTACCAAACTTCAATAAATTACAAAATGGAACTTCGTACTTCTTGTTTACACAATGCATTGAAATTCCACCAACCATATTTAGTCTTAAGAAGCAGCTTACTATGACTTGAATGTTCATTTCAAGAAGTGAAATATTGGACTGGCTAAAGGCTTTAAACCCAGTTACCAGTCTAGGCAACGTTGATCCATACATTTGGAGGAAATGTCATGTCAATTTGAAGTCGGCGCTGCAAATTTGTCCAAGAACAATTTCTAGGACAGCGCCGACTTCAAACATGACATTTTGGCCTTAATCTGTACGACTTAAGGGTACTTCGCTCTTCTTTTGTAAGATGTAATACTTAAGGCCATTTATTTTGCTCGTGATAACGCTTTGGCCATTAGTATCGCAAATTAGTAGACATTTATTTTTCTCATAGCCATTTGTGGTTCTTAATTTTAGTTTTCCTTCAACTTAAAAGATTGAAGGAACCAAATTGGGACCTTTTTCTAAAAGTCTATTGTTTTCCAGTGTGGTTCGTTAACGGTTCAATAACTTTAGAATTAACACATTCGCTGCCAAAAATCGACGAGCATTTCAGTCTTTCGGGCAAACTTCTGATAAATTAAAATCTTTATACATTATAGTATCGAAACTATCAGGTGTATCATTTTGGTGACACTTTCATTTTATACAGATTGGTAAGTTTTTATTTCCATTACATCAAAGTAAACATTCAAACGCTAAATTACGTGATTATTTGGTACCTTTATGTATTAATACGTCTTTTGCGTAAACTGTCTCAGAAAATTTAAATTTCTATTTACAGGGCTAAACTGGTTTTGTATATGTTATTATTATATGTGGTTTAAAGAAAATAAACTTAGAGTTACCCATAATAAAAATTCTTTTTTGGATTAAACCACTGAATAATATTTAATTATATAAAATATATAACAAAACAAAACGTTTCGTCTACACTATGGTAGACATCTTCAGTTGTATAGACAAAGAAGAGTTAAAATCAATGTATAAAATGAAAAAATATAAAATGTATAGGGAGTATAAAAATTCAAAGGTAAAATCATTTAAATTGTAAATAAACAAACTGAATAAACATCTGAACAATTTAAATTATTTTACCTTTGAATTTTTATACTCCCTATAGATTTTATATTTTTTAATTTATTTTAACTCTTCTTTGTCTATACAACTGAAGATGTCTACCATAGTGTAGACGAAACGTTTTGTTTTGTTATAAGTTTTATATAATAAAATATTATTCAGTGGTTTTATCCAAAAAAGAAATTTATTATGACTAACCACTTAAGCTTAAAATTAAAAATAATTAGTGTTACCCAGTTTCAAATATGTATATTTGCGACTGGTTTTGGCTATAAAGCCATCATCTTGGCTAGTATAACAAAATATTCAATATAAATACTGTGTAACAAATATTATTTTGTTTCTATAGGCATTAATTATATTGCAGACATTTTATTTTGATTAGTTTGGTATCCCTTATGTTTAATATTGCGTTGCTAAACCGCTAGAATATCACCTTCTAAAACCATCAAAACATCTCCCGTTGCTCTGGAACCGACCGTTTTAAAGTTATTTCAATTTAGTTATTTAGTCGGAATTTCTTCACTTTGATATTCAGAGCACTGGGCAGAAATTAATGTAAGCTGTCAATTTTGAGCTTCTTCTTTTTAGTAGCCTAGGTTTCCTAAGATACAGTAAGTAAAAATCTGTCTTATTTCATAACAAATTCAACTAATAACAACTGTTATGGCTTTAAAACTTACTAAAATGCTTAAAATCTTGTGTTTTTTAGCGAGAAGGAGGCCGTAGCTCCATAAATATAAGAACAATCATATTAACCAACCATATTTTCTAAAGACAATTAAATTTCACCCTCACTTGGTGTCTTCAAAACTTTGATCAATAGTATAGCTCGGCTTCTATAAATGTATCAAGTCAAACAAAGAAAAATGTTCATGTATTTTTTTGAATAAAACATGATTTATCTCAGTTGAAACCAAAGATTCCATAGATTAAAGGATACCAAATAGTTGGAAATTTAATTTTACATCGAAATAGTGTAATTTAAGCCCTTATGTACTTCAAAATAGAGCTTTTATAGCTCAAGATATGCCGCAAGTACAGGGTTCTTTTAGATTGTTATGGAGTTTTTACTTTTTTTATATATAAGCTTAGGTTTGATTCAACATATTTTTACATGGGACCACCGGGTAGGTACCTTCTACAAAACAAAACAAACCGCGTTTAAAACGGTGGCTAAGTTCAAAAGTTATGCGAAAACAAACATACAAGAAAAAAAGTCCCAAGTCGAATTGTGTAACCTCCTCTTTGCGTAGGAAGTCGGTTAAAAATCAATAACGCCACCAGTTGTGAATTGAGATCAGCTGTTATTCGATTTCTGATTGCAAAAACATGCGCCCAAGTGAAATATACCGCGAAATTAAATCCGTGTATAGTGAAGTGATGGACGAGTCAACTGTGCGACGTTGGCGCCGAAATTTTAATGAAGGCGTTCACGATGAGGAGCGAAGCGGCCGCCAGTGTCATCACGGTAACGCTTGTTGAAACTGTTGATGCGTTTGTGCAAAAGGATCGGAGAGTGACTTAAGATGAAATTAGTGAAAATGTCCTAAATTTCACGCACTATCATTTAAAGTCCTCACAGAACACCTCAAGTACCGTAAAATTTGTGCTAGGTGAGTTCCGCGCATGCGTACCGATAATCACAAATTGAAACGGATGGCTGCAGCGCTATGCTTTTTGGAACGCTATTCGAAAACAACCTCATGCAGCTGAAAAGACGAAGCAGTTACTTAACCACTTCCGATGGGTCATTCTCGACCATCCTCCGTACAGCCCAGACCTTGCCCCTATTTACTATCATTTGTTCTCAAAACTTAAAGAGTTGGTGGGAAACGTTTTGAGGATGACGACGAAGACAAACAAACAGTACTGACTTATTTCAATGAATTGGCGGCAGAAGACTACGACATAGGTATTCAAAAGCTTGTAACAAGGTACAATAAATGCTTGGATTTGCAAGGAAATTATGTAGAAAAGAAGGTTAAGATGTAAAAATGTAAAATACAAAGTTTCGTTACAAATTTTGGTTTCCTTCGTTTTATTGGAAAACGAATATTACTTTCCGAACGAACCTCGTATATCAATAGCAAGCTAAATTTGAAATTAAATTAAGCGAACCACGATGGAAAATCAACATTGACATACTGCTTGTTGAAATCAACATCATGGATTGAAGTAATATATTCATCAAACAAACAGCAAACTGTCCGAGGCCTTTAGCTCAGTTATTAAAACTTTGCAATCTTGTTTTGTACAAAATGAGGTAAACACCCTGTATTATTAAATGAACTGAACACTAGGTTAAAGTCTAGGACTACTGAGCACTTTACTCGTCGAACTATTGGAAGAAAAATATGTATAAACTAGCTGAGAGTACCCGCGCTTTGCCTCGGGGCTTTATTAACATAGCTGTGTGTACCTATATATTTTAAGAAAATTGCAAATTTAAAATAACAAAAAGGTTTTCTATACATCCTTAGAAAACCATTTAGTCCTGTTAGTTCCACCATCTTCTCGTTATAAGTGTTACTATTTATTTTGTGGGTGTTGTATGGGTATGAAATATAGCTAAAGATACACTGCGTGATGGGCTTAACCCTTAAACACAGTTTGACCGCCATACTTTTAGCCAGTTTTGACTTATAAGTGGTCCAAAACGCCTAAAAAACGTGTTCAGTGCCCACTTTGAACCCTCGCCATTTATTTTTTGGATGATGTATGGGTATAAAATACAGCTAAAGACACACTGCGTAATGAGCTAAACCCTTAAAGGAAGTTTCACCGCCATAGGTTCGTCCGATTTTGAGTTATAAGCAGCACATTTAGCCTTAAAAACGTTACAGACAGACAGACAGGATCTTTTTGACACCAGTTTCGGTTTATCCAAAGTATATAAACACCAAATAACCAAAGCCGATGGATTTATACAGGGTGTCTCAGACCACCCGTATCATATGTATATCTCGAGAACGGGTTGGCCGACTTGAGTGAAACGAAAAATTCCAAATTTAAACCGGTTCAACGAATTCAGGAAAATTATTTTCTACTTTTCTAGTATACAGGGCGTATAAAAACCGAGGGTCATGGGTTCAAATCTCGAAATTTTCAAATATAAAGGAAGGTCATGCTATACATCATTTTAAAGTTCTTTTTAAATCAAAAACAATGATGAAGTAAAAATTGATTTTGTTGAGCCGTTAAAAATGGCGGCTGAAAATCTAAAATAAAACTGAATTAGAAACACCCTGTATTTCCATTAATATTTTCAAAACGAAAATCTAATAATTGATTTTTTTAGTTTTCATGACGTAAACTTTCCAATGGTATACAACAACATGCTTCAAACATTAGCACCCACAAAAACCCCAAATTTTGAAAATAGTCTACTATGATTATCTACTTTTTTATCAAATACTAAACCCTATCGTGTTGTATACCGTTGTAAAGGTCTATATACGTAGACAACATTGGTGAAAGTTTTGTTGAAAAATATTGTCGCGTTTCAATGGCGGCCAAACACGTAATTCGTAGGGTATAATTGAGCAAAACGTTTAAAAAAAATGTATGTAATTTACACAAAAGTCAAAATGTTGAATTATGATCTCTCGGTATACACATTTTCATCATATGCAGCGGTACCGCGTTAGTAGACCTGTGGCGGATTGGAATGTGCGCGACTCTGGGCTCATCGCTCCGCTGGCGAGTTCGATTCCCTGCAGTCACCCCATTTTGTAATGTGACTATACGGCAACGCTCGGTAAAGGTCGAGTTTGAGGGGCTAGAGACGACTTTGTGAGTCTGACTTCACCTCGTTAAACAAGACAAACTTTACCTTCCTTTTTTGCCATATTTTTTCTTCATCGTGAGGACCTGCCTGACAAGTTCGATCTTTCATGTCATCTTTTACCATTACTCAGGCAGGTCCTCAGTTCTCAATTAAAGAAATCAAAATTGCTACATCGAGCTTCGAAATCCGGGTTGAAAAATGTTTGGAAGGCCAGCATTTTGAACATACCATCTAAGTATCTAAATAATCAAGCCAACAAACATGTATGACTTATTCAGTATAAATGTGCATGTTGAATATATCAATAGGTTTATCTTAGCAGTAATAAAGTTTGAAATACGAACGTTTTCCATTTAGTTGTTCCCAACTATGCATATGCCACTCTTTTTAAGCTTTTTCTGTCTATTTCCATGATGTAGTTATTGATGAAATTGAAAATATGGCAAAAAAAGGTCAAGGTAAACTTTGTGTTGTTTAACGAGGCGAAGTTAGTCCTCTCTACCACTCAACCTCGACCTTTCTAGCGTTATGTATAGTCACATTACAAATGTAAGTGGTGACTGGTGGAACTCGAACTCGCGCCAGCGGAGCGATGAGCTCCGAGTCGCGCATGATTCCAACCCGCCACGGTCTACTTACGCGGTACCGCTGCATATGATGAAAATGTGTATACCGAGAGATCATAATTCATCACTTTGACTTTTGTGTAAATTACATACATTTTTTAAACGTTTTGGCCAATTATACCCTACTAATTACGTTTTGGCCGCTTTTAAACGCGACAATATTTTTCAACAAAATTCACCAATGTTGTCTACGTACATAGACCTTTACAACGGTATACAACACGATAGGGTTTAGTATTTGAAAAAAAGTAGATAATCATAGTAGACCATTTTCAAAATTTGGGGTTTTTTGGTGGGTGCTAAGGTGTTTGAAATAGCATGTTGTTGTATACCGTTGGAAAGCTTAAGTCATGACAAGTAAAAATCAATAATTAGATTTTCGTTTTGAAAATATTAATGGAAATACAGGGCGTTTTGTAATTCAGTTTTATTTTTAGATTTTCAGCCGCCATTTTGTAACGGCTCAACAAAAATCAATTTTTACTTCATCATTTTTTTTCATTTAAAAAGAGCTTTAAAATGATGTATAGCATGACCTTCCTTTATATTTGAAAATTTCGAGATTTGAACCCATGACCCTCGGTTTTTGATACACCCTGTATACTAGAAAGTAGAAACTAATTTTCCTGGATTCTTTGAACCGGTTTAAATTTGGAATTTTTCGTTTCACTCAAGTCGGCCAACCCATTCTCGAGATATACATATGATACGGGTGGTCTGAGACGCAGCCGTCTCAAGACAGGATTAAGGGGTCGCTCTGCGCATGCGCAAGCCGTGACTACCATCGGCGAATGGAAACCGTTATTACAACTTGTCCAAAGCCGTTACCGATTGATTCCAAAACCACCAGATCTACAACTATCACAATATAACGTCGAGAAAACGTATTGCCATACAGCTGTAACTTGTGGGGCATGCATATTTTTCACCGTGTTTACATATTGTGATGATGGATGAGACACGATGGCGAGCTGTATGTCCAATAATGAACTGTTCAAACTCCAAAGCGTTTTCCAAGACACTCCGTGCTCGTAGAACTAAAGTTGCAATTACAAGGGGTGTATAATTTTCAAATTATTAAAGAGGACTTAGCTTTTACATCAAGTGAATTTAATTTTACATCAAATTGCCCTTGGAAATAAGAGAGGAATCCAATTTAAAATAATTTGAAATTAATCGTAAGGCTTATTAGATTTCCTTATAGCCTATTGGATCTAATTTAAGGAGCTGAAATAATGGAATAATCCCCACGGTTAGGGTTATTTATTAGCATGACGTAAAATATCTTGGAGGAACAGAAAAAACCATTAGATATGTATTAAATTCTAAAGCATTTTGATACGTTTAGAAATCCTGGATTTGTTCTGGTGAAGACCGTTTCAGAAACAGTTACATTATGGAACGTTTATTGACTCGGCTTGAAATAACAGGTTGCCAGGTACTGATACTAGTGAAGGGCTGCGCATGCGCAGAGCGACCCCGTAATCCTGTCTTGAGACGGCTGCGTCTGAGACACCCTGTATAAACTCATATATTGAAATTCTATACGTATTAAGTTTCAAGTTGTCTCCCTTTTCCTTTCGACTCATCCAATATCCTGATCTTGCATAGTTCATTTGTTGTAGATTTGTTGGTGAGATACGAAGGCTACATTCCCTCGGTTACGCAAGCCATGCTCCTCTCTACATGTCATTCCATTATTGCACCCCAGTTTTTATCCCTTAGACAAATCTTCTGAAATGCAAATGTTCAGGCGCACTTAAGGCCAAAGGGACGATGGATGAAAACCAGGGTCTTCGGATGTCACCACGTCAACGCTAGACTGTTGCCGTCATTGTTGACAGTTTGGAGTACTGATTTCACGAAAGGCCTGAATGTTTATACATAAATAACGTTATCTAAAATGTGTGACAACTTCCACCCTCTTGTAAACGGAAACATCCCTCTGGCCTGGAACAGAATGATGACATGTCTGTGTTTGGATAAACATTTAGGATCATTCTTAAGTCTCTACCACTTAAAGCGGAGAATGGTATGATATGCAAGTTTAATAGCTTAAAATTGTTTGAGGAAAGGTAACGAGGGAATACAAATAGTTTAGGTGTTAAACGTGTTACGTGAGGTATAGGGGACATGAATAGTTGAAAGTGTGCGCAAAACAATCAACAACGTAGTTTTCGAATATCTTTGGAAAAATGAGATGTTCAAGACGTCATCATGGTAGAACCGGGCCCTGACACTCATCCCCTCCACCCGCGAGACGTCACTAGAGCAGGCTATGATTTCGTGCCACGCTCATAGCGACAAAGAATATAAAGGTCCTGGGTTAGTCTTTTGGCAACGTATTTCGTTTGCAAACTTTTCAAGTCCTGCCGCTTGGATAACTTCTCCGAGGTATTTAAAAGAGTAGGGACGTGTAACACTTTCATTAGGTATTTCTGGTCTTTTCACAAGTTACAAAAATTTCTTCCTGAACAAGAATATATATACATTACGTATGGTATGAACAAATTTATACATTAATATATTAAAACTACATGCGAGCTGTATTTTCGTTTACCCTTTTATGTGGCTATTTTTTATTAGGCTACATAAGTATGATTTCGAATCTCTAAAAGTTTCAAGTTCAGGTATATGCTGTTCAGGCATTTCTTGATGTCTATGGCAACATGGTAAAGCAACTTTAATTTATGTAACCTCTATATAAAAAAATTAAGGGTGTTTTAATAAAGAAAAACAAGGAAAAATATATATTTTTTTAATTATCTGAAAACAAATTGTTTAATACATAACAAAATGTGTTGGTCTAACATGTACTCAAAGGTCTAACCTTTCGTTTATTTTTTGTTTGGAAGCTCTATGACGAATACTTTGGAAATAGTGTGAACCTAAATCTTTCAAATTTAACATGCACGGTTTAGCGACGTCCCTATTCTTATAAATTGATGAACTTTTTTAGGTTTACCGTGTCTATTTAATCAATACCAAAATTTTAAGACCTAGAGTATGTTTTTTTAGAATTCGGAAAAGTTACTCGCGGTCTATCGAGTCATACGCTGTCATAAAATCAACACACGTAAATACTACTTCACCTTTTGCACCAATGTAATAGCAATATAATAGCATTAGATGCTCACTACACTGGTCTCGGCAAGGACGGGAGGTACTCAATTCAATTTGTTGTGAATGTCGGACAGATCGGTAGTAAATAGTTGGTTTACGACAGTACGACATGTTTCCCGGAGCAGGGACCTTGACTCAGTTTTCAGACCCTTAGGCTCATATTCTTTCAGTGTCTCCCCAAATACTAGGGGGACATTAAACATATTGGATACCGATCAAATCAAATGTCACCTTGAATCTGAAATATTACGGAGGTCCTGTTTTGTTTTGTTATTACTTTTGTAACTAAGTTATTATTTTGAACTGTGTGTACCCGTGCTTCAGGAACACATTTCATGAACGGTTACTTATTAATAACGTCAATTGTTTCTTAAAGTAAACAAAGTTTTGTCAAGTATTGTAAAAGGGAGGAATTAAAAATGTGAGTCGAAAGACTTGGAAACCATCCTGTCCTTAAATTGCTATTTAAACATCTGGATAAAGAATTAACAAAATATTATTTGTAAGCTTAGTAATATTTACAATATTAGTAAACAACTATTTGTACTGGTGCAGTGGTGCTACAGACATTACGGACAAAGATGTTGCTATTAAACTATTTGCTCAAGTAGTACCTCACAACTAACTGTGGTTGTGGGTTCACTACATTGAAATCGGTGAACTTTTTGTTTAAAACTCTACACAACGTTTTGTAGGTATGAAAACTTCTCTTGTTATCAAGGGAAACTTAGCCTAAATCACATTATTCCCTTAAATACTAGTACGCTTTACCACAGAAACGAATAACATAACTAACCTATGCCTGTAAGCGACGTAGAAACATGAAACAAGTAGTAAATTGTACTAGTCTTTAAGATTAGAATATGATTTAGACTAAGTTTCACTTGATAACGAGAGGAGTGTTCACACCTCTCGAAACGTTATTGTAGTTTAATCAATAACAATTTCTAAGTAATGTAATAAACACCAGCATATCAATTTTCAACCATTATAACTATAGTTCGTAACAAAATTAATTATCCTCTAGCCAAAACTTGGCTCAAAAAAAGCATATAGTAGTTTAACAGTTGTGTATTTCCTCTAACAAATAAGACTAAATTTGTTAAAATCGGCTGACAAATGGTTTAGTTGTTGTGGTCCAATCGTCTGCGGTTTTTGTTTACTCGTCACAAAAACGAAATAGAGGACTGAGCTAATGTTAAGTTTTTCAAACTTGTAGAACTTTCACAATATACGTTAATGATAACGGTCTATGGTGTAGATTTTCGTATAGAACACGTTTTTTTAATGGTATTAACTGTTCAAAGATGGCCGTAAAAACTTAGACCGCGACCCAAAGCAAGGTCGGCAACAAATAAAAACCATTACCACCAACGATTTGCATTTTTTGGCCGATCTTGCCTGGGGCGTGTTTGAAATGTTTACGGCCATTTTTGAAATATTTAAACTTCTCAAAAAACGTGTTCGATACAAAATCTACACCGTAGACCTTTGATCAAGGCAAATATTTTCGTGAAGGTTCTGCGAAGTTTGACAAATCTAACATTAGCTCAGTCCTCCATCCTTTTGTGACGGTAAAACCACATATGATTAGACCGTTATAGCAATATCATTATTAGCCGTTTTAACAAATTTAGTCTTATTTGTTCGGTACAGCTGTTAAACTAAATGCTGGTTTATATGCCGAATAATTACTATTGTGTATATATGAGGTTCCGTTACTTTTCAGACATACTGTGTATGGCCGAACGTTTACAACACTTAACTTAAACCGTGTTTGAAATGTTTACGGCCATTTTGAAAATATTAAACTTCTCAAAAACGTGTTCGATACACAATCTACCGTAGACCTTTGATCAAGGCAAATATTTTCGTGAAGTTTGACAAATCTAACATTAGCTCAGTCCTTCATTCCCTTTTGTGACGAGTAAAAAAAACCATAGACGATTAGACCGTTATAGCAATATCATTTGTTAGCCGATTTTAACAAATTTAGTCTTATTTGTTCGAAGACTATATTTAGTCTTATTTGTTGTCACAGCTGTTAAACTATATGCTGGTTTATATGCCGAATTATTACTATTGTGTATATATGAGTTTCCGTTACTTTTCAGACATACTGTGTATGGCCGAACGTTTACAACACTTAACTTAAACCATTCGTAAGCTAATCGCATGCATACTGTGTGAAGTGTGAAGTGAAAGTGTGAAGTGTGAAGTGTGAAGTGAGAAGTGGACAGGGCGAGTGAGAGGGTGAGGGTGTAAGGGCATACTGAGCAGACTGAGGGGGAACTGAGAAGACAGGTCAGTTTGAAGGATCGTTACGAGCACCATCACGTTTTATGAATGGGTGACTGGTGGACTGGGTACTACTCACTATTAAGTGTATACAGGATGAGTTTTAAATGTCCCATCCCTCTCCTAACTTTTTGAAATAGGAAATATGTTTAAAACCCTTTAGGGAATGTTTTATACAATTCTAAAGTTTGTGTTGAAGTACCCAAAACCGGGGAGGGCCCCCAAGTTTTTAAGTACAAACCCCCCCTTGTGGCACCTCAAAAAAAGGAATTTTAATAAAAATTCGACGACGCAAAGACAGTTTTTGGTATCAATTAGTTTTTATAACCATTTAAATATTACAAGAAACCAGGTTTACAATGCCACATTTGACATACATTTTTTAATGACACATTTTCTTCAAAATACTCTATGGGATTATGTTATAGGGTAATGTCAAAGAATTTTCAAACAGAATTGCACGTGAAACGTAGCATTTTAAACCTAATCTCTTGTAACCTTTAAATGGGTATTACAAAAATAATAATCGAGAAAAAATGTTTCTTTGCATCGTTGAATTTGTATTAAAACTCTTTTGGTTCGCTCTAAGGGGAAAATATTTTTGGGAGGCCTCTACCGGTTTTGGGTGATGCAATGTATGTCAAAACAAACTTTAGAATTTTATAAAAACATTCCCTAAAGGTTTTAAAAATATTTCCTATTTCAAAAGTTAGGTGGGGGACATCTAAAACTCACCCCGTATTCTCGTACCACTTTACAGTACCATATACCTTAACTACAGTCATATCAAAGACAATCCCTATTTTGAATTGTCTTTGGTCACATAACTCACGAACAACAGAAAAACTTAGAGGTACCAATCAGCTAATTAAAGTCAAAATGCGTGTGTGTTCGGTGTTATGATGATCTAAACAAATTTGGTCAAAACATCGAGTATCGATTTAAGTCTTAGCCATTTTATCAATAATGGAATGCGTCAGTAATGTTAAGAGAACAAATCTTCAGTGACCTTTGATCAGCGTTGATACATTTTTATGCTGGAATATACAATTAGACACGCCGGCCAGGTAAGTAGGTAAGTAGGTATTCTCAGGGATTTTTGGACAGTCAAGATGTTTTAATACAGCTGCACCTCTCCATTGACATAATATTCAATTTCAAAATATCTTCATTCAAAAATAGTCATACAATACATATTTCATAATACTTTACCATAAACCATCTTGAGTGTAATATAATCCTATTAATATAATAAAACGAATGAATACTTAGGTACCTCATGTTAACGTGTTGAGGTACCATCACAATCTATAGGACATACAGGAGAACAACAAAATAAATATAGCTTAAAAATAAGAGAAAAGTCATCTTAAATATGGAAAAATTAGTCACACACCAAACAATACATTCAATTAAAAATAAACTATATTCTACAGGTTAATAAAAAAGTGAAACAACCTATGGGTTAATTACAACTACACTACATAGATAAGTTATAATACCACACACTAGAGAAACTCTATCTATAGAGTGCGTTAGTCTATGGTACAACTAAGAAAAAAATACCTCCACATCAGAAAAACTAAATAGCCACTTCTTTAGCTTATTCATAGATTTTAGCATTATTACTCGTAGAGGTTTTGGGGCGAGATAACTGTAATTTTTTTTAAACTCAAAATTAATTTCTTTTGAAATTTGTTCTTATGTCTCAAATTCATAGAAAAGCGACCCGAAAGAGCGAACTATCCCTGTCAACTTCTTCTCACATAACTGCAGCTTTTCATTTTTCAATAGGCCCCTATATCCGTTGTCGTTACTGTTTGTAGGTTGTGTTTGTGAAATCTAATTTTTTAAAGTGTTGTATTATATTGAATGGACGTTAAGTGGAAGAGAGAACTCTTCAGAGTGCCCCAAAAGTAAAGTGCCAGACTCTTGGAAAAGGTTATATTGTCAAAATAAAGAGAAAATCAAGAATAAAGTTTGTCCAAAAACGCTTAGTTAACCATATATTTGCCATTTTATATTTGTCACTAATTATTTATAATCTCCCACACCAATGACTCAAACTTAACATAAATTTGTATCTAAGTAAAATATATTTATGGAAAAAATTACCAGCATGGTCTAACTTATCTTTTCAAAACGGTGGCTATTTTATGTGTGCTTTTTGCCTTGAAACTCGGAGCACAGGTATATGTAAAAGATGAATGTACATATGTGGAGTCTGCTAACGAATTAAAGTATTTAGGGTTATTTTGGTTAATGAACTATCCTGGAAAACACACATCAGTAAACTTAAATCAAAACTAATTAATGTTACAAGATATTTTTATTTCTTGCGGTCTATGTGATGTTGATGTTTTGCGTGTTTTGTATTTTCATTGGTCCAAAGCCGTATGGAATATGGAATTGTAGTATGGGGTAATACTTTTAAGAAATATCTAGATGCAATTTTCATGCAGCAGAAACATATAATTAGGTTAATATCTTTTAGAGTAAATTTGAACATTCCACCCCTTTGTTTAGACACATTAAAGTTCTACCACTTAGACATATTTTCGTATACAAAGTGTTGAAACATTTCATTCAAGTGGTAACATTCCTAAAGTAGAAGATCATTATAAATCAAAACTTAGAAATTGTAAAAATTTTATTGTTCCAAAGCCAAATAACTCATTTTTTACTAAAACCTACATTTTTATTTCACCCCGGATGTATAATAAATTACCGGATGATGTAAAAAACTCTTCTTCAGCATGTATCTTTAAAACTAGATTGAAGAAATTTCTTTTGGAAATAGATAGTGTTGACTATCTTTTTAGCATTCAACAGTGATATGTATGCAATATGTCTATTTATTAACTGTACCTATAGTCTATTTTTTGTTAGAAATTGAGGCTTTTAAAATGTGTGTGTTTATTTTGAAATGTTCAAATAGCTTGTAAATATTATGTTATAGAAAGTAAACACCTTGTTGTATTCAATTATGAAGTATTTATTTATTTTTCGCACTCTTATTTTTATAGAAAGTAAACACCTTGTTGTATTCAATTATGAAGTATTTATTTATTTTATTTATTTTTCACACTCTTATTTTTATATTATTATTATAATGTAAAGCACAGTTTACAAGAAGACCAATAGTGAAAAAATGTATTAAATTTGTTTTTCTCTTTGTTCGCTGAGTTCTTTTTTTTCATTCAATTGATTTTATACAAGGAACCTCAAAACAGGCACTGCCTAAGAGGCCCTATATTTCCTTTTAGTCTGTAGTTATTTTAGATTGTAAGTGTAACTATTAGAATCAGACCTGACAGTTTAATGGACTTTTTTAGTTACTTTTGTTATATATATTTATATTGTATGAGTTCTAAAGTAACAAATTGTAAAAACAATGTAATGTAAAAAAGGGAAATAAAAGAATTCTTATTCTTATTATTATGGTATGTTTAGGGCATTTTTGGCGTTACACCTTAAATGTCGAAGAAGCAGTGGGGTTTACGATAAAATGTAGAGAATACCATTTTGTAGCAAATTTTATTACCTATCTATTGACATCAAGTTCAAACAAATCAATTTAGAATCAAGAAAGTTACAGAGGAAACCGTGGCAAACATTAAGATAATAAGGTGGAAAGTTGTCTGTTTTCAGCCAGAGTTTCCCCTAAAGCTTCGTTGTTTCCCAATAGATTTTTATGACCTTGGTGTCAATAGACAGTTATTGAAATTTACTTCAAAACGTAATTTTGTACATATTATCGTTAATCTCACCATTTATTCGCTATTTAAGGTGTAACACCAAAAGTGTCCTAAAATTACCACAAAATAGCCAACGTTTTAAAATGATAAGTTGGATCAACCTGGTAATTTTTTTCATAAATGTTCTTATTGAGATACACATTTATTTTAGGTTTGAGTCACATCTGATAAATGGTGTGGGAGATAATAAATAATTAGTGAAAATATAAAATGGCGAATATCTGGTTAACTAAGCGTTTTGGGAAAAAATTATTTTTGATTTTGTCTTATTTTTACCCATATGCCCTTTCCCCAGAGTCTGGTACTTTACTTAAGGGACACCCTGTATATTCCTAACTTCGCCACTGATTTCATTTCAATGCACACATCCATCGTAATGTTTCATATTATGTACAAGAATATGATACATGTATCAACTAAATATATTTGTCATAATTGCAATGTTTAGCACATTACAACTCTGTTTGAACAAAAACTACGCTCCGAGTCCATTTAAATCTGTCAAGGCATATTTCACTTTCAAACAAGAAGGAATTTTATTGTGCACGGTTATGTGGCTGTCCACGGATTGATTGTGAAAGAATTTGGTGTATTGCTATGTGGTTTTTATATCTGAGAAGTTTGGAATGACAGTTTTGATTGAGAATGGCAGAAAATCATATTTCGAAGGACTGTATACCTTGCTTATTTCAAGACTACAAGTTGGAGTCAAGAACAAAGATTCAGCCGTAACTCTCCTGAGTGAGTGGGATTTAAAGGAGCCAGGATTAAAATAAACCATAATCATTCAGACGCCTTCAAGAAATTATTATTACGTGCAGTTAGTCTAGCGTTTAGCATGTTATTATTGGAGAATTGAGACGCCCTGTATGTAACATAAGAGCGAGTTTTAAATGTCCCCCCTACCTTAACTTTTGTAAAAGGAAAATATTTTTAAATTCTTACATTTTGTTTGGAGAATGTTTTTATAGAATTCTGAGGTTTGTTTTGAGGTACTTTGTGTCACCTCACCCCACCCAAAACCTGGGGCAAATATTTAAATACAAACCCCTTTGTGGCACCTCAAAATAAAGGGAGTTTAATACAAATCCAACGATGCAAAGACAAATTCTTTATTTCGACTCGTTTTTTTGTTAAACAAACTTAAAGATGACACGAAATCTGGTTTAAAATGCTACATTTCACATATTTTTTTTCTAATTTGTCTTGAAAATCTTTTGAGGTGAACATTGCAACCCTATAACATAATCCCATAGGGTATTTTGAAGAAATATCTTTAAAATATTTTATTTGTGAAATGTAGCATTTTTAACTTGATTTTTTGTAAACTTTTAATACGTATTTAAAAAATATTAGTCGAGATAAAAGTTTTCTTTGCGTCGTTGAATTTGTATTAAAATTCCCTTTCTAACAAGGTGCCTCAAAAGGGGCTATGTATTTGAAAGAATTGGGGCAACCCCTCCCCCCACCCTTTTTTCTGACGCAAAGTAGTGCAAAGTGCTCGGAGAAGTTTCGTTGCCATGGCAACCAGCGAGTCGGGTAAAGGTGTGTTAGTCGACCAAACAGCAGGCCTTAGTGACGACAGCCATCAAATTGAGTCGGTTTTCCGGAATCTGCCTCCAACACGCCACTTGAAACTTTACAAGATTCTTTCTTAGTATTGACTGCCTCAATGTAGTCAATATATGTCGAGTCAGAAGTATCATGAAAACGAAACTCCACGAGTTTATCAGCAACGTAAAATGATTTCGTTTATCCTTAAGTTAAATGGAAGCTCACAAGGAGACAATATTTTTGTGTGTGTTTTTATGGATCAACTGAAAATGTGTAGATTAAAATCTTCTTTTATGTTTTTTTTTTAACTTTTGGATCCTGAAGAATATATACGAAACACCCTCAGAACATATTATTCGAAGGTGTTAGAATATCATTATTTTATAATTTTGAATTCTCAATAGGTTCATCTTCATTGTTCAATAGTTTTGTTTTGTCAGAACCGTCAATGAAAAATTATTCCCATGAATTTAGATATTTTGGTGTTGGCTCGTCTTTTAGTAGTTTAACATTATTTTTGGTAACGCTGTGATTGTAACTGGTACAATGGTAGGCAACGGCTGACTTTTCTAGTATGTTGAATTTGGGGTTAGAAAAATGTTAAATTTGGTTTCAATACTACGTTTAGTTCTGAAAGAAGTATTTAAGCTATAATGTGTTTATTTAAAGATTTTTTGACTGAACTGCAGATAATGTTGCAACACTTGCTCAAGAAGATTTTGTTTCTTTAAGTAGGAGAAGATTTGTACTCGCTTTTCTTTGCCTTTCTTAAAATATTTCGAATCAAAGAAATGTGTCATTAAATGTTATTACGTAGTTAATGTAATTCAATAGTGAGTTAATAGTTCATCTTTGTTAAGAGGTGGGATGATTTATGAATGCAGCTTGAAAATTAATACAGAATTGCATTACCCAATTATTTCAAACCTTTTAGAGCATTTTACTGTAGGTTTATTTTGAAGTCGGTTCAAATAGGGGGGAGTGCTGTACGAGGGTGCCGACGACCTTAGACCAGGTTCTCAGAAGTTACTTTTAATCATGCACAGAAAAAACAATAACTGCCCACTTTGGTTAGAACTAAAAGTTCACAAAAAAAGTATATAAAACTTGTCTTATTAAAGTAATTATATAATAACACTTTTTAATTTGAAAGGACACTTAACAGATTTTACACAGTTTTTAACAATAATAAAATTCCCGATGAAACAACAACTATATTAGAGAACTTGAGTCATAGTATTGGATAAGTATATAATTTAGTAAAATAGGGCATGAGTAGCCAGGCATTGCTGGCGAAATACCTCGCAAGTTAATCCTTCAAAGAGTTGGCTTTTTGTTTCATAGTACTAAATTATAAACAACAATAATTTAGCTACACAAAATAACACAATAACAAAAACTGACGGTAATGAATGATTGTTCAATGTCTCTCAACCACCACTTTACCCCTTGATTCCTCCCTTACTTTTGTGTCAAAGGGCCGCTTTGGAGAACACTCGGATTATTTCCTAAATTATGATGACAGAAAACTGACAGCTTGTGTCAAATTTCCGGTTCCGTAAAAACGTTACAGTCAGAGAGGAATTTGTTGACGCCAGTTTCGGTCTATGCAACGTACGATAAACACCAAATAACCAATAAAAGCTGTTTAACAAAAAGATTGAACCGACTTCAAAAACAACCCTACCGTAAAATGCTATAACAAGTTTTAAATAATTGGATAATGCAATTCTGTTTTGCTTTACATGCTACATTTATGAACAATGAGTTTCTGAAGTTTTACGCGTACAGACAATAATTTATCCATTACAGTACAGTAAGATATTAGAGCTGTACTCATTTCATAGTAACCAATATAATAAATATTAATTGGCTATTATTAGAATACAACAATAGGCGCACACTATTTGCAATAGTGGACTAACATTTAGGGTTGTATAATCTTTTTCCTTAAAAATATTGGGTCGGTGCTGCTGAAACAATATTATCAAAGGAAGCAGCACCGACTCCAATCTTTTTAATCAAAAGTTATAACAACTCTAATAGTCCCTAGTGTATTCTAATATGTATTAACAAATTAATATTTATATATTGAGTCCCACCATGAAAATATTTACAATATAATATCTTACTGTACTAGAATACAGCAAAAACTCAAGCTCATGAGTATGTAGCATGTAAAGCAAACAAATTACATATCAATATTAAAACTTTATACAACATTTTACGGTAGGGGTATTTTAGTCAGAATTTGTTTGTTAAAAATCTTTTATTTAACAGTTTTTGATATTTTTTGTTAAACTTGATTTAAAGTCAGTTTATTTTTTTGCTAAACTTTCCAATCAGACAAACTTATAATAAGCGAAATTGTTAAACACAAATACAGTAACGTCAAAGGAACGTTGTTTCGTCTTTTGAAGCTGTTAAATGATTTTGTACTTGTAGTATAATGTAATCATATTATCTTGAACATAGAAATTAAGTCATAATGCCTTGAACTTATATAGTTGTTGAATCATATAATATTCATTAAAAAAGCTTTCAGCCAGTTTGGGAGAGAAGCAGCCCTCTAATCGAACCCTAGGTTTGAGTCCTTCATCCTCGGTATCAATCGCTTGTTTGACGTGACTTTTCTTCAATTAAAATTAAAGTAAATGTGTACTGAGTATAGCTTTGAGTTAGAGCTCTTCTAGGAAGACAATCAGGCCGCTGCACTCAAGACACAAATCTGCCACACGGGGTGTAAAGAATCGCCTGGATCAGGTAACGCTTCGTCCTTTGGCTTCAGGGCACGGTAACAATGCAGAACATAGGTCGTTTGCTTTTCCCATGGCATGCTCAAAGGAATTAAGTGCTTGGCTTCTCTCGCGGTAGCGTTTGGGTCACACGGGTATGGGGCATCAGGGTGACGATTTGGCTTGTGGCTCGTTGGTTACGAGCCTTCGGCCTTTTTCTATTAATAAGAGTAGTTCCCTTCTGAAGATGTAGTTTCGGTGCTTGGTCGAGCTAAAAAGGACTAGGTGGTTCGCTCCACTCACATTGACGCTTCGTTGTTGCTGGCCTTTCATTTGCTTATTGCCAGCTCACAAGAACATGTACCGTTAGGTTTCGGCCCGTATTCTTATGACTTATGGGTAGTTAGCTCTTCTTTTAGCAAGTTTGCTATATTAGGAGCCGTTTACATTGATCATAGTAACGCGTCGTCCTTTCTGCACGCAAATTAGTAGAGATTTATTTTGCTGTCACTTTTGTTTTTTCTAACTTTGGCTTTCCTTTAACTTAAAAGATTTTAAACAATGTCGGGCGAGCTATTTTCTGAACAATTTATAAGTTAATGTTGTTTGTACGGTTATATACATAGTTTATTAATGTTGAAATTAACACAAATGCGGTTCAAATTTACGAGTAGTTTTTACCACGCAAAATACGCAACAAGTACACGGGTTTTGAGATTTTTTGAGGGTTTTACTTTTTATATAGAAATATAAGTCGATCAAAAGTATTTAAATGGGACCACTGGGTTAAGGTCTACCAATCAACGCAAACTGGGTGTAAAACGATGCCCGCGTTCAAAAGTAATTCGTGAACAGACATAAAAATAAAAATGCTTAAGTCAACTTGTATAACCTCTCGTTTCACTGAGTCGGTTTTAAACCGATGGATTCTTTACAGTACAGACAAAAGTTGTATTTTATTTATATAGAAGAAAGAATTATATACATCGACATTATACTGTATATTTTGTATTTTTACAAATAAAAATTTGAATATTCCTTAACGTGTTTGTGAATGTTTATTTATTTATGTCCAACGCTGACCACCATTTTACAATCATTTTTACACAGTGTGATTAGCATGTTGTATAGTTTTCTATGTCAAACCAAGGCAAATTCAGCAATTAGTGTTTTATTTTTCAGTTGTAATGCAGAAAATCGTCATAGGCTACGCCGGTAACAAAATAGTTCGTGGCAACCGACAATGGTTCCTCCATAGGCAGTTTTGCTTAAACCTGATAAATAAACCCCTTATCAATTAATATTTCGCCAGCATACACTTAACGTACAGTTTTCAATACATTTTATCCTTAGTTGGGTAGATGACATCGATCCAATTTGTTATTTACTCCCTTTCAATAACACATGTTTTGTTCTGAAAACTTGGATTCACTATTACCTTTATGTGATTAAAGGGATTTTCCCTTTACTTGAGTGTCCGAAGTAATTTTAAGTTAAGTGTACAAAAAAGTGTTATTTCTAGCATTATATATCAACCAATATAAATGAGCCGATCAACAATTTAAAAACGTGCATTGCAACGTAAAATTAAAGAGACAAAGGTCAGTTTAACTGTTGTATCTCTTGATTTGAGTTCCAGCAGGGTTAACGAATCCGATTGACTTAATAGACACCTCTGCAGCTCAAGTATGCTTGTTGATTTCAAGCGATCTGTGAATCTGATGAGTTCTGGCAGCGGACTCATGTCCAAAGGTCCCGCGTTCGAATCCTATCTCACTCAGATGCATTTTGCTCGGATTATCAATCTTTATTAATATTCAGAGTGTCATACATTTTGCCGTTAGGTTTGCTGGGTCGAAATAAAGAAAATATAATGTTTTGCTTCTAAATACCTTTGTTTCGGCCATTTTGTTTTTGCTCAGACGCCTTTTTGCTCCGATTTGTCAATCTCTTATTAATATTCAGAGTGTCATAAATTTTGCCGTTAGGTTGGCTGGGTCGAAATAAAGAGAAAATATAATGTTTTGTTTCTAAATACGCTTTGTTTCGGCCATTTTGTTTTTGCTCAAACGCCTTTTTGCTCGGATTTGTCAATCTCTTATTAATATTCAGAGTGTCATAAATTTTGCCGTTAGGTTGGCTGGGTCGAAATAAAGAGAAAATATAATGTTTTGTTTCGAAATACGCGTTGTTTCGGCCATTTGTTTTTTGATAATTATTTATTATTTTTCACATCGCTTGTAGAATTTGGCTCAAACTTGATGTAAATTAAGTGTAAGACTATTTATGAAAAAGAGATTACCAGCATGATATAACTTACCATTTGTATAAAACCGTGCAGCAATAAATATTGTTATTTGGTGTATCCTAGTATGGTGTATATGCGGAGTTCACAGCAGTGTTACGAATCCGATTGACTGCAATAGACACTTCTGCAGCTTAAGTATGCTTGTTGAAGCTCACGAAATCTGTGAATCTGATGGAGGTTCTGACAGCGTAGCGGACTCATGATCCAAGGGTCCCGCGTTCGAAACCCATCTCCACTCAGATACATTTTGCTCGGATTTATCAATCTTTTATTAATATTCAGAGTGTCATACATTTTGCCGTTAGGTTGGCTGGGTCGAAATAAAGAGAAAATATAATGTTTTGTTTCGAAATACGTTTTGTTTCGGACATTTTGTTTTTGGATAATTATTTATTATCTCTCACATCGCTTGTCAAATTTGGCTCAAACTTAATATAAATTAATTATTAAGTGTAAGTAAGACCATTTATGAAAAGAAAATTACCAGCACGATATAACTTACCATGCGTATATACCACACAGCAATAAGTACTATTATTTGGTGTATCATCTTATAATTGTAGTTATGGTTTTAAAATCAATACGAGGGAGAATCGCCGCAAAGGTAACTGTCATATTGAATAGTTATTAACCTAGTTTCAAGTTTGTTCTAAATAATAACAATACAAAATTGTAGTATGGCAATTTTCTTTCAGTTCAGAGCGCACAAAAACGTGTTTCATGGGTTAAGATTTTAACACTTTTCCTGGGGGAGAGCCACCGGAAAGCCGGTATGTTACTTCTTCTGGTAGATGATGCCCTATGGCAATGGGAGCCCTTAATTGGGCCTTGTCAGTGCTGAGGCACCGAAGTTTGTCACATCGGTGAGTGAGAGGGGACGATGGAGTACTACGGACAGGCAAGGTTTAAGTAGTTCCCTGCTTCTCCACTACGCAGCGTTGGGGTCGAACCTGTGAGCACAGATGGGGTAGGCACTTTTATAAAAATACTGTTGAATCTATAGGAATTGTAGAAAGCTTTTTTGGAAACAACGAACGCGATCAGTGTATTATGGCTTGTGAATATATACTTATTTAAAATTCAAATTTTGCTGATTTTGCTGGCAACATTATTGCTTCAACAGGCTTGTCTTGAATGTTGCTTTTCTTCTCTTAGGTATGATTTACATTTCATATTAAACACTAAGTGAGATACTTCGCTACGAGATTTCCAGTATTTTGGTCTCTCTGAGTGGTCAACAGGTTAAGCGAAACTATCAGGGTTTCAGGTTAAATGGTAGAAAAGTTTACAGTTCTAAATTTCGCCAGAATAAAAATAGTTTTTCATTTAATTTTGACAGGCGCTTAGGCCCCGGCGGGTTGATTTTCACATTCAAAATATAAGTGTGAACCCATAAACAGTATAGATAAGTGCTAGCTACCTTGTGAGAGTCATAGTTACTCCCGTTCCACCTTTTTTTTAGGATGTTATATGGACATAAAATGTAGCTAAAGACACACTGAGTGATTAGCTTGACCCTCAAACAAAGTTTCATCGCTATAGTTGCAGCTGATTTTGACTTAAAAACGGTCCAAAATGCCTAAAAGGTTTTTCACTTGGCTTAACCCTTGAATAAAGTTTCACCGCCATAGCTTCAGTTGAATCTGAGTTATAAGCGGTCCAAGATAAAAGCGTTACAGACAGACAGACAGATCGACAGACAGACAGACAGGATTTTTGCCACCAGTTTCGGTCTATGCAAAGTATATGAACACCAAATAACCAAAAACTGATGGAATCTTTGCAATGTACAGACAAAAGTCTTATTTTATTTATATAGACTAGTAATGCGCGACTGACACTTGAGACTAGTAATTTTAAGCAACTCAAACACCTAAACCTAACGTTCAGCCGAGGCCTATAATCAGTGTTCGTGACTCGCCGTGTAGATTTTTCAAAAGGCTTGTTTAGTTCCAAATAACTTAGCTCACAATTTAACATACGTAAATAGTTGATTGAAATTTGCCATAAATGGAAACGGAATAGTTATCCAGCTCTCTTACCAGGACGATACAACTATATCAGTGACAATTTGTGATGAATTCAGAGATCCGCACACTCATTTATATAAACTCTTGCTACAGAAACTTTCAAAGGTAAAATATTTAAGAACAACTTTGATATAAATTTTAACAACTTCAAAACCCCATTTTATTCGTATTAAATTCGGATAAAAGAGGGAGCGATTCAAACCATAAACCTAAAGTGGAAATTCGTGACGGAGCCACAGTGTCAAAGAATATTATAACGTTTTTGTAGGAGTATACCTATATGTGATTCAAAAGATATTTTTTTACTTTGGTTGGGTTTTTGCGTTTATTCAAAGTTGAACATCACGAGAAACAGTACGGAAATATGATAGTTCTTTAATGAATTTTGTATTTAATGCTAATGCATGGAAGTGGTCACCGCTCTCAGGGAAAACATTCCCATGATTATAACATTTAAATAAAAGTTCACCGTCATATTCCGGTGTAATGTACCCGTCAATGCTTCCTGGGAAACCATAACTTTTATGTTACACAAAAAAAGTGTAACAATGTAAAGTGTAACAGTGTAAAGTTTTGTTTTAAATTAAACAAAAAAGAGAAATTGTTCAATTGATCAGCTGTTTGAACTTAGACTTGAACACGTCTTGATATATAAAGAACATTTATTTAAAAAATGTACACCTTTCTTATTACATAAATAAGCTGCTCAAGAACAAAGGATGCTTTTAACACAATAAATTTAAATATAAGGTTATGAGTTTTCTAAATTATTATACAGATGATTTCTTAAAATCTGGATGCTGGATCTGATTGCAGTCGTTGAAATTTCAAATAAAACTTTCTTTTCTAATTTAAAGGTTGTCCAAATGTCACTTAAGAATTTAGGTATAGTCCCTCTTGAGCCAATTAGTAGTACGAATATTTCAATGTTTTTAATTTTGTATTTTTCTTGAAAGAATTGTTTGGTTTGATTGTAAATTTTCTTTTTTTCTTCATGTACTTCCGATGGTTGGGATTTGTTCTTTTCAAAACGGATCGTTGGGTCAAAAATGTAGCCTGATTGGGGTTTTCTGTTGATTGCCAAGATGTCAGCTCGGCGAATAGATCCATGATCAGCTCAACCTTCAATTTCTTCATAGACTTCATAACCTTTTCTCCTTAAGGCATTTGCCATTGAACATCTGATTTCATGATGTCTTTGGTTTCTCAAAACGTCGCCGAATGGATATTTTCCAAGAATGTGGGGTAGAGATTCAAAAGTGTATGTCTCGCACAATGGCGACACTGGTTCCCATTCTTGGATCTGCCGTGGTTAGACCTTGTTGGTGCAACATCTCCAATTAATTTTAGCATATCTTTGAGCTCTGATGTTGAGAAATCTTTCGTTTTGTATATACAGTATTAATATTTATTTTGGGACATTCTTCGAATGGACAAGAGTATACGTTTACTAGCTGTTTGGGTGTCTACCCGTGCTCCACCACGGGTAAAATTTCTTATCCAGCTTGTTATGTACGTACTGTAAGTTTACAGTATCATAAATACATTATTCAGTAATTAGCTGAGTACATACAATTCACAGCGCCAGAGGCAGCCCAAATACCTGGCAACCCCAATTTTATGTTATTTTAATTTGTTTTGTTTTTTTGCTACACAATATTTGTATTGTTCTAAGCAAATATATGTTGTTATAGTTGTTATTGTTAAACAAATTGAATTTCTATGGAGTTCGAGGGATTTCTAACAACTGGCTGAAGTTGTACTTATCTCAACGAACTCAGCAAGTTCAATTAGGAACTTCACTACCAAGTTCAACTCCATTAAAATTCGGAGTTCCGAGGGTTCAGTACTGGGACCTTTGTTGTTTTTGGTTTAAAATCGATGATCATTTACACATCATGAGGGCACCATTTTTTCGCTTATGATAGGCCTACTTCGCTAACTGTATCAAATCAAAATGTTAGTGGACTAGAATTAAGTATCCTGCCATGAAGAATGAAATAATAGTGTTGAATACTTTCAACTATTAAACCTAAAAACTAGACTACGAGGCAGTCAGATAAGTACCGGTATTAGGTATGAAAAAAAGTAAATTTTGAACTTAAACACATTTATTTCTCAAGATAATCTCTTCACAGCTTAGTTACTTAAATAATAAACAATACAAATGTAACCTAAAAGCCACGTTTTATATGTCCTGGAAGAGAAATTTTCAACACTTAAGGAGTACAATTTACTATGAAACTTTGTAGAACTAGCTTGAAAATAAGGTAATAATAATAAGGTAATAGTAATTCAATATGACACTTTCCTTACGATGATACTCTCTTCTTTTGATCTTAAAACTAGAAAATCAAGCGCAAGATTTAATAACAAAATTCCAATGATTTTTTTAATTACCATGTATAACACAGTGGTGCTACCACTTGCATTCAACCACTTTCCCTCCCAATGAAAATGCTAAATGTACTTGAAATTCAGATAACAAATAATAAAATTACAAATATTGTTGTCTAAGATTAAAATAATTTTTCTTAAAGCCAGGATCGAGGGGCCGCGTTTCCCCCGTTGCACCGAGTATGGGCACCCATGCTGATGAATGATGATACTGTTCTCGTAGTTGTGTTGTAACGCAGAATGCACAGTCGGTAACGAAGATTGACTAGCGTCTTGTCCTCGCGTTAGACATACTCGAAGTAGTTCACTATAAGTAGCAGCACCGTACACAAATTGAAAAACTGAGTAAAACGCGCTTTAAAATACTGTATAATGGTTTAAACCATTTAGTGTTGAAAGAAAAAGGTACATATGATAGACGCAATTACTTTTAATTTGCATTTTTGACGTTGAAACATATTTTAGGTTCGTGCATACCTTTATTTCAAATTGTTTCTCAACAGTGGCTTTGAAATATAGGATAAACGGTTATTTCCAATAGGATGGCATCAGTCAATAATAAATTGTGAATCTAGAATCCATTATATGCGAGCCCACAGCGTTGACCTAGGTCACACTGTCGGGCTAATAATAACCAATGTGTAGTAGGGTATAGGACTAGACTGTCCGGCGAGCACCCAACAACTTCCCCCTCCACACCTATAGTGTGGCGAGGCGAGCCGCGAGCTTAAGTCTAGCTCTTAAAGTTCCCGTGACGAGATACGAATTCCTTTTGTTATTCAGGGCTTTGATGCGGTGTTTTTAACTTTCCCTTTCTTTTTCAACGGGCATGCTATATTAAAACTGTAATTAAATATGTTTAAAAATTTTCTAAATTTTTCCTCAGAACAAGAGATATCCTGTATAGCTGCCCACGTGTCTTTAGATAGCAAAAGGTTTAGTGTTTAAACTTGCCGTGCAAGTACCGCGTACGAGGCTGTGTGCTGCGCGTTTGTGTGTGTGCTATCATACTCGTGTTCAGTGAAAGTGATAGATTGTGCATAGTGATCAGATAGTCCTGTGCCTATCACCTCGACCTGCACCCTGTCACACTCAACATTTGACAACACATGGTCTATCAGAGTGGCAGTGGAGCTCGTTACTCTTGTTGGTGAGTCAACATACTGATTTAAGTTAAATTCGTTCATTAAATCCTTTAATCTTATGGTTTCAGAAAAATGTTCCAACCAATCTACGTTCAAATCACCAACAACAAGACAACACTTTTTCTCATTATCTAGGTATTTAGACAGCAAAGTGTAAAATGAGTCAAAAAAGCTATTTACATTTAAATAACACGGAGGTCTGTAAATACCAAACAAAATTAAATTCCTATTTTTACTATTACTTATCTCAATTCCAACAGACTCAAATACCATTTCTTGGCAATAACTATTTACATTCAATATATTTACTTTATATTTATTTACATTAAAATTTAAGTGTATCAATATTATTATTCCACCACTACTTTTATGGTGAGTTCTACAAAAATCACAAATCAGTTCATATCCATTAAAATTTATACTGGGCAATTCCTCATCCTTTAACCCATGCTCACTTAAAACTAAAATATCTGGCTGCTCATTTTGCTAGAAAACATCAATCATATCAATCTTTTCTCTCAAATATTGCACATTTAAGTGGATAATTTTTAGTTTACTGATTTGCTGTTTACTATTTACTGGTTGGTCTAAAAGAGTAATTTTATTTGGAGCAGAGATCTGTTCAATATCTTTGTCAAGACTGTTTAGTTTAAATTAACATGAGGTTCGAGGATATTTTTGGTGACGTTCAATAGGGACACATTCTAATAGGGACACAGGTGAATACGGACACATTCCGAGTTGGACACATTGATAAGGCAGCATAGCCAACCTGTGGAAAGAAAAGTGTTTGAAAGTTAGTTTAAAAGGGAAAGAGGTATTTGTAGTAAAGATAAAAAGGGATTTTTTACACTACGCTATACACCATATATTACTAACGCTTAGCTCATTGCAATTATCGATTAATGTTTATACTCAATTACAACTTAGAACTACTGTACTGTATTTATAATGACACTATGTGCTAAGTTTTCAAGATTTAGGAAGAGAAGTTCACTACCACGACACTATATTAGCTAATTTAGATCGTACTACGCAACATAGACTAAACATTTATTTCCAGCTAACTTCATAAGCAGGTGTCGTATTATTTAATAAACTCCCTAATCATTTGAAAAACTATAGTAATTCCAAATAAATTTAAACTCGTTTATGCTTTTATAGTGTTTAAGATTTTTCACTGATGATAGGGTGAATCATTGTTACGCCGTTGTTTTTTTTACCGGTGGCTAATTTGCTACCAAAGTTTAAAACAAAATTTTAATGATAAATTTACATTGAAGTTCTTGATACAATTATTTTGTCTAAGTATTTTAAATGTGCTTGTTCTTTACTTTGTAATTTTAAAAAATGTCTATGGTTTGAACAAGTTTTAGATTAAACTGTCAAGATTGGTTTTATCTAGAAAATAAAGTTAAACTATAATTTCAAAATGCAAAACCAATATTTAGTCGATTTTAGGTGGATCAATATCTTTCATTTTAGGAGGCCTTTAAATATCCAAGACATTATCATCGAATCCTCAGGAAAGGCCTTGTCCACCTAAAATGTATTACATAATGGGTTTAAAATTAGTTTCTTCTCTAAAAAATAAGTTGAATTAAAACATAACCGACGAGTAGACACTATCTCTACTACGAATCCTAGCGTGTCTCTTATTAGTGAACGTTCATTGTATTGGCTGCGTTCACCCGATATATGCGATCAAGTGATTGTGTTTTTTTTGATCGGATTGATCTGGTGTTAGGAGAAAAAATATAAAATTCACCAAAAAACTGAGCGTGCCGCTGAACGCTTTTTGAAGGCTGATTTGACAGATAAGTGAACTGACAGCAAGTCCATGCTTATCGTCTGCTACTGAGTTTGCTTATTAACATGGTTCGCCGTGTAATTGTGGACATTCGTTTATTTATTAACAGAAACGTAATTAAATGGTTTTGGTACAATAACAAATAAAACAAGGTAAATAGTATAAACTAGTATAAAATGAGGCGTCGGAATTCTTTTCGAGTGTATCGTTATTTTGTATTTTATGACATTTCGAATAAGGTCTAACACAATAGGTTTTTCTACAAGACATTTTGAACTAACCCCCCAAACCCCTCATTTTGAGGCGTGGGAAAAACCCACGCTTACAAGTACTTTAAGTTACCAGTACCTAAGCACGTTTAGAAATTTTCAGCCGTTCAAAAGTTAAGGTGGGGACGGGATAATTTTTGAACACAATGTATATTTTTTACATTACCTGTTATCAATGGGTTTACTACCAACAACCTACAGTTGTACAAATTATAAAATACACCTTTACCTAGAGTTACCACTTAGTCACATAAGTAAAATTGACAGAGGAGACTGCGGGGATCGAACCCGCGCCAGCAGAGAGATGAGGCCTGGGCTCGCACGAGATACCAACCCGCTATAGATCCGCTCTGAATAGGTGATATATGGTCTGTGGAGGTATTTAGTTTATCCCTCTTGGGAAAAAGGTACTAAATTCCTCCCTCTTGCGGTTGTCATTGGGAATTTATTTTTTTTGAAACCATTTGGGGGATACAACATTGACATGGTCGTACTTTAGCGCTTCAATTATGAGTTCAATGTTGGTTTTCCTTATTTTCTGATTGAGGCCGGGCTTGTCATACCTTAAGGGTACAGTACATAGTACTACATTTATGTGTTGTGTTTTACTTGCAATTTGCTTCACTACTTCTTTAACATTGAAATCTGTGTCAAAATCTATATTATTTGTACCCCCCAAGATCACAAGATGGTCGCTGCTCCCAAGTTTTGACGCTTCGCAGTCTAGACCGTTTGTTACGCTCTCCAAAGTAGCACTTGGCTTGATCACGCTGGAAACTTGTTTCCCTGCGAGATCCTCCTGCAACAACCGACCCAGACCGCGACCGTGACTATCTGACAAAAGTACTACTTTTTGAATAACTCTCTTTTCTTTCTTTCTATCTTTGATGTTTTTGATAGCAGAGTAGATTTTGTTTACTGAGAAACTTTGTTTGTAGCAGCGATCGTCATTAAACTAGACCGACGTTACCAATTTTTTCCATACTGGTAGTTATATACTAGTATGTTATACAGTATACAATTTATATCTACAAGTAACTATGCTTTGTGGTGTTTTAAGTTTATACATACACAGAGAAACGAGTATGGAATTTATAACCTACATGGCTACATAACCTCAACCTCCAAAAATAATGCCGTGAGATCGGTCCTCTCTATTTCACAGCTTAAACTTTATCTTTCGAGAGTCGGTAGTACAGTGTTAATTTTGGGTTGTTGAAGTTTTATTTTGGGTCTGAATTTGGTGCACATAATGGCCTCAAAAAGTCCAAAATAAAAAATATTATACATATATTGGAGTCTCCAATGCATATAACATGGTAAGAAGACAATTTGGTGTGATAATATAATTATAGCCTACAGGTCAACTGGTGGCTGACAGGAATAGGACAGATCACTGAAGGCAATGCCTGATTTGTATAATTACAAACCCAGATGTTAAATTTACGCGAACTGTAGTTTTATTAGGTGTATTTGTCTTGGACAAAGGTCGGGATGGGCCTCGGGTACTTTTTATTTGCGTAGGCTTAATATTAGCTCTCTTAGGTAATATTGAAGGTAAACTAGTCTACACTGATATTGATTCAACCCTACGCACAGAGGCGGCAGAGGAAGGACACAATAGCAGGTCAAAATCCCAAAATATGGCCAAAGTAGGCATTTTGACACAACTTAGCTGCGAGAGGGGTAAGGAAATCGTGGCAAAGTGGGGGAAGTGCTGTGCGAGGGCGGTGGTGACAATTATAGACCAGGTTCTAGGTAGTGACATACTCGTATAATCGTTTTGGAAAAAACAACGGCTTCCCACTTTGTTAAGGGCCAAGCACTCACATTGAGCGCCACTTTGATAATTTGTAAGTGTCCCGTCTATCTGACAGGTCATAATTATCCGCCTATTTCAATATGGGTTTATGAGCGAGACAATCTTAATCTAAGAGATTCGTGCCGATGTCCATTCAAAATACTAAAATCTCTTACCTTCCCTTTAGTTTAAATTTATAAAACTATCTTATTCCGTTTGTTTGAACAAAATGCCGTCCGGTACAAGGCAATGAGATTCACAGTCGCGATCGGTAGAAAATTACAGAATTGAATACCCTAGATGTAACTGTTTAAAAATTATTTTCAAAGGCAGGGGTATTTTATTTTAAAAACTACACATGCATATAAGATGTCTTCATTTAAATTTAAGCAGAGAGTGACTTACACATATGCCGCGTGCCCGTGTTCTAGATCGTGTAATTTCTTTCACTCCAAAACTATAGAAGACGTCCGTAATAATATTTCTACCTCAGCCCAAGCTGTATGAAATTAGCCACAATTCTCCCGACAAAGGAACAAGTGGAGATTGACGGATTGAGAGGCTGCGGGCTGCGGGATTCCAGCGAGTTTAAGGGCAATTCAGAGTCAGCAGGGATTCAAAGGGATTTCACGTGGGTACTGGGTAGTTCTGCGAGATCTCGCCAGGTGCCGCCACTATACAGGGAACCGGGCAACTAGCGCTGGTGACGCTCTGAAGAACTACGTGTTCACGAGAGAGTACAAGAATTATTGATCTAGCGTCGCTTGGAAGCCAGTGTCTTTTAAGGGACCGCCTCAGTTTTGCTCAGCAACGTTTTAATGCAGGAGTTAACGACGGCGGCCCGTTTTTCACCTTTCAAACCATTTTTACATTAATAAACATGATATACTTGGTAACTAGAGGAGTTTTATGACACGCGTATAGAGCTTTTATTATTATACGTTTTAAATGTACAAAATTTAGTTGAACAGCACTAAATCATGGACAATTTCAAAGAATAGTTGTGAAACTATTGAACAACTTATGAAAATTCTGACTCTATGCACGTATCAAAAACTCAAACTAATTTGAAAAATCTGCCGCTCAGCTACATAATGGTCATAAGGGTCTCCAAGCTACATAATGTAAGGTTTTACTACGACGCAACTTAAAACCTGTGAACGCATCTTTGAAAGCACTGATCTGCCCGGGCGAAGCGCTTCAATTTCATCCGACCTGAAAAGTGAAACAGTTGTGGGCACTATTCAAGTCAAAGCTAGTTATTTTTGACAAGAACCAGAAACAACATCCCGTACATTTACGCCGCTTTATTATAAACTCATGTTACGCATAGATTTCTCTATTTCTAGAACACTTTGACCTCTCCAGAAACTATTTTTTTAAATAGTAACATTTCATTTTTACAACTTAGTTAATTTACTTAAATACAGAATTTCAAGGCACAAGATTAAACGTGAATGCAGTAAATAAAGATATAAATGATATGTTATTGGCTAAGCAATAAGCAAATCGCTGCAAACAGTGGACAAGGGTGTGTGGATAAAAGATTATCTGTGTTTTAAACAAGGGAGCTCGATAAGCATTCTCAGTGTGCAGCGCTACGCCGGGCAGACCAGTGCTTTCAAAGATGCGTTCACAGGTTTTAAGTTGCGTCGTAGTAAAACGTTACATTATATAGTTTGGTGGCAGATTTTCAAATTAATTTGAGTTTTTTATAAACACGCACTTGAAAATGCAACAAGATGGGACTTTTAGAGGTCCAGTAAGGGTTCGCCTCAGTGGTCATATCAGAGAAGGCTTAATTCGCCCACCCAAGGAAAACACGTTTTCCTGCAGTTTTTGGTTGTGGACGGGCCAGTGTGAATTATGTTGAATTTAACACCTCTGGAGTAATAAATTTAAGCTTGGACAGGGAATAAATCTTAGATTTTAGCGAATTTCCTTTGGAAAAATGAGATATTCATGCAGTCAGCATGGTAAGACCCAGTCCCGAGACCAAGAAGTGTGCACCAATCCTGACCCCCAAAACGCGATTTGAGCATTTTTTCAACGCTTAATATACATATGTATATTTGTAGATCTTGATTTCTATAAACGCTAAATAGCTAGTTTATTACTAAAGAAATTTGAAGACAAAATGTTTGGACCGAACCGGAGCATATGTATACTGTATATACATGTGTGTACTCTCTACAGGTCGATTTTTTGTCCAATTTCATGAAGTTTGGTACAAATCTTGCTTTTGTAAATATCTCGGTCGAGCTCGTTAGCCAGCAAACTGTACTACCGAAATCAAGTGAGTTAAATGATCTAAAACAGTAAATTTCATCCAACTTTGATGAAAATCGAAATAAATATGTTTTTGATGTGAGTAACATCAGTATAACAAAAGTTCTGAAAATCCATAGTCGTTTCAAAACTGCGGCCAAAAAGTGATTTTTCGCGCTATTATCGTTATAAGAAGTACAATTTTAATGGCATTTGAAACAAATGTTCCAATCCAGCCATGTAAGTCTGAGGCCGCAGGCTGCAGCGAGGCTGTGAGCGCAATTAACGGACTATTCCAGCCACATCTGGAGAAAAACTACTCCTAACGTTTCGGGCAGTTAAAACACCACCCGTCTTTAGAGGACAGCCCTTGACATAAAACAAATAGGTAAAACAAACAGAAATGTGTTAGGCAAATAATAATTGGAAGGCTCTCACCCAGACTCGGACTGACAAACCTCAAGGGCTAGCTTGTAGTTTATTCCTTACTAACACTTCCTCATTTTACTTGTTTCTCATTCTAATGTATGTTTTGGCTATTAATTTCTGAATATAAAGCGGTATTTTTAAACATTGTTTGGTAAAGTCTTAGGTTGGATATTAAGTTAATATATACAGGGTCAGGCAAAAGTGTGGAAACGCCTTTATAACTTTTTGTGAATTTTTCATCGCAACCGAACTCGGTACATTTTGTTAGAGGATCAAAAAGTACCTTTTAATGAATACTGCCACTTTGCCCCAGTTTTCAAAATGGGGGATTGGGGCCCATAATTTACCTTAGGAAGCCCCATCGAGTGACACCTCATTTTGAAGGACTTAATGTTGATGAATCTGAAAATAAAGGTCTATGACAGAAATGGCGTCGATTTTAAGTTACAGATTTGTACTATGCAGAAGGTTTAAACGCCTTTATAACTTAACAGTTTTCCAGTGCAACCAGACTCAATTTTTTGATTAGAGAAACAAAAGCATTTAATGCATACGACGCCCCAGTTTTCAAAATGGTGGATGGGGAAGCCAAGGAAATATCGAGTGACATCGTTTTGAAGGTCGAAAATATTGATAGAATGTTGAATTAGAAGTCTCTAGCTTAACCCAGAAAGAAATGGCATCGATTTTAAGTTACACAGCGTTTTAAGTCCACCCCCCCACTCACCCATTTTGAAAATTGGTGCAAAGTGTCAGTATGCATTAAAAGATACTTTTTGTAACTTTAATGATATGTACCAAGTTTGATTAGGCTGAAAAAACTGGCGAAATACTTATAAAGGCGTTTCCACACTTTCGCGTAGTAAAAGTCTGTGTAACTTCAAATGGACGCCATCTTCTGGGTTGATTCTGGGAGACGATAGTTCAGCATTCATTATATTTTCTAAGCACTTCAAATGAAGTCCTCGATGAGAACTTTCAAAAAATGGGGCTACCTAATCCCATTTTGAAAACTGGGCAAAGTAATCAGTGCTTCATTAAAAGGTACTTTTGTTTCCTCTTATAAAATGTACCGATTTCAATTGCACTGAAAACTGGTTAAAAAGTTATAAAAGAAACGCTTTCTACTACAAACTGTATAATTATATGTAGTTCCTATATTAGTGTAGTCCTCTGATGACGGGTGGAGTTTTAACTGCCCGAAAGATAGGAGTAGTTTTCTCCAGATGTGGCTGGAACAGTCCGTCTTTATTTTAGTTTTACTAAACAATATAGTTCTACTTTCTTTTTAAAAAACTATTCAAACATTCAACACTTTTTCTGTAGTGTCGAGTACGAGTAGAAGCGCCCGACTCTTCTCTTCTATTCGTTGAAGTAGTGACTAGTGTCGCTATTTCCGGAGCACATGGCTCCCTCACTTGATCACTGGAGCACCTAACAAATGTGACGAAATCCGCCATTTTGACTGGTAGTTGCCATAGTAACTGAGATTCGTAAATAATGCAGGTTGTCCAACTCAAGTTCCAAATTATACCTTGGTGAAGGAGGGTAAAATAAGGCGAGCTTAAAATGATATTTAACATCTGAAAACAGTCCGTGCCAATTTCACCGTTCTTGTCGATTTCTATTTTCTTCGTTCTCCTTTGTAATTCAATCACTTTGGTGGCATTTTATTAAGTTGATTTTTTTGTATTGATTATTGTTTAATTTCATCAAAGTTTCTAATTTGCCTAGTTGTGAACTTCGACTGAAGGTAAACTATAATACCAATCTAACTATTAATAGCTTAGGTCTAGCCTGTAAAAATGTGTTAAGTAGCTAGGCCCTGGCTGCTATTATAGGTTTAGGACATATTACGGGTCTAAGTAAGCCAGGCAAAGTAAAAATCAGAGTAGGCCTTTGCTCCTTGTATTTACTAGCCTTAACAAACATTCAATAATAATAATTCACAATAATAAATACTCTATCATGTCTGTGGCCAAACAAAATTAAAGTTGTATTGTGCTTAGTAAAATAGCCTTCAGTTTTGAATACTAACACATTCTTTCTAATAACATAGTGTCGCAATGTTGTGCTGACAACCTCCAGAACTGCTTCCTTGTTATCAAAGCAATGTTGGCCAGATTGTTTTGATAGTCAAGGTTATGCTGAGCAAGTAATAAAAGGTTTTAGCTTAGCTCCTCTGGGTTCAGTTGCCTAGGAGAATCCCTGCGTGTGGGGGTCTCTCTTCACGATGCTGCCTCTGGGGAGGTAGGTCCTAACTGAGGTCCCAATCCAAGTCTTAGTTCCAAAGTCAGTTTTATATTCTTTTAATTTTAATTTATTTCCAAACGTTATTTGCTCAGCTCTTGCAGTTCTAGTTGTCTCACATTTATATACATTCATTTTATAATACTTTTCTTTTAGCTCACTTTTTAAATAAGATTACTTTAGATAGTTAGATTCAGCTCTTAATATTTAATATTCCGAAATCTTGAAGTTACTAGTATGAACACATCTTAACATAGAGTCCAGTGACGATGGCCCTTTTATAGTAGTTCACATAGTTAACATTTTAATTTGGATCTGTCTACCTGCTTTCTTAGTTTGTGAGTTATTAAATAAACTTAAGTTTTAATTTGGTTTGCGAGTGCTTTTACTCTACCATCTGGCTACACTAGTCCCCGACCCATTAACCTTCAAAGGGGAGCGTTACAATACATTGAAAGACTAACTAATAAATATAGTACAGGGTGTTTTTAAACGCAATCCAACTTTAAAACTTTAGTAAGTCATTCTTTACGAGCGCTATAAGGTCGTAAATTGTATCATTGTTGTTCATTCAATACCTATCAGATGGTATGTATTGTTGTAGTAATATAGTGGTTTTTATTTGCTAATTTGATGTTATTGTAAAACAAACGCAATCATGGTTTTTAGCATAGATCAAAGAGTGCTTATTGTTGAAGAACACTTAAGAGCAAGATAATATTTTTTGTCAAGATGCGTTTAAGATCAAGTATCCAGGCATTAGTAGGCTATCTCATTTTGTCATTTCAGAATTCTGAAAGTTCTTTTTAGTAGAATTTTTTAATTCAATCCTAACATTGTCCGTTACTTCTTCAGTCAGTACAGTCCGCCTTCTGTTATGTTTTCCGCTCCCTACAGAATTCATGTTGTTAAAATTTTTAACAAATCAGTGAGTTTTAAATTTGTTTGGATTATTAGCACCTGAAAACTTGGCCCCAGATTCCTCTTGAAAATATTTTTTTTTTTTATGTGTTCTTCAACAATAAGTACTCTTTGATTTATGCTAAAAACCATGATTGCGTTTGTTTTACAATAACATCAAATAAGCAAATCAAAATCACTATATTACTGCAACATTACATGCCATCAGATAGATATTGAAGTGAACAAACCAATGGTACAGTTTATAACCTTATAGCGATCGTAAAGAATGACTTGCCAAAGTTTGAAAGTTGGGTTGCGTTAAAAAAAAAACACCCTGTATTAGTAATAATAATATTTATAATGTAATATTGATAGATTGTTCGTTTTATTGTGATGAATAGTTAGCGCTTAATGTGGAATATATAAAACACACTATGGTTTTTCAGGTTACCTGTGCACCTTGCTGCAGATCTGCTTTTTCAGGCTGTTGGCCAGGCCATGTGTAGGGTTCGGACCAAAGTTAACTTGGCCATCCCTGAAAATTTGCAGCAATATGGCCAAGCTCTTGAGAATAATCAAAGGTTTTTCACTAAAGAAGTTGAAGGAGCTAGACAATTTTACAGGTGAGTTTAAAAGCGAAGCATATTAAAGGAAATCCTCTTAACACATTTGATTGCGTGCACATTGTGTGGTGACGCTTATGTGCGTACTTCGCATGTTTATTTTATTTTTTCCACTTAGCATTTGCATTTCTTCAGTCAGGGACCTGCTATCATGAGATTATGTTTGTTCACAAAAAGGTTAACTTCATAGTCAATACGGCAAGAGCTTCTTCGAGGTCTACAACATGATGGAGCACAAGAGAAAATTACAAGTTTTATGACTACAAATACCCCCAGGCATGTTTTAAAGTACATGGCCTGTCAAAAATTTATACTTTCTTGTCAATTGAAAATTTCTTTTGTATTCATCTTCTTTTGGAAATTATTTACTGTCTACTTGAAAAGTATTAAAGATATTGAAAATCTCAATAAATTATCTTAGGAAATTACAGTTACCTTGTTGTATTTATTTTTGATTGTTGGTTTTGACTATAGACTTTTGTGAATATTGTACAGTATTTTTACATTATCGACACCGGTAGATGTGATAGAAGTATAGTAGTGGGCAGTATGAAATACATGTGTATATTAGCATCATAAATATGTGTTCATGGTTATTGCCTCAACCTTGTACTAGGCCAACATTTCCTTTAAACCTTTTTACTTTAAATGTATTTTTAAAAACTTACACTTAATAGTCAAAAGGTATCTAAAAAACCACGCATGGTATAGTATATTTCATCACTAGGTCCTAAAGTGACACTTTTTGACACGAGGTCAAGTTAACGAGGCGCAGCCTCAGACGTTAAATGACAGAGGGTCAAAAAAGACACTTTCGGGCCTAGTGATGAACGCTACTTTTTGTCATTTTGCAAATAAAAATCACTAAATATTTTGATATAATAAAAAATAAATTAAGTAAACATTGTTTTGAACTCAGCAGTCTGAACTAAATGTTTTGAAGAAACAGCTGTTACGCTGATTTACTATACGAGTCAGTGTTAAAATTCAAAACAAACTCGGTGAACCAGCTGATGTCCATGCCACAAAAAGATCATTAAAATGAAAATCCCTAGGGAGAAAACATAATCAAAACAATAATTTATTTACCTGCGTGTAAAAGTGATACTTTAGCACTGTCCATATATGTGTCTAAAGCCGTTTTCAGATCAGAATTACAAAAAGACTTTTTTTATACAAAGTGTTGCTTTAATAATTTACTATTTTCATTTATGTGTTCAAATATTTGAGTAAACCCAGTTTGCAACAAAGCAGGATTAGAAAAGTCTGTAACCCTCTCTTAGTTAAATAGAAAAAACAATCATCATGCAACTTTTTCCTTTAATGGAAATTGTTTAATCATTTTTGCCTTTTCGGCAATCAAGTTTGTAATGCAGCAACATCTTGCTTATCAATCACTTGACTTGTTTGACATTGATGATACTTCAAGTGCAACTAATTGATAAGATAAAATATATATTTGCATCAACATTTGATATTGGTGTTAACCGTATCAATCAAGTTCGGGTTTAAGAACCTTTAAATATACTCAAACCTCATCTAGCCTTGACTGAAATTTTTTATCAATGGATTACATTATGATATGTCATGTAGGAGCTTTCATCCAAACCTTTTAATCTAAAGTTAATGAATTGTATAATAGCAAGGTAGTCACTATCAGGAAGTAGTCAGAGAATTTTGGGAAAACCGAATGTGTCAGGTAAAGTTCATATAATTTATCCTTGTCAATTATAATGTTTATAGTTGGCAAAGTCTCTTGAAAACCCCACATCAAAGATCACATTTGATTGACTTGGTCTGTGCTGTATCAGTTGCAGTATGTAATTTTTCTTTGACACCTGAGTACATATAAAACATAAAATTCAATCTGGACTATTTTAAAATAAAGATTGGAGAGCCTTGAAAATTCAAGAAAATTGTATCTTGAGACGGCGTGCGAATTGTGAATAGTCTATTCTAGCACGTTTATGTGAATAATATATTGTATGTGTCTTGAATAAATAAAACCATAATAATTGGAATAATCACAATTTATTTTAAAGCAAAAGCATAATTTCATAGTTTTCTTTGATGCAGATTTCCTTGCCACCGTAGGGGATGTAGAGACACCTGTGGGTGGGATGAACCTGTAACAGGGAACAAACCATTTGTAACTAAACCAAATTGCTGTTTAATTTCAATGATAGTTACTACTCCAAAATTTAGCTAAAGTAATTGGAAGTTGTTTGTTAAGAAAAATGCAATCATTGGCTTGTTCATCGAGCACAGTAGGGGTGAGTATGGCTGAAATTATGTTTGTGTAATGTTTGCTTTGAACACTGTAGCTATTTCTATTATTTCTCAGGCATTTTCAAAGCTGTGGTGTAAGTACATTGCTTACCAAAGTGTGTTCTCAACATTTCTGATTGGCACCTTGGGCGGTAGTAAAACAATTAAAACAAGATAGATTGGTGAGTTTTGTGAGTAGACAAAATTCTTTGATTAAATGACAGAGAAAAGAGCTACTACAGAGAACCAATGGGAAAGTAAAAGTACATGTTGCAGACTTATTCGTTAATATTTTTTTAAGCTTGGTTCCCATATCATGTAAAGCGGCCTGTGGGGTTGGAGTGGGATGGGCAATACATAGAGTTCACTCTGTATAGAGACGCACGCAATGGCATTTGCACTCAGTGAAGGATGTATTAATTGAACTAGGCTTTTCTGTTTTATGAAGAATTGTGTGAAGAAAGACTTGTAGTGAATACATGTATGTTGTTCAAATTCTTTTTTATTTGTGATTAAGTTTGAAAAGCAAGAGAGAAAAGTAGGCAACAGGTGAGTTTTGTCATTGTGTATATTTGCTATGGTGTAGGGAACAGGGCAAAAGGTGAGTGGTGCAAGTAAACCTATGATCAACATGTGTAAGCTGGAGATCTTAGTAACTGAGCACAGACATAATATGTTGGTCGAGGGATCAGGATATGACATATACAGGGTGAGTCTCTACTGAGTGCATTAATTTTAACAGTGGATTCTACACGTTGAAATGGACCAAAAAAATACCTATATCCCTATACCTAACCTCAACCGTTTAGCTGTAATGGCGTATTTTGTGATTTTTTGAACTACACGTCTTTGAACTGTTAATGTGGCAGTAAAGCCCAAAGTATTGTGTTAATAACAAAAAAGTTGATACCACTTGAAAGAAAATTAAATTTACTATGAAATAAATACTTAAAAAAATAACTTTTTTACTCTGTAAAATTACATTAAAGTTAAAAATGTTTTACATATTTGATTTTCAATTTTCAAAGCGTAATTAAACTAGTTATACCTTTTGTATTGTAATGTACAGTTACAAAACTGCCGTGTTTCTTCATCTTTAAAATTGTAAGAATATGTATGGGTCATGGGGAAAAGTTCTAAAATTTCGTAAAAATGTTGCAAGGTACACAATTAAAACAAATTAGTTAAAACACCAAACTAATAACTGAGCCTGTAATATTTCTTTACAAGTTGAATCTGTTGACTACATCAGCTGGTTGGAAGTTAAAACGATATATCAGCTGATTTCAACTATCGTTGAACCGTACCATACAACCCATAACAAGAGACTCCCCATAAGAGTTCTGCCACTTGATCCAGCATTATGATCGTTGCGATTTCTTTAAGACCGTTTGGAGTTGATGAATTCACTTGAGTCGTTTTTAATATACATAACGAAAGAAGGAACAATCGTTTGGCCTCCACGGTTTCCTGACCTCATTGAGTTTTTGTATTAACTGAATGTTGCTTAGTTTAATAAAAAAATCAACCAATTATAGTTTAATTGTTCCAATTAGTTTGCTAGTTTAGTCGCTAGTAGTATCTGGTAAAGTAATATTACATAGTCAGTAGTTAGTTTGGTGTTGAAATTATATTACGGACGTTATCCATCGTTATTGAGTGAACAAAAACGCCAACATTTTGAGATTTGAAATCGTATCCCACCTTTAGGTGAAAATTAACTTAGAACATAACCACCAACATTAGGAAATGGGATAGCCTAAAAGTAATCAGCGCAAGCCGACCAGTCACCCACCACCGAATGATGTTAATTTTTACCCTTAAACTTATTCAATTTGATAACAACTAGCCTATGGCGCAAATATGTATAACGATGGACGTCAAATAACCTAATATTAACCCCTAAAACTTCTACCTCAGAAACTGTACCATCGGGCATCGTCAAAACAAGCTACAAACAAAGAATAAGTCTAATGTGTTTTGTTTATGTACCTTAAAAATATGCGTATGACATTTTTTATATTTTTCAAGGTAAGGTCCTACAAGCCTGTTTCCAATGAAACCAATTTAGACATTTACTTTGTTCTCTTTATTAGAAGATAATAATGTACCAGGTGAAATGTTTCTACATTTACTTGTCAGTAAATTATACTAAAATAAATTTGGTACACAGTAACTTAAAATGGATCATTTAAAATCAGAACTTTATGGTAACACTTCCTATCAGAAACAATCTTAGTTTAATTTGAAGTTAGCTATAGACAAAGAGATTTAAAACAATGTGGCAGCTTATTATATAATTTAAAGGCATATTGAGGTGTCTGTTCAGCTACAGTTTAGCCTATGTATGGATATTACTAGAGGATTATTTGATGGTACTATATACATGCAAATGCTGTTCATTTTGAAATAAATCTTGATTACTAGTAATAAAAATTAAGCAACTGTATATATATACAGCTTGGCAAATTTAAAATACTATGATCAGAAAAATAAATTTACAGATGTCTTGAGTTAACAAAAATATAGTTCTTAAATATCTTTTTTGAAGTTTAAAATTATTTTTGCAGTTAAGAAGAATTCCCAAAGGGTTATTCCATACTGCAGTAGTGAATAAAAAAAAGAGCCATAATATACCATAATCTTGCTTTTTTACATCAACAACATCCCTCAAAATTAACATCTGATAATGAGAACTTAATCTATTATAGTTTTCAAATAAAGGGTTTCCAACTAAAGTTGTTATCAATTACAAGACCTAAAAATTTTACTTTTATCTTGTATGGTTTGTATCTGACCCAAACTGATTTAGACTATTCTTTGTAGTTTTTTTGTGTATGGAATTGTACAATGTCAGTTTTACTATCATTTAGTTTTAGACCATTTGAAGAAAACCAATGAGAGATCAGAAAGAGATTGTTTAATATGTTCAGAATGGCTCAAAACTGTTTTACATTTGAGTACAGCAGTTGTATCATCCACATACATAAACACATTGAAATCAAGATTTGTGGTAAAGTCATTTACGTAAAATAATGAACAGCAACGGTCCCAAAATAGAACCCTGAGGCACGCCTAACTTTAATTCTTTCCATTCAGTTTAAACATGTATTACTATTTTGACAATAGTCCATTGTTTTCTTATTGAACAAGAATGGGATTTAAAACCACTCAAGATGTTTTCCTGAAATTCCATGAACCAATGAAACCAATGAAATTCCAATGAAACCAATTTAGACATTTACTTTGTTCTTGTTTGATTAGAAGATTAATAATGTTACCAATTGAGGGTTCTCTACATTATACCAATGCTCTTTCTTCATAATTAAAACATTGAGACGATCATACTGCTGGATCAAGCAGCAAGAACTCTTATGGGGAGTCTCTTGTTATGGAGGTTGTATGGTACGGTTCAACAATACAACAAGTTGAAATCAACTGATATATCGTTTTAACTTAGCTGATCTTGAATGGCGATTCAACTTTTAAAAACAAATGTTACAGGCTCAGTTTTAGTTTGGTGTTTTTTGACTAATTTGTTTTAATTGTGTACCTTTGCAACATTTTACGAAATTTAGAATTTTTGCCCTAATGACCATACATATTCTTACACCCATTTTAAAGAGATGAAAAGACATGATTTTGAATTGTAACTGTACATTACAATACAAAGGTTATAACTAGTTTATTTACGCCTTGAAGGAATTGAAGAATCAAATATGTAAAACATTTTTAACTTTAAAGTCATTTTACGTAGAGTAAAAAGATGTTATTTTTAAATTATTTATTTTATAGTAAATTTAATTTTCCTTCAAATTGGTATCACTTTTTGTTATTAACACAATACTTTGGGCTTTACTGTCACATTAACAGTTCAAAGTCATTGTAGTTCAAAAATCACAAAATACGCCATTACAGCTAAACGGTTGAGGTTAGGTATAGGGATATAGGTACTTTTTGGTCCATTTTAACGTGTAGAATCCACTGTTAAAATTAATGCACTCAGAGACTCACCCTGTATACAGGGTGATTCAAAAATAAGAACACCAAATTTCGGGGAATTGGGTTTCTTATGCAAAACAATGAAAAAAGTTCCTGTAAACATGGGTCCTAAAAATTTTCGTTACCCAGTAGCCGCCATTTGTATTTTACTTAAAATTTATATCTCAGAACACTTTGACCGATTGCATTCAAATTTGGTAGAGTGTTTATGTGTCATAAAAGGTAAATTTAAGAAAAAGATTATTTCATTAAAACCACAGACACAAAATGGCGGCTATTTAAATTTTCAAAATTGAAATACCATATGAAAATGGCATATAACACAAAAGTTTAACAAAAGTAAAAACATTTGTATTTTATAACTTTACATAAAGATACAAACTCACATCTTTCAAATTTTACATAATAAGTTCCATTTTTATGTCTTTAACTGAAAAGGTAAATGTACCAGTTGCAAAAGGACGTAAAAAATGAAAATATTATGTAAAAATTTGGAAAAAAGTTTGTATCTTTATCAAAATATAAATACAACTTTACTCTTATAAAACGTAATATTATGCACCATTTTCTTGAGTGATTCAGTAAAATTAAACAGCCGCCATTGTTTCTGAGTTTTATGAAATAATGTTTTCTAAAATTTAACTTATTACGTTAACACTTACCAAGTTTGAATACAATCCCATTCTGGAGATATAATTTTAACAATGAAACTGGTATGTACCAGTTGTCGTGACGTAAAAGTGAAAATATTGTTTAACATTTTGGAAAGGTAGTTTGTATCTTAATGTAAATTTATAAAATACAACTTTTTTACTCTTGTTAACTGTTTGTATTATGCGCCAATTTAATGGTATTTCAATTTGAAATTTAAACAGACGCTATTTGTTTCTGTATGGTTTGAGACATAATTATTTTTCTTGTGCCCTCAGGTACATAAACACCATACCATGTAGTTTGAATGCAATCAGGTCAAACCGTTCTGGAATATAAATTTTAGAAAAATACAAAATGGCAACTACCGGACCAGCAGAAATTTGGGACCCATGTTTATAGGTACTTTTCGTTGTTTTCCATAAGGGAACCCACCCTTAAAATTTGGCACCTATTTTTGAATCACCCTGTTTATGGGGTGAATGATTGGAGAGTGTGTAAGTAGACAAGGTGGCAAGGAGTAGGAGTTGGAAGTAAGTTGCGTATACTCGTACGGTAGCTCTGCAGAGGGCAGATATGATAGATGAGGGTTGTTGTGTACGATTGCATGGTGAAGAGTTCAAAACATAGAGTGGTTCACACGTTTCATCTGGGAGTTAAACATGCTTTGTATCCTACCATGAATTGTTAAGTCAAAAGTCTATAATCTTAAAGAGATTCCCTTAGTGTTCCTTTGCTTCTCACTCATTACAGCCTGATTAGCTTAACACAATCTAATGTTTCTTTTTAATCCAGACATCCTTCTATTAGGAGGAAATTAACTTCATCAGACCTACATAAGGATAACAATACCGTGACCATTGGCCTTTTGAATCAAACATCTAAACTGTAAGTAAGCGTACAACGATAAGTGATAACTTAGACACGTCTGTGACTTCTAGAAGAGAGCTTTGAACTATCTGCCGCTCACCATTCTAGAGTCTTTAGGACTGAAGACAGATTTTATACAGTTCGGGTATCTCAGCTGGTAGCTCAATATACTGCCGATATCAACCACATTATCCTGCTCAGATTACTTTATACTGGGGTACATGAAATAAGAGTTGTTCACAAAATTACTGGGCAGCTTTGTAGTTGTCCGGATTTTGAACACGCTCCGTTCCCCACCAGGGGAGGTTGGATCGGATATCATTTTAGGGCGACGCGACAGCAGAGTAGACTGCGACTTCACAGGAGAGGCTTGCCATAATCTTGGGGGAAAGGTCCCCCGAGTGTTTGCAAGGCTCTCCATGTCTTGGGGGTTAGAGTCCTCTAAGTGGTTGTCAGCGGGCTTGCTTGTCGCGCCCTCTCGTGATTGTCTGGTCAGCCGAACCCAGTCCCATTCCTCTCCTGAATCCAGACTTCCTTTCATTCCGGTGGTAGCGCAATATGCCCAACAGACGAGGCAGACGTGCATAAGGGTAACCAGTCCCTTACCACTTGATCCTCTCAATCTAACATCTAACCACATTATCCTTATAGTTTAGTTTAGAACTACACCGTACCTTGCCGGGAGTGAGAGCTCCGTGGTAGTTGGCTCTCCCCATGTAAAGGTTATCCCCAGTGGCAGTGTGCCCCACGATCATGGCGTTGTGGTTGATGTTTCCGTCAGAGGAGGGCTGCCAGGAAATGTGGTGACTGGCCAGAATCTATATATAACACCAAATTAATCATCGTGGTGATGGGTTTTCACGTGGCTTACTCAGATTCAATATTTTTCAGTTTGAGAAACTAAACCAACAGATCCTCAAGTATTTTGACATTAATCTACAATTTGCGTGATATTTTGATCATCTTCCCACAAAAAACCTGATTAAGAGGCCAATTCACACATTTGAGTTTCAAAGTGGACTTAGCATGTTTTACGTCAATTGTTTGTTTTTAAAGAATAGTTTACCCGGATTTCAAGAGAAAAGAACTTTAACCGCTCCTTGGGTTCCTGGTTATGCTATTGCTTGCTACATGTTATGGATACTGTATATGGTATGTACTGTGTATGGTACTGCAAGAACAATATAATAAATTCCTAAGGGGTTCATGGTTTCAGTCAAGGGCTGCACCGTAAAAGACCCAGGTGTTGGTTAGCATAAGGCAAGTTTTAATTAAGTACTGTATTTTATTTTATTTTTACAAAGTCAGATTATAATATGGAAATCGTGTTGACTAGTATTTAAATTAAATGAATATAATGTATTAGTATGGAATGGATGAATGAATAACAAAAAGTGAAAAATTATTGAAGCCACTGGTAAGAATAATATTTGTCATACAAAAAATGTTTAAGAACTATTTCATTGTTGGGAACTACAAAAATGATTAACCAATACATAACTCCAATGAAAGTATTTAATTTATATATAATTGATGAAAAATAAATAAATACAATCTAATTTGTATTCATGTTCCATAAATTCTGCTACTGAGTAAGAAGCCAATTGCAATAAATGTGTTCTTAATTTCTTTTTGGATAAAGCTGAATCCGGCAAAAGGTCTTTTATTTCTGTTGAAAGTTTATTTAAAAGTTTGATGCCTTTTGTATTGGTAATTTTTCTAATATTTGCAATCTATGGCTGTCTTGTCTGTATATCACATTTGATTTTGTGACAGTGAATATCATAACCTTGGACTAAATTACATTTGTCTACATAGTATGAAATGGTTTCAAATATATAAAGTGAAGGCAATATAAGGATATTCGTATTTTGAAAGTTTTCTTTGCACGTAGCCCTGAATTAATTAATTTAAGTAGTAATTTGTATTTTAAACCAGTCTTTGAGCCAACAGAATAAGACCCCGGGATAGTTTTGCACGGATAAAAAGAGTATATGCCTGAATGAGGAAAAGGTAGCTTAAATTATTCCATTTCCACTTGAGAAATTGAGAACTAAATAAGTATTTTTTCACCTCAAACTGGTGTTCAGCGACCTCGCTGCCTCCGTACGGTAGGTAAGCGACATTACCATCGGCTCTCACTTTGCCAGGGAGTAGATCTCCCTTGTGGAACGCTCTCCCGGCGTACAGGGGAGTCCCATCAGCGTCCTGAAATCATCGAGGGACTGGCGTAAACAAATAACATCCTACAGCGTAAATTGTGATTGATGACATTTTGGAAATTATATCAAATTCAATTAGTGATTTTACTTAAGTCTAAGCAAAATTAGAATTGGTTTCAACATAATATTTTGCAAGCTACCACACTGCTACTCATATTAGTGAATTATAGAGGATTCACGTCCATTCAATGAAAGGTGGTGTTGTTACAACGTTGTTCGTAAGGCCTCTTGGGAGCAGGGCTATCATCTGAAATCACTGATTAAATCAAAACCGTCGGGATTAGTAGCATTTTCAGTATGAAAGTAGTAAAATGGCCAGAAGGGCGAAGATGAGTTGTATCTCTGTAACGCACAGGTACTGATGATCAATTTTAATTTTGCTTCCATTGTACGGGCTACCGGAATTTGTTTATTTGAATTTTTCAATAAATTTCAGAAAATGACTCAATATTTCATAAACTTTTGACAAGAGAATTTCCAACCCATCCTTATATACATTTACTCATTATAGATTGATTATGTTAAAAAGGTCAACACGTGTCCTGTTCAATGAGTCAAAATTAGTACTTGCGCTGGTTTGTAGTACTTTGAAGTCCCCTGCAGAGATCGAACCTGTTCCACAAGGGTGATTCACACACTCTACCATCCCACCACTAGGTGATGACCACTTAACTAGAATTTTATCGTCTATTTTGACAGTTACTTTAAAATAACATGTCCGCACCATGAACTATTGTCTCTTTACAACATATGGAAAACCCAACAACAACCATGCACGTTACACAGGGCTAGGAGTGGTTTGGGTCCCACGTTTTTAGTGTTGTGTGGGACTAGAGACCTTAAAGCCTTTTTCATAAATCAAGAAACAGGCACGACTTCCAACAAAGATCCTATCAGAGTAAGGTTAAAGATAGCACTGCTCACCTTGCCGATGACTAGTCCTAGTGCGCGTTGAGGGATCCAGCCGGGGCGATTCTTCCTCCAAGTGAACTTGCCCTTGCAGCTCGCAGGTGGCTGCCATCTGAACCAGCCGTAGTTATCATTCTCATCATCAGCTGGGAAACAACACAGAGTAACTTTGAATCATTTGAAATTGAAGGGATATTATATTTTAAAGTAACGTAAATTAATATATAACTGAACAACACCCTTAGTAAACTTTATTAGCGAATTTCCTTTGGAAAAATGAGATATTCATGCCGTCCACATGGTAAGACCCTGCCCCGGAATCATGAAAGCGAACCAAGAAGTCCTATTCTAATGAATTTTGAAACTAATTTCCCATGTATGACGCGTAGTAAAACGTACAGTAAAGGGCCACGCAAGTCTGAGGCCGCACGCATCCATTTTTAAAGAATGCATAATATAAATAAAATGAAAAAATAAATACGTTTATTTCCCCATTTTTTTTAGATTACAATTAAATTACAACGGTTCTTGAACCATTCGCATAAATAATTTAAAGCTAAACATAACAAATAAATACAGAACAACAGAACAAAACATAATTATTAAATAACAAACAATAATAGGAAAATATTAGGGGTCTCGTAGACAATTGTCAGAAGTGAGACCTCCTTCAATTACAAGAAATATATAAATGCGTTAGAGAGAGATAAAAACGTGTGACAAAACAATGCGTAACATACGGATAAAAACAATACAAAACATCGCAACCTATTATTACAAATTAATGAAGTGACTCTTTATCCAAGCAAATATACATACATACAAAATAAATCTAAGATGTACTGAACACAATTAGACTATAGTATACAACAATACGTTGACAAAAACAATAATAATTTAAAACTAACTGAACAAAGTTTAAACAATAATCTTGAATAGATCTTCTATGGATTCCATAGTTAACAACACATTTTTAAAAACATTAGAAAACTTACCAACATTGTTTTGTTGATTTATTTTTAAACTTAAAATATTGAACAAACGTGGTCCGCTTACAACAAAAATCTGTTGGTATAGTTTCAACCTTGATTTAGGAACAGGCACTGTCAAAATTTTTCTTAAATTATAAGGTTTGTCTAGATTTCTGTACAAGATACAACTACGGTTATAAAAATCTCTGAGAACTTTAAAAACATACAAATGACGCAAAGGAAGGATTCTATGATACTGGAATAATGGCCAGGAATGAGAATAACTAGACTGTTTTGAAATCAGTCGAATGAAACTTTTCTGCAGAATGACCAAAGGCTGTAAGGTAGAGATGTAAGCGCCGCCCCAGCAATTCAGACCGTAAGAAAGCCTCGAGGCAACAAGAGCATGGTACAACTTTAAAAGAACTTTCTCGGGACAAACACTCCTCAGATGATAAAAAGTACGCAAACTCCTATAGAGCTCTTTCTTAACCTTGAAAATTTCCAAGTAACCTTTTGGTCAATTATTAAACCAAGATTCTAAATACTTTCTGTTTGATCAATTTTCAAACAATTGCAAGAGTTTCTATTAGTGCAGGAATATGAATGAAAAACACAAGGTTTCGGCAAAAACTAATGAGTATTTGGGGTTAAAGACCTGAAATTGGGGTTTTCACTTAAAACCATGAAGTTTTTATCAAACCATATCGAATTACACTTAGGTCTTGCTGGATACTATCTTGAAGAGAACTAAGGGAATCAGAGTAAAGAGAAATAGCCAGGTCATCTGCAAACGCAGTAACTTTACCTTTTAAATTACAGTTGCACAAATCATTAATATACACTAAAAATAGGATTGGACCTAAGACTGACCCTTGAGGAACTCCATGCTTGACGAAGTCATTTGGAGAATTGTGTGATCCAACTCTAGCACATTGCTTTCTAGAAGACAAGTAACTTGAAAACCATAAAAAAGGTACACCACGTATTCCAGATTTCCACAGTTTGCTTAAAAGTATATTATGATCAACAGCGTCAAACGTTTTTGTTATATCTATATAAACAGAAGCACAGATTTTCCCGGAATTGAGTGATTCATAGACATTTTGCATGAAAGATCCAATAGCGTCTTCTGTTGACCGGCCACTTCTGAATCCGAATTGATTATTACTAAAATAATTGATTGAGTCGAAAAAAGAAATAACTCGCTTCTTCATAATCTTTTCTAGAATTTTAGAAAATATTGAGAGCAACGATATTGGTCTATAGTTGGAAAGCTGTTTAGGATCACCACGTTTGAATAAAGGAATGACTACAGCATGTTTTAAACAGTCAGGAAAAACACCAGCACTGAAGCTGAAATTAAATAGATAAGCCAAAACATCGATGATATGTGGAGAAATTTTCTTTAAGATGTAGGAATTGATTTGGTCAGAAGAAGAACTATTTTTTAAGCCTGTAATCACTTCTAAAACCTCAGTACGATCTGTTGGGCTTAGATAGAATGAATTGGGCTCAATTATGTTGGGAAATTTGGATTCAAAAGAGTCATCGGTTTGATAAATAGAAATGGTATTTCTAAAGCTCGAAGCAATTTCCAGAAAATAATGGTTAAAAGCTGAAGATATTTGAATTTCAGAATTGAATACCCTACCATTGACTTCAATCTCAGATATTTTTAGTCGTTTTTGATCACCAATGAGCTTGTTTACCAATGCCCACTTGGAGACTTGGAATCACCTAAGCAGTTATTGAACTTGTTGAGATAGTAAAACTCCTTAGCAGAATTCAAGTCATTTTTTAAATTAGAACTAAACCTATTGTAAAGCTGAGAGCATGATGATTTGTTGGATGATGTTTTTAAGTATAAACAACCCTTTCTCTTATTTACTCTCCTTAACAAATTGTTATTCAACCATGGTTTCAACTTGACTTGATTTTTACTACTTTTGAAAGATTCAACTGAGCGTTCAACAAAGATGTTCAACATATTTAAAAAGGTCTGGAAAGGAGATGATGCAGAAGGTTCAGAATACACAGGAGTCCAGTCTACTACACTTAAATATTCCAAAAGTGTACTTACATTTATTTTAGCAATATTCAAATCTGGACTTTACAGCAGGACTAAAAGAATCGTGAAAGAACAGTTGCAGCAATAAGGTAGAATGATCTGTTATGCAAGTGTGCAAAACTTTGGCAGTGATATTGTAGATGATACCATTTGTGAATCGATAGCAAACATGGTCTAGGCAGGAATTACTATTAAAACCAAATCTGGTCGGTTCATTGACATAAGAGGAAACCCCAAAGGTTTCCAGACAAGTTACGAGTAGATAGTCGTGAACTAACGCAGTATCTGAAGTTATATCTAAATTTAAATCGCCAACAATCACAAAGTTTTTCGTGGCTTTACGACTCACTAGAATACTGTCAATGTCAGTGATGAATGGAGGTGCAGGACAACTATGCAAGCGATAGACAGCCAGGAGTGAAACCGTGTGATCACCAATTGAAAAGGATAGCAGAAGACAGTCAGCTGACATAACATCATTAAAAACCACAGATTCCGATACTTTACACATGCTGCCCTCCCGGACATAGACCGCCACACCCCTGCCCTATACCGCTCGTTACAGTGAACATACATACAATAGTTAGGAATTTGATAGTGGCTTGTTTCAATTCTAATTATCCAGATCTCCGTCAAAACAATTATTTCTGGTTTGGATTGAAAATTACTCAATTCAATTAAAAAGCAATCAAAATTTGATCTTAAACTACGAATATTTTGATTCACAATCGTAACAACACTTCTACTTACTGGGTCAATATTAGACATAATTAAACAAATAAGAAATACTCAACCACCAATTAAAAACCATACCACTAGAAACAGTTAAAACAGTCATAATAACAAGAAAGAGTTGACTTACAGATTGTTTAAGTCCTCCATATGATGAATCACTCTGACTGGTCCATTTTCGTCCTTCTTCATTAGAATTTTTCCGCCCCTGATCAATAAGAAGGTGTACAACTTTTCGGCTTTCACTCTTTTAGCAGCGTTGAAAAGCCTCCTTCTCGCAGGAGACAAGCTTTCATTGACGTAGATAGTGTTTGAAGATGACAGATGAATCCCGAGGTGATTGGTATTGAAATTTCTCTGTTCTCTACGCTTAATGAGTAGCTTCTGGGCATCAGATCGTCTTACCATCTTCAAGATGATGCCAGGGGGATGACCGTTTCTGTCTTTCCTGCCAAGGCGGTGACAAGCATCAACCATGCTATCTTCTATAGGACAATCCAAAGCATCTCCTACACTCTTCACCACATCCATCACATCTTCAGAGGGCTGCAAGGGAATACCGAATGAACATATAGTAGGGTTGGGCAGATCAAAGCTAAGTTTCCTAGTGAAAAATCAATTAAAATGAATGAAAGAATTTTTGAGAGTGACAAATTACGACGTTGATTGATAATTAGTAACACGTCGATTGACTTCAAACATTGTTCATTTCAGTCTTTGTTGGAATACGTGCGCTACACATTGACTCAGGAGTGCCATCGCCAACTGTTTTGGTAAATAAACACTATTTATAAGAACAAAGTTATAATAAATAAACACTATTTATAAGAACAAAGTTATAATAAATAAACACTATATAACTTTAGCATTATAAGAGTTTATTTATTAGATTAGATTAATTAGAGGTTTGTTATATGAACCAATTGTACGTCAACAAGGTTTATTAACTGCCCGGTTATCTTAACCTGGGAGCCTCATTGACTCCCAAGGTCAGACAAGTGAACTTCATCCCAATTCGTCCCTCTAGAGACATCTTCTCTAGTCTCAGAGGAACATTCTATAGGATGTGCCTATTCTACTGCCTGCTCGCAAAGTCTACATAGAGTATTACCATTATAATCCCAATTTCTGTAGATAATGCCTGAAGTGCCCATGTCCAGTTAAATATGATAATAAAATCTGATGTCAGCGTTTTAGTTTTAAGATGCTACTGGAAACGCCCTGCTAGACCTTTTAGGAGCAGGTTGGCGATTGAGCTTCCTGAGAGGCTAGTCCACTTTTGACAATGTACCTATAGGTTTTATCCCCAAGGATTTATAAACCAGAGCCGGCTTATCAACTGCCGGTTCCGGTCCATTAAAGGCGGACAGTGCTCCCTCCTTGCAAGGAGGTCTGCCTTCTCGTTAGAAACCCTGATGTCCTGGGATCCATTCTAGATGAACATTATATAATCTAGAAAGGGCGCAGATGGCCTGAACACTCCCAGACCAGCAGAGGTCAATTGTCCTTGTCCAGCGCCTATAAGGGCCTGGCTATGGAAGAAAATAACTATACGTCTGCTCCTAGTACTAGAGGTAAGTTCTTGTAGAGTGCATACAAAATCGCATAGATTTCTGGGGATCTAAATTGCCTGACTCGACAGAAACATACGGGAGGTTTTGAAAATTTAAAAATAAATACCAAAGTTAATCTACATCTATCACATACTTTCTATACAAGATTAATTAGACCTATTTCATACTGAAAGATTTTCACTCTCACTCCATAGTTCAGCCATAGCTTGACTTGTCAGAACTGTCTAGCAAAAACAGGCTCTTCATCAACAGCTTGTGTAAATTTTTGCCTTTAGGCTGCATGTTTCTGCTCATACTGGATCTGAACAATTTTAAAATAAAATTAACAAACTGTTAGACAATCCATTTTATAAAATAGACGATTTTTTTAAATATTAAAACTGATTTACTGGGATTAGACAACGCAGTTACCAATGAATAAGAAGAATTGTATAGAAAATGTGACCATGCCTATTTCATGTCACTTTATGTATGATCAATGGCAATAAAGTTCTTGATTCTTGATTCATAAGATCGAATTACATGAAGAAGAGTGTTTTTAGTTGCATAGATTTCGGCCTGGAATACGGTGAAAATCAACCAGCTGCCATAGATTACATCTGGACATGGCTTATGCCCCATGTACCACCTTATTACTTATTAATGAACCTAGTAATGTACAGACTACCTGTTAGTACCTTTATATGAGGTCCTTTGATCCAGTCCTTACGAGAACCAATAATGATAGAAAGCCTACAAAATGGAGCAGTCCTGAGCAAATTCTTCAAACAGAAATAACAATCGCTAAAATGAACATTACTCTTTTATTCAATAGACTCTTTTTTAGAATTGGCGCAGATTGATTTTGAGTCTTTCATCAAATAACCAATGAACCAGTTAATATGTTAGGTTTTTCTTAGATTCCTACTAACTTGGTCGGACATTAAATTACTTATGACTAAAATTTCAGAGTCAACTTCTTAATCTGGAAACTGGTGATATAGTAGCAGCTGAACATCTAGAGATTATTATTTTACATGGTTTCAATCTCATATATCTTATGCCTATACCCCTTTGCCATTCTTCGAGTGACTGATGTTCTTATCATCCAAAAGGGTAGTTAGAACTATATGTGTAGGAGGCTAAGCTCTGGCCATTGTAAACCACTGTTTATTAAGCCGAACACAGTCATTAATATCTACATCTATCACATGCTTGTCTACCAAGATTAACTTAGACCATTTCATACTAGGAAAGTTTTCCTCTCACTCCACTAGGTCAGCCTAGCTTGACTTACCTAGCACCGTCTAGCAAGAAACAGGTCTTCACATCCAACTTACTTAAATTTTTTAATAGGCTGCATGTTTCTGTAAACTGATCTGAACGAATTTTAAAATAAAATAACAAACTGGTTACTTGACAATCCATTTTATATGGATTTTTTGAATATTAAAACTGATTTACTTTTAGATTAACCGCTTGACAGTTACTTACGAAGAACTATATCCAATGTGATAAATACCTGTTTAAGAATCACTTGTAAAATGACAATGGCAATGAAGTTCTGATTCCTGACATAAGATCGGAGCCCATGAAGAAGAGTGTTTTGTCGCAGAACTAATTGGAATGGCAAGATGCCTAAAAGTGGTTGGCGATCTGGCCACATCGAGATTAAGTAGCCTGTAGTAAGCTTTGGTAGCCTCCTGAACGATGAAACTGTCCAGGGGAGGAATGTTGAGCAGAAGCTCCAGAGCAGCGGTGGATGTAGTAGTAAAGGCTCCCATTACACACAAACATGCCAGCCACTGCACACTGTTGAGCTTATCTTTGACTGTAACCTGTTGGACTTTGGTCCACCAGACTAAAAACATATGTAACCTGAGGTCTCACAACCGCTGTATATAACCAAAGGGCCATACGCGGCTGCAGGCCCAAAGTCCTGCCTATAAAGCTTCTGGACGGCATTAAAGCCCATTTTGCCCTATAAGCAACGGCGTCTACATGACTGTTCAAGTAAGTTTCCTACCTAGTATTACCCTAGATATTTCGTGCGCTGTTGTTATTACGCGCAGGGCAATGGTCATTATAGGCATCTAACATAGCCTCATTAAGTGTTGAGGCTGTGTGCTCAAGGTCTGGTACACTGCTAATCCTGCCAGACAGTGTCGTGGTCATGGCTGTAACTTGGTCAGCCCAACGAACCCAGTCAGTCCTTCTCGGATTCCTAACTGAGATGTGAGAATTACACAGTTTTGTTTTAATTTCAAACTTAATGTACTTGTGATCTGAGAGAGAGGCCTGCTCCAGAACAGACCACTTCTTGATGAATTTACTAATGGGCTCAGCACCAAATGTTATGTCAATGACATCGCTTCTGATTCTATTAACAAAAGTGGGCTGATTACCAACATTACTGATCTGAAGGTTATTGGAGATAAGAAACTCCAGTAGATTCTCACCTCTGCGGTTGGGGTCGGTGCTGCCCCAGCCAAGACGATTGTGTGCGTTGGCGTCACAACCGACTATGAGCTGGGCTCCTCTTTGTTCAATTCTCTCCACTAGTCGTCTCAACTCTGGTGTGGGAGGGGGTTCTCTGGAGTCATAAGGAAGATACGCGGAGCAGATGGTGAAGGTCCGCATGCCATCCCCACTCCAGCTAAGTTCCAGTGCTGCCTACAACAGAATTCTGTGGGGCACTGGATTCCCGATTTAACAACAATGCATGTTCTAGGATTGTTGATATGGTTACAGAAAATTATTTTACCTCCAGCAGCTGTCAATCCCGCAATCCTGCCTCTGTGGAGCCATGGCTCCTGAACGAGGGCGAGATCGTAGCCACCAGAGGTGAAGGTCCTGCAGAAGGAGGCCGAGGCCGCCTTACTGCGATGTAGGTTGATCTGCAGTACTAGGCTCTCCATCTTGGCTCTTTTCCTTCTCCCTCCCAGAGAGCACGATGATGGAGGCATTCCAGAGCACGATGTGCGCCCTGTAATCAACTGCATTGATTGCCTTTAGTGCCTCGTCATTGACAGGAAACACAAAATTTATTCCTTTTTTGTCCTCTTTGCTGGAAATGAGTTTCCAGTCCTTGATGTTCAAAGACGGATTTTGTTTATCTAGCATCTCGCATAGTGTGTTGGCATCTTTACCTAGGAGTTTAGGGGGAATTTTGACCAACACCTTGGTGGCCCTAAGGATGTATTTTTTATCCCCCGCTTTTAAATGAGTACCCCCCTGAAAAACTGTAGAATTGACAAACTCTAGTACCCAGTTTTTTGATTGCATCATTAGAGCAGGAAAATATGAGAGCACCTGACTCCATATAGGTGCCTTCGAAGACTAAATAAACTCCTCCCGGAGGTAGCTCATATCTTATCAGCCCTTCAGAGATGAGCCCCTCCAGCTCCGAACCTTGATCTGGATTCAACTTACTCTCAGGGAAAGAAGAAGGTACTATTGCCACCTTCTTGTTTGTCAAAGCGGCCCTGAAGGAACCTCTAGTGCCGGAAAAACTTGGCTCTCCGACACCTTCAGCCCTCCTTGGTCTCTTCCTTTGAGTTTCGGTCGAGGGCGGGGTACATGACGCCGACTTATTCCTTTTAGTTTGAGCAGAAGGCTCGGAAGGAGCATTGGTTCTCTTACCATACACCTTCCACCCACCACCTTTCGCCTCAGCCTGGCTCTTGCAGGCTTCCATGCGTTCTTGTGGGCTTGGTCGATTCCTCCGTTTGGGTTGGAAAGCGATTTTCTTTAGCTGACCTGCAGCTTCCTCCATTTATTTTGATTCTTTGGGGTCAAGACATGGGGCCCCTGAAAGGTTAGAGTGGGGGATGTTAATGAGCCTGGATTGTCCAGATCACTCAGGTAGGAAGCGTCACTGGACACTTCTTCCCTGTATGTTTCCTCTGTGATAGCCACTTTGACTACCACAGAAGGGATTGAATTTTTTTTGTTTTCATTGTTTAGGTTTCTCAGAGACCTGCGTTCACCTGAAGGCTGCATACTTCGAGAGGTTGCTTGGTATCTCGAGGCTCCGTTTGACACATAGCTCTGTGCCATTCACCCCATGGGCACGGGTCGCCTTGACACCTGATGGGCCAAGAGAAATGGGAGAGGAGAGAAAAGAGCTAGGTTGGGATGGGAAATCTCATGCTTGGGATTGAGCAAGAGATGGGGTAGGAAATCCTCCTTTTTTTCTCATCGGTTATGGGAGTGATGAGACCCCGGGCTTATTTATTATAACAAAACATAAAACAAACAACCGCTATGAAATGCCTACTACAAACATAACACTTGGGACTTGTAGTGTTTGGCATTTTGCAAACTCTATTTTAAATAAACATTGATACAGAGTATTAAAGATCTAGTCGCGTGTAAATGTTTATTACAAATTTTAAGCATAAAAATAAACATACGTACAATACAAATGATACTTACACATGTTGTATAGTTAGTTGCTTCAATCGAAGAACATATACAACTGAATTAGGCGAAACCAGCAAACCTTTTATTTGGTCTTAGTTTACCGACGTAGATAGTACTTATCAAGTACTTAAAGTACGGCAAAGATCGATAACTCTGTTTACTGTAAATAAACACTCGAGATCGGACGGAGGAGTAGATTTAGCATTTAGCGAGGCAAATCAAATGTAGGTGCGTCAAACATGAGTCAGGTGCACGTAGTGAAGTTACTGACGTTAACCAAAGTAATCTTCCTGATGACTGTCAAGTTATGTTGAAATTGGTGATGGAATAAGAGTTTGAGAGGCCTGTCATTTAAATAAGTCGTTGGTTATTTTTAGAGATAACATTTGACTTTGTCCTTAACTCCCCAGAGTAGGCTCTATACTTGTGGTTTTAATATGCTCGCCCAAGTATACTCATAAGAGCCGACTTTGGGGTAGTAACTTTCTGAGGGTCGTCGGCAATCCCCCCTTCAGTAATCTAGAAATTACTAAAAGTTTGGAATGTAGGGGCTTGAAATACTTACAAATAAACCCGAGCTTGAGTTGAGAAAGATTTCATTAATCGAATTAAAGTACTTATTTTTTAAGTAAAACAATGAAAAAAATCACCGCAGGACAACTTGTATAACCTCCTCGTATCCCTGAAGTCGGCTAAACAGTTCTCAAGGAGGTTACATAATGGTTTTGTCTGATTACTAAGAAAATATCATTATTAGACCATTTTTATAGTTATTAAGCCAGTTTTCAAAATTGGCGCAGACCTGACCCAGAATCAGCTTACGAAAATCACAAACAGCACCAAGAAATAGCGGGGTGTTGTAAGTCGCGCACTTCATCAGCGGAGCAATTCAATCAGCGGTTTTCAATTGGAAGATTAAATAAGTCCATGTAAGCAATTAACAATACATTAGCCATGCTATGCTAATGATCATACAAATTACGTGTTTGTGAAATGAAATCGACTCTCTTGTATATAGTATTTAACTACATCTACATAATATATGTATGATTTTAAAATGAGATATTTATTTGTCAACAAAAAGAGGAGCACGTGTCTCCCAAAAGAATTCACTTTTCAGTTATCTCAGATTGTATTAGTGCATATATTGGGAACGTGCAAAACATAAAACGTCAAAGGCAATGTAAAATAAATTGTATGGTTTTGCCTGATACGAAATAATATGCAATATAAAAGTCATTATGATTACTAGAAAACGAGCATAGTTTTGCAGTTTGTTTATGTCCAAGCCCAACAGCAAACTCTCTGGCACAGCTCTATTCCACTGTCAACAGCACATAAGTTTGAGGCGAGGCTGTGACTGTGAGCGTAGCGAATATGAGTCACGAATTGCAAAGGAAACTCGATTCACTCATGCCAGCAGCTGCGTGTCGGCCTCGTTTTTACGTTTAAAGTAATAACATTTTCAAATTAGTGGTCAGCAAAGACACTGGAGTTTCTATTATTTTTCAAATAAATCGTATTTGAAAAAGATCTGATGAAAACTGTAGACGTGAAGTGTTTCAAGAAATTGCTTGTTTTTGCATTGTTCTTATGAGACACAAAACAAAATGGCCGACAGGTACTGTGCTGTGCGCTCTTAAGTAAACTGTATAGTGAGGAACCCCCCTCTTCTTGGGGTACCCCAGACGACCCACTCAGTTAGCCCCCCTCTGGAAGATACATTAAGGGCGCCCTTGGTTGATCCTCTTAATGTGTAAAGAGATCATTTTAAGCGTGTCTTAGTGATCCCTTGTTTAACATAGCCTGAGTGTTTCCCAGGATTTCATACTTGACTTGAAGATGGCACTCACGCCTCGGTCAGCAACTACTATTAACTACTAACTACTAACTAGTTACTAGTAACTACACAACTATGAAGTGACAAAGTGGTAATTAACACTAACCGGACGGTTAGGGTCTTTGAGATTGTTCTTAGAAAGCTATATCTGATCCACGTGAATAGACTTATTAGGTTGAAACTACACCGGAAATTAATTATTTGAATTTAAAAAGTGTAATGCAGTGTAGAGTTGAAACCATTTAAAGTTCAGTCAGTCAAAATAAATGTACGTGAAATGTGGCATTTCACCTAGTAACTTAACATTTTTATTGAGTATTACAAGAAAACAAGTTGAGATAAACATGTTCATTGAGTCGTTGAATTTGTGTTCAAATTACCTTTATTTTAAAGTGCCACAAGGGAGAGGTTTGTATTTTTTAATTAGGGCTCCCTTCCCGATTTTCGAGCGGGGGTGGGTGACGCGAAGTACGTCAAAACGAGCTTCAGGGTCCTATAAAAACATTCCCCAAAAGGGGTTTGCATGATTCGTCTTTTTTCAAAGGTTAAGATGAGGGGGGTATTTAAAACTCACCCTATTTCAATGTATTAATATAACTGGCATCTGTTTGTAGCTGGCAATACATTGTTAAAATAAACTTCGCCTTTAAATAAGTGACAGTTTTCTTACTTTTAAAATCTCAGTTTCAAAATAGTTTATTGTTATTTTTTACATATTTGGCCTCACCAGCTTACAAAACTTGTCAGGGAGGTCTTAGTTAATATTACACAATAACTTGTTTGTTTTGTTTTAAAAAGAATTGATACATTGTATAATTTGATATGTAATTTAGCGGTTTAGGGCGGCGTCTTAATCAATACTTATATTTGAAATTTACAAGAATAATACTTACTCTTTAATATTTGTACATATCATAAATTGCCATATCTAATTAAATACAACTATCATATTCATTAAAGAATTATTTGTATAATTTATAACATTACTAAAATAAGCGTCACGACTTAAAATAATTAAAACGCAGGGTAACACTAATGTTTGCTATTTAACAGTTATCGCAGACTTCGTATATACTGTATAGTTGAAAAAGGTTCGCGGAATCTGTGGTCAGGTTTATTCCTCCCGCTGTATGTATGTAAGTACTACTCGGCGCTACCAGCTGTTTCGACAATGAATCATTGCCGTTGGAATTTCCACTATGTTTTGGTTAGTTTAAGTAAAATACGCGATACCGATGTGTATACAAGTTACTTTGTTCGGGAGTGTTTCGTGTGTGATTGTGTAAATTGAAATCAACTGTAGTTTCTTTTGGATATTGGGTAAGTGTTTCAAATTGTTTATAACTTTTAATAGAATAGTGTTATCTCTGGACTTGGTTTAAAAGTGATCTGTGGCTGATCGATATTCATGAGATTCTCAGTTGGCTAAACGGTACCTAAATGTATGTTTTGCCATGCAATATTGCCGGCTTTGATTGTTCTGTAATTCATCGCAGTAAGTTAAGTAAGTTGTGCAGTCTTTCGATACAAGAACCGCTGTATGCCTAAAGTTTAACCTTTATTGGGCTGGTTGACTAAACCGATACGTCTATTATCCACATCTAATGCAAGAACTGTTCAGCCTATTTCTTTGCTACAACTTGTAGAGTTTATTTTCTGTTGTAAACGAATCCGACTTAGGTTTATTATTTGAGGTTATTGTTGTTTCATAGCATCTTCTGAACTGATTTTTTATCTAGACTAGATAATTGTTCAAAGCCAACTACAGTACATACTATTGTATGACAACTATGGTTTGATAGCTCTGTACAATCATAAACAGCGCAGTGGGTTCAACACAGACAGGGAATATTATAGCAAATAAACAATTCCGTTAGCACTCGTGTACTGTCAGAGCTATGCTATTGCTATCTAGTCTTGACGAGACAACCTTATTTCGTATTATAGGTTCAACCACTAGAGTTTGACTTTTATTGAACCAGGTGCGGATCCACAGGGGGAGGACGCCTCTCCCTACTGACCAAGTGGTATACGAATATGCTACTGTTGAAGAATTAACTGGACAATGCACTATCATTACTGGCTTTGGGAAATTAATGTGAAGCACATTGTAAACTTAAAATGTGAATTTTATTATATCCACTCTCAAGGCCTATATCAATTAGTAGATTAAATACCTGTTGGGTGCCTGTAGACCTTGTGAAGAGATTGAAAAGTCCCTATATACATTTCGCGACGTTCGTCGCATCTTCTGGGGGTACTGTTTACAAAAGCACACGTTTACACACTATTTACACTTATATACACTTAAACTAGTGACTTTGTGGTCGCGGCGCGGCTGGCGTCCCCGGTGGGTGGGACTAGTTGCGCGCGGTGCGTAGTCACATGTTGCACTACTCCTGCTGATTGTCGCCTGCGAGCTAGCCTACTACTACTCTACTAGTAGTAGTCCATGCCGCTACTAGTACTAGTACGTAGATAGCTGGATGAGTTGCGACCAGTAGGTCATGCCAAAACGGCAAAACCGCTAGATCTAATGTTGGATTTTAGTCGAGATTAATGTTTTGCAACATATGTATTATCAGGGTGTGCAACGCCACAATTCTTGTCACTAGCTGCCAATCAGTGGCTTATGTTCCCATGTCATTCTAAATAAAAAAATAAATGGTTTATTGCGTTCAACATGTTAACATGTTATGCAAACGTCACTTCATTTTGGAAAGCTAAAATTGTCCACACATTCTAACATCGAAATCAATCCCAGTCAGACATACATTTTGACATTCACTCTCTCATTCATTCGAATTGTACCACTCTAGTCCTGTAGTCAGTTTGTGTGTTCCACGTTTCCCCAGTCGTGTGCCATAAACTCGTCTGTATGTAAATGCTTCTGCGGCCAAAACTTTTTTTCAGGCGAGTTTTAAAAGCCTTAAGCTCATGGCCACTTTTGATCGAATTTGGTAACCTGTTGACGAGCTGAACTCCTACCTGAGAAGGTAAACGTTCATGAACTGCCATTCTGTGTCTCCCAGTTTGGTAGTTTTCCCTGCCTCTAGTTTCATAAGAGTGACTGTCACTTCCTCTTACGAGACCGCATTTTGACTCGAAAAAAGACATGTTTCTAAAATATAGAGGCAAGGTAATGTCAACAATTTCAAATTTTTGAATGCTGGCCTACACGACTCTCTCCATTGCAATTTTACAATGGTTCAGACTGCTTTTTTTGTGGAATGAAGACCCTGGCAAAACTTGATTTTAAGCATCCACCCCACAACGCCAACCCGTAGGAGAGGTGTGGGTAGATTACACCGTAATACGCCGTCATCAGTACCTGAATTGGGCAGTATTCGGATAATTGCCTTAAAAGATAAATTCCTGAGGCTAATTTTGAACAGACACTGTCTATATGACACTCCCAGGTCAAACCTCGGTCGAGGTGTATCCCAAGGAATTTCGTTGAATAGACCTCTTCGATCTCAGTATCGCCCACCATGACTGTTGGTTGGCCTGCTATCTGAGACCGTCTGTCGCAGACAAAATTCAATGTAATTTGATTTTGTTGCATTGGTTTTAAGATTGAGCTCGTTGAAATGCTGAATTAAACTATTGAGCTCAAGAAATGAAACTATTTCCAATTGTTGGTTTGTAGATGCTTTGAAACAGAGAGTCGTGTCATCTGCGTACTGGACAAGCTGCCCGTTCTGTGCCGATTAACCAACGTCGTTGACATAAATCAGAAAGAGTAGCGGGCTGAGTATGGAGCCTTGTGGAGCCCTCCTCCCCGATTTAACGTCAGATATTCCTACGAATTGTGATCTATTACTGAGGTACGATTCAAGTATCCTTACTCCTCGTATCCCGTAATATTCGAGTTTTTGAACCAAGATGACATGATCAACACAGTCAAACGCTTTTGATAAGTCGAGGAGTACACTGAGTGTAGTTTCTCGACTTTCGATGGCTTCTACTATCATCTCAACTAGACGGACGACTGCGTCTATTGTGGATTTTCCACTTTGAAACACAAATTGGTTTGATGATAGTAGTTTGTGTTTTTCTAAGAAATTCGCGATTCTGATTAAAAACACCTTCTCAAAGATTTTGCTAAAGGCTGGCAGATTGAAATCGGGCGGTAATTTTGAGTTGAAAGTGGGTCGCTCTTTTTAAAAACTGGAATGACTTTCGCGATTTTAAGAGAGGAGGGAACTGTTCCACAGCGAAAAGAGAGATTGATCAAGTGTTCAATTGGCTTCAACACATGCTTTGAGCACTGATTTATGAGCCACGTTAAAACATGACTCGAAACGTTTTTTAAGAAAGATTTCTTATCACTGCAGCTATTTCCTCCTCTGTGACCGGAGTCAGAGCCATTGAGGCTGCAGGACTCGGTATTAATGGGGGAACGGGCTGGTTTTTGGCCCGACTAAGGCCTTGATCAGCACCGACCGAGGAAAAGAATTTGAGGGTCGCTGAGTTGTTCACTACCTGTGTTGAGTTTGATCTGTTTGCCTGTCTGTTGGGCTTTATTGTTTATTATGGCCCATGCGGTTTTTGACACGTTTTTTGACGTGAGACGCGCTTTTGAGGCATCGTAAGCCTTCGCAGCTTTGTTGACTTTTCTATAGACACGTCTGTAATATTGAAAAAAAACTTTTAAACTCTAAATTTGATGTGTGCTTTTTAATTTCGGAGTAAAACAATAATCTCTCTCTTGAAATTAGAATACCTTTGGTAATCCATTTGCACTTTTGATTTCTCAGTTTTTGTTGCTTTTGTTTTAGGGGACAGCTCACGTATATATGGAATTCAAAGGTTTTTTCGAATATTTGAAACTGTTCATCTACGGGATCTTCAAAACTTAGAAAGCTCCATTCCTCTTGCGAAAGCAATTGGTTGAGGAGCGCTTGTGGGCCTTATATCTCTAACTGTGTTTGTGTTGATCGGATCCCGTATGGGCTCATGACCACCAATCGTGATCATTCAACCTGGCCATGAAAGGTTTGAAATTCCTGTATTGATCACAGTCACCTTTGTGTCAGTCAGGTTGGTGACAATGTAGTCAATGGCAGTTGCTGAGTGGTCGGTAACCCTCGTTGGCGAGTTCACCGACCAGACAAGGCCAAACGACTTAAGCAAGTCATCAAACAGTTTTGTCATTGGGTTACTGACGTCTAAAACGTCGATATTGAAGTCCCCCATTATGACAAACTGGTGACCGTTCTTTGACATTCGGACAACAATTGCTCAAATTTTGTGAAAAAAGAATCATTGTTCCCGCTGGGAGATCTGTACAGTCCGATGACTGTAAGATTTGATAGGGACGTTTGAAGTTTCACCCCAGTCACTTCGAAGTGCCTGTCTGTAGAATAACTGAGACTGTAAGGGGTGTACGAGTGTTCTGTTTTGAAAAAAATTGCTACTCCTCCTCCTTTGGTGGAAGTGCGGCAGTGGGAGCTAGCCAACTGATAATTTTGAATTTTGAAATGGTTGATTTTGCTGTTGCTAAAACCGTGCTCGGTCACAATCAGCACATCAGGAGTGAGTTCCTCGCACATGAGAGTTAGCTCATCCCTTTTGTTTGTCGCAATTTGTGCATTTTGGTGCACAAATGCACCAGGTGCACAAGGTGAGGACTGAACGGCTTCAGCGTAAGTGTCGTACGGTAACGTCATCAGCTCTCCAGGTGCAGGCACTGGCGGACAACGTCATTCGTGCCAGGATCAAAATCTTGCAGTGATTGGAAGCTGCAGATTTAGCTGAAGTGACTGCAATCTCCTTGAGACGTGCGCCTGGCTTGCATACGCCGCTGATGTTGGTACTTCGATGGGTAATCTTTTGCACAGCGGAGCGATGTGACGAGCGTGGCTGTCCCCCAGTACTGTCACGTTGTCAAAAGGGAGAAGAGCTCTCTTGATACGGTTCCTTGAAATGTTTGAAGAACACATTTGATTATCTTCGTTTCTTTTCCATTGATTCTTACAGAGATTGATCAAGTGTTCAAGTGGCTTCAACAAATGCTTTGAGCACTGTTTGATAAGCCACGTTGAAACGTGAGTTGAATCGTTGGGTTTTTTCGACGATATATCTCTCATCACCATAGCAATTTCTTCCTCTCTAACCGGAGTCAGAGCCATTGAGACAGTAGGACTCGGTGTTAAAGGAGGAGCGGGCTGGTTCTTGGCGAGACTAAGGCCTTGATCAACACCGACCGAGGAAAGAGTTTGTTGAATTCCTCAGCGACCCTGAGGGGGTCGTTGAGTTGTTCACTGTCTGTATTGAGTTTAATCCGTTTGTCTGTCTGTCGGTTTTTATTGTTAATTATGGCCCACGCGGTTTTTGATACGTTTTTTGGCGTGAGCAGCGCTTTTGAGACATCGTAAGCTTTTGCAGCTTTGATGACTTTTCTATAAACTCGTCTATAGTTTTGGAAAAATAATTTGAATTCTATATTTTAAGTGTGCTTTTTTATTTTGGAGTAAAACAATAATCTTTCTCTCGAAATTAGAATACCTTTGGTAATCCATTTGCATTTTTGATTTCTCGGTTTTTGTTGCTTTTCTTTTAGGGGACAGCTCACGTCAAGCAGAAATTTGAAGGTTTTTTCGAATTTCTGAAACTGTTTGTCTACGGGATCTCCAAAATTTAGAGAACTCCATTCTTATTGCGAAAGCAATTGGTTGAGGAGCGCGATGTTTGTGGGCCTTGTATCTCTTACTGTTTTTACATTGATTGGATCCCGTGTGGGGTCATCACCACCGATCGTGATCTGCTGGCCATGGTGGTCGGAAATTGCTGTCTCGATCACAGTCACCGTTGTGTCGGTCAGGTTAGTAACAATGTTGTCAATGGCAGTTGCTGAGCGATCGGTGACCCTCGTTGGCGAGTTCACCGACCAGACAAGGCCAAACGACGTAAGCAAGTCATCAAACGGTTTTGTAAATGGGTTACTGGCGTCTAGAACGTCGATATTAAAGTCCCCCATTATAACAAACTGGTGACCGTTCTTTGACAGGTCGGACAGCAATTGCTCAAATTTTGTTAAAACATAATCATTGTTTCCGCTGGGAGATCTGTACAGTCCGACGACTGTAAGATTTGATAGGGACTTTTGAAGTTTCACCCCAGTCACTTCGAAGTGCTTGTCTGTGGAATAGCCTAACTGAGACTATAAGGGGTGTGTGTGTGTTTTGTTTTGAAAAATAATTGCTACTCCTCCTCCTTTGGTGGAGGTGCGGCAATGGGAGCTAGGTCAGCTAGCCAACTGATAATTTTGAATTTTGAAATGGTTGATTTTGCTGTTGCTAAAACCGTGCTCGGTCACAACTAGCACATCGGGATTGAGTTCCTCGCACATGAGAGTTAGCTCATCCCTTTTGTTTGTGACAATTTGTGCATTTTGATGCACAAATGTTACTTGATTTTTGAATGAGGTTTTTGGAGTTGACATTTTGTTGTTTTTGTTGGCTAGTTTTGTTACGGGACTATGAGTGAGTTCCCTAAAAAAAATTTGTAATTTCTTGTCGGTGGTTGGACTGTCTGTCGTATGTCTCCAAGGTCCTGCTGCTCCTTACTGCGTCGGCAAATTCTAATGTTACCATTCTATTTCATGCCCTACAAAATCTTTTTTTCCTGGTAAGCCTATTAAAACGGCCTGAAAGTGCACTGAGGCAAACTAAAATAATGTTACAATGGTTTGGAAGTCTAACATTTTGTTTCTAGTAAAATATTATTAAGCCTTGCTTAGGACAATTTAATTACTAAAATAATAACTGAATCATTTGTTGGATGGAGATTTGTCTTAAAAGTATGTTTGTACAGTTCCATAATTCCTTTAAAATAAAGCTCTGGTGAGTTTATTGTTGTTACATAGCACCTTCCGAACTGTTATTTTTCCTTTAACACAATATTCCAAGTAATAACGGAAATTATGAGTTATCCGACTTCAATCAAATTTGAAATGTGCTATTGCTGCAAGATGTGTAATAAAGCTTGCAGTAAAATAGCACGTAAGTCGGAGGCCGAAGGCTGAAGCGAGGCTGTGAGCGGAGCGAATAAGAGTAACAAATTACAAAGGAAATTTGATTAACTAAGGTAAGCGGCGCTTTAGCGCTTAGCTGCGTGTCGGCCTGGTTTTAAATCATACTGTGTAATATACCGTACCAATTTCATCAACCTAAATTAAATATGTGGTAAATGAAAAAGGCTGATCGGAAAGAAATGTAACGTGTAAGGAAGTGGCGTTCAACAAGAGTTTAATCAAATATTTATTTTCATTATTGTTAAGCATTGCTGTTTTAGCATCAAGTAAGACGTATTAACATTGATTTTTTTACCAGTCACATTTTATCTGTCAATGGTATCGAGTAAGACGTACTGACGATGTAGTGTTAGAATGAATAATAGATAATCGATTAACCTATATCGCATTTATACCAGCTATGTTATTCAATTAATTATTATCAGTGTCAACTAAACACAAATATTACTGCGTTAGTTCTCAAACTTTGTACTTTTTTTTGTAAATTGGTGTATTGCCATTGGAAAATAAATAAACAATGTCCTCTTCGATAGTCGACATGAGACCGAGTTGGCGAGTGCCTACCTAATCGCACTGAATCTTAGGATAACCTTAAAATTGTTTTACAGTTTAGCCCTATCTAGAACAAACAGTTTCCTTGGCAGATGTTAAATAATTTGTAATAGTTGGTTTCCCTTCCTGTTATTAAATATAGTAGACCAAACAAAACGGGTGCTAGGTTATTCTGCGAGATACTGTAGTTTGATTGTTGTGTCTTGGTTCTATTTCAGAGTGATAGATTGAAAAGCTTTGAAAACAAAATAGGCCTAGCCTGTTACAATGTTCGGCATCGTTGTTAGCGGTCGCATGGTAGGTTAACTAGGCATGGGTTTATGTTTTAGTAGCTAAAAAATCATTTATTTTGTCGTTAAATTACAATAGGGTACGTTACTATGTACAAATAAATACAAAATAGAAGTTCAAGTTAAACCTTGAACCTTTACACTACAAGTCTGTGCCATTAGGATAAAATAGCACAAACTTTAAATGTTAATCAATTTCATACCTACCTAGACCTTCTATCCAAATGTTGTGGAGTAACTAGTTCTTTGGTCGACTCTCTAACCTTCTCACTGTATAATTATTAGATCTTGACCCAAATTTATACAGGTTTCTGTCAAAGAAATACCATTGTAAACAGTGCGATTGACTGACTTGTTTCTGAAGTTGTAAGCAAACAAATCATTTAGGGAAAATTCTCTCTATCAGCACACTTGTATAAGTTATAATGTGGTGAGTTTTTAAATCAAATTTCTACTAACTTTCCATTTTAGGTCCAAACCAATTTCGCTCAAGTTGGAGAGAGAGAGTTTCTTTCTGAAATAGTTGACGCTGACAATGTCAACCATGTTGTCGTATTTATGACCGGGATGCATATGTTTCCTGAAGGCACAGGAGGTTTAAGTAAGTACTATAACTTGTAAAATAAACATAAATGTTAACAGCAACAGTAACATTAAGGGCACCAGTAACATGGCCTTGTTCGTAAATTACCTAGTTCAAGCTGCTGTGGGAAGGGAGACTCGCTAATCATACCATGTCTCAATTATAAGAATATTTGCATTTGGATCTTTATTAACTCTTTAATAAATTAAATCGGAAACTTAAGTATACACTAGATTACATGTCGAACTTGTGTTGTAGCGAAGATTATGCTATGGTAGGTAGATTGGGCATAGACACCACATGGCTGAGACAGGAAAATCAACATAGTTGCAGCAGCCCAAGCACGGATAGCATTGCCATCTTTCTCCCCCCTCGGGTTGACATACTCGAGTTTGTCCGATGTCGATAACTTAAATGTGACCAAATCGTCGATTTTCGAGAACGAACAATCTTGCGCATGCGTCAGTTGCTCTACTTAAAACTCTTGAAAGAATTTCCTTGCAGCACTAACTGTGCTTAGGCTGCCGAACTATGTTGATTTTCCTGCCTCAATCATGTGGGATCTATGCGCAATCTAACCTATTTGTCTTAACATATCATAATCGGCATTGTAATGTATGCTGAACAGAATAAAAAAGTTGTCATTTCAATCTTTGATTGTAGTTAGTTGTCCTAAAACAGTCAATTTACATTAAGTGGTTGGTTCAAAAACAACATTCAATACTGAAGCCACCTTGAAAAGTTAGCTTTTCTTTGTATCCAAATTTACAATGCCTTTTCGAATGAGCTTTTTTTCTTTCATCAGTCCAGGCTACTTCTCTCTCTGACACCAACTTCCCAATCAAACACTTGTCATACTAATGTTCTCTATGTGATTTCTTCGCTTTTAAATCTTCCTTAACTCGACAATTTATTTCATTTTTCAACTTTTGCCTTACTTCAGGTTTCATCAAATTCTTAAATTTGTTTTGCTAGTCTCGAAGGCTAGTTTCTCTTTAGATGGCCGTAGTAGAATTTCAATCCTCGTTTAAATTCTAAATATATGGCAGTATATTGCTCTATTCCCTTATAACTATAAATTCTATGTTTTTGGTTAAGTTTTGGTTGGCCTCGTATTTTCCTAACGATTTTTCTTTCTCTTTTTTAAATTTGATCTAAATCTATCTTTTTATTGTAAACTAAAGTTTCCGCTGCATAAAAACGTTCCGGTTTGATTTCTGGGTCGTAGTGTCCGGTTTCTTATTACACAAATTCTTAATTAATCTAAAGGTTGCTGTCACTTTTTGACAATGTATTTTGTTTGCAAATATCAATATAAATATAAATGTCGATTTTCAGTCTACTTCAGTTGGCCAGACCCAGACGCTCCACCGAGTTGGCAACTGCTCGGTTATATCTCCAACGACAAGCCGTCTTCAGTGTTCAAAATATCAGGCCTCAAGAAGAAAGCTGACCAGACCGGATTCTTACAGTTTGGTCAGCAAGACATATCGCACAATGCGCAGATAGGCATCTCCATAGAATCGGGTGAGGTGATTCAACGGCAAATAGCAATGCTCGAGTCTATCAAAACCAACACACAGAGTCTCTTCCCGGAGTTTTGTCAGAAGGCGCTTCTGAACTTTGTCAACTACGCCAACAGTTTCGCTGTTACACAGGCACAAATGGTCCCGAACCCTTCGGAAACTTACATTCCTCTGAGAGTGCTTCAGAATTGGTATATGACCTTTGAGAGAAGATTGGCCATAAATCCTTTCTTCTGGCGAGACTGAGTATTTTTTGTAGTTACAAAACGTGTGTCAATTCGGCGTGAGAAGCAGATTGACAGTCAAGTGCCCAAAAGTTTGATTTTCCACAAGCCTGTCTCGAGGGCTTTCATTTTCAGGTTGTTAGTACTGTAGGTAAAAACTGAGATCTAATAAAGACTGATAAATAAGTATTGTAAGTGTTGTGTCGGCTTTCTCTAACCATTGAAGGTAAACCGGCACACTAATACTGTGCCAGATGTCTATGGGCACTTTGCAATTTTCATATGTTTACATTTTGTCGTTAAAAATCCATCCAAGTGTTATTAAATAAAAATTAAATATTGGATCACCTTGATTTATCAATAAAATATCAGAAAAAAACTTTATTTAAAACACAAAACTCGGGGCTGTTTTTCAGTTAAAAATCCTAACTTTAAAAACTAGCTTTAACTGGTAGTTAGTTGAGCGGCAGTTAAATTGTTTACAAACTACAATAATTATGTCAAATTAGTTTAACTTTTTTTATACTTCTTATACACTTTTATATTTTAAAATTTTTTATATATATATTTTATACTCTTCTTTGTACAACTGAAGATGTCTAACACAGTTTAGATGAAACGTTTTGTGTTTTTTAATAATTAAAACATTTTCAGTGGTTTGGATCCAAAAATATATCTTTATCATGTTTGTAACTTCTCTTTCAAAACAATTTAATAAACTATTGAAGACAATAGATCCAATAAATCTATTTTTCCACTCTTAATTAAATTTAACTTTAATATTGCATTTTGATAACCATTTTGAATTTAAAGTCCCTAGATTTTGGTCCTGCAGATGTTTGAAAAAGTCCTGCCTTTTTAGTATGTACTTGTTACTGTTAGAGAGTCTGCTACAGTGTTTAGTATTTAAGCATTTGCATAGTACAGGGGTTTATTGATTTTACTGTTTGTAAACCAACTGCGGGTGAAGTAACTTTGTAATAATAACAATGTTACAAGTCCCGGAGCAATGGTCAACTTCTCTTGTAAACTATGGTACAAAAAAGTAAGCTTTATAGTTTGTAGTACTCCCACAGTGCCTCTACCTAAGCTAAAAAAACCCCTAATGTTCCGAAAACTTCAGATAAGATTTGAAGGCTGAACAGGTACAGCAATGAATAAAATGGGTATAATAAATTAAGATGTAAAATATGTTTACTTGAATTTATTCTGGTTTAGATATAGGAACTTGAGAAAACTGTCAACATTATTTCTAGGTTAGGTACTAACAGAGTTGTGCTAAAGAGCCATAATATTATTTTGTTTATTTTGTAGTAGATGTTTCTCCAATAAGTATAATAACAAAACTTTTACTCAATCATGAATCATGACTAATTATGGCCGGTTGGAAAAGTTCCCTTAAAACAACATTATGTCAGGCTACAATGATCAGTGGCTTATCCATGTCGTTAAAATATAAAGTTGTTGTAATTAGAAAAGAAACTGAGTGATGGTGTGTTATTTTGTGCTTCAGTTATTGTATACATAATTTTGAAAATAAATTCTTTTTACTTTGCAAAGTACTTATCGTTATTTCCCTTCTTTACCTTAATATGTAGAATTCGCAGCTTTTAAGTGCTCCCTTTTCATTTCGACAAAGGCCCTAGAAGGGCAGAAAATTTGGCAGTGTTGTGTTTTCCTATGTGTTTCTACTCTATCCAGGTGAGCCTGCTCTCCTTTCTATTCCTTTTTGATGGCTTGTGAATAAATGTATAGTTAGTGTGTTATCCTTATTCATTGCTAGCTGAGAGTACCCGTGCTTCGCCTCGGGGCTTTATTAACATAGCTGTGTAAATATTTTAAGAAAATTGAAAATAAAAAAAATAGTTTCCTATAATTGTATCCTTAGAAAACCATTTAGTTTGACTGTTAGTTCACCATCTTCTCCTTATAAGTGTTGCCATTAATTTTTTGGATGTTGTATGGATATGAAATAGCTAAAGATACACTGCGTGATGGGCTTAACCCTTAAACATAGTTTGACCGTCATAGTTTTAGTCAATTTTGACTTATAAGTGGTTCAAAACGCCTAAAAAACGTGTTCAGTGCCCACTTTGGTCCCTCACCATTTATTTTTTGGATGATGTATGGGTAAAAAAAGACACACTGCATAATGAGCTAAACCCTTAAAGGAAGTTTCACCGCCCTAGCTTTAGTCGATTCTGAGTTATAAGCGGTCCAAGACGCCTTAAAAACTTTACAGACAGACAGGCATTTTTTTTACGCCTATTTCGGTCTATCCAAAGTATATAAACACCAAATAACCAAAACCGATGGATTCTTTGCAATGTACAGACAAAAGTCTTATTTTATTTGTATAGATAATTTATTTTTAGGATATATGTTATATGGACATAAAATGTAGCTTAAGACACACTGAGTGATTAGCTTAACCCTCAAACAAAGTTTCATTGCCATAGTTTCAGCTGATTTAACTTTGATTGACTTAAAAGGGGTCCAAAATGCCTAAAAAAATTTTCACTTTGGTCCTTTGCTATTTATTTTGTTGGTTTTGTATGGATATGAAATATAGCTAAAGACACACTGCGTGATAGGCTTAACCCTTAAATGATTTTCACCGCCATAGCTTCAGCGAATTTCGAGTTATAAGCGGTCTAAGATGCCTTAAAACGTGCTAAGTGCCTACTTTGGTCCTTCATCATTTATTTTGTGGATGTTGTATGGGTATGAAATAGCTAAAGACACACTGCGTAATGGCTTAACCCTTAAACGAAGTTTCACTGCCATAGCTTCGGTCGATTCTGAGTTATAAGCGGTCCAAGATGCCTTAAAAACGTTACAGACAGACAGGAATATTTTTGACACCAGTTTCGGTCTATGCAAAGTATATGAACACCAAATAACCAAAAACTGATGGATTATTTGCAATGTTCTGACATAAGTCTCATTTTATTTATATAGATTGTTTTTGTAATTTTATATAATAAAATCGCTTCTATTTTGATTGCATTGTTTTGTTATAGTTTTCATTCATTGTAGAAGTTTTGTGGGTCAATAAATACCATTTAACAAAGGTGGTACATAATTTACCCCCACCCCACTGGCAAGGGGGTGTTCGAGGAGGAACTTTCTGATTTTTTTTAGTAATCCAGATGGTAAAACTCATTTTTAGGCATGACATAGTGAGCTACATATACAAGACTTTGCTTATTCGTTATTGGCCTGAAGGCATTAAATAGGTTTAAGACTTTAAAACTCACACAAACCCTGCAGTCAACATTAGGGGAATAATTAATCAAACGAATCTACAAAACTGTTGAAGGCAGTAGTGCGCCAGCTACAAGATAGATATTCAGCCTATCTTTGTAATTATAAAATGTATAATAAATACACTTTCATTACCAAAGAAATTTGTAGACAAGATGTGTGGACTGAACCAGGATCTCTCTCACTTGCCATTACACTGTACAATCCACCTATTTATGTCTTCAAACTTAGAAATACTTAAATCTGAATGGTTATCCGAAACACACTTTTTAGATACATTGAACATACTAAAATAATTAAACGAGTGTATGAAATTATCGATGACAATCACGTTTCTTCCAGCGGTGCTTAGGTGCGTGCCGGCCTGGTTATTTTTACCGCGGTACCCCTAGTGACCCTGGGTTGCACGCCAGACTCGAGTCCAGGACTGTGGGATTTGTAAGCAAGGTTGTGATTGTGTGTTAATGGTACAGTCAGTTCTTGCACCTGGTAAAGCACAAAGTGTATAAAATGAAGGGTTAGAAAACAAAACATTGTATAAAACTGTTCGATTTAATACATTCAATATACATAACATTAATTAGCATTTTGTAGAGATTCAATTTATTAAAACATTACATAACTCAAAGGCCCAGTTTCCCTGAATTCTCGCTGACTTGGTTTGTGTTAAACATGGTGCAAATTTTAACTCTCAGCTGCTCATTACCTTCTCAATCATCTGTAGGTTAGCCTGTGTCCTACTGTTCCTAAGTTCTTCCAGCCTGTGTCATCTGCTTGCTATTTGTTGAGTGTCTTCTGTTCTATGTTAATTGTGTTACAACTACTTTGCCTTTCAGGTAAAAATGTAATACAGTTTTTTCTATTATGAAAATAAACATTTTGAATGTTGTATTATTTTATTACATTTTTAATGGGCCTTACAAAGGTAACAAAATACGTTAAGAAATAAATACAATATAAATAATCTATAAAAGGGATAAAACTTTAGAGTGAAACATCAGTCATCACTAATACCTTACCTAGTGTACATGTCTTTGACAGAGGCTTACAAAGCCAGGTGCAATCCAGGAGCGTTGCTACAACTAGAGGATCGTCTGCGGTTTCTTGGCTTGGGTTTCTTCTTCATAACACTTCTGACAGCTTTGCTGGCCATGTTCATCAGGGCAGATCTCTGAGTTTCGCTGTTATGTGTGTAAACGGCATCGATACTTAGTCTTTGAGGAGGGATGTCTCTTATTACATAATCCTCCAAATTTTTAAAACTGTTGGTGCGATTGTTAATGTAAAGATACTTTGAAATGTTTTCAATTTTCGTTTCAAAGTGCTCTTCATCGCCATAGTATGAAAAACAGTAAATTTTCTTTCCGCCGTTTTCCTTGTCTCTGAGGTTGAAACCAAATATTTGGGAGTTACCTAGAACAAGGGCATTAAATTACAGAAGAAAATCGTTTATTCACATGGCTTCTTAAAAGCTTTTCAGCTAGTCTGTGCGTCACAGTACACATTTTTCTTTTCAATTATATTATGCGATACAATTTTTTGTCAGTTAGCCACTGAAGTTATATCAAGTAGTATTCTGTTCTTGCTGACCTCTTTAAAAGTAAACCACATCAATGTTCAGTTAATTATGGCTCTTCTTAAAGCAGCAAAACATAGTTTGTCAACCTTCGAGTCATTCAATCACTCGATTATCCAGCCAATTTTCAGTGTTACTATGAATGTTTTTAACAACTAACTTTGCCCCTCTAAAGTACTCTGGGGGTGAGGGAATTGTGGTAGTTAAAAACATTTTTGTAGTTAAAAACATTTTCTGAATTAATAATTTCTTTAAGTGGGGATTATTGGCAATACTTAACGAGATATTTCAAATACAAAAGACCAATAAATAGTGATATTTTTAATTCACAAACGCCTTCAACAGTAATGCTGTCACCATCAGGCAAACTTGTTACATGGAAATTAAAATAACCAAAAATTAATATTTATATACAATTGCTGACAAAGAAAAACTAAATTCAAAAACACATGATTTAGAAATAAAATTATTACTACGTTAAAATGTGTATATATATATATATATAAATTAATTAATTAAATAAAAATAAAGAAAAAATTAGTATACCTTTTTGACGTTATTAGATCTATTAATTTTGAATTTATGATTGGTCCGTCTTCGTTGTTAAGTAAATAAATAAATAATTGTTTATTGCAAATTGTTTCATAATGTATGGCAATCGTCAGAAAAGTTGATTGAACTAAAATTCTTCCATTCACTCTCACATCTAAGTCCCTTTTATACATACAATTTTTTCAATCTCTCTCCCTCATTCATTCGAATTATCTCACTCTAGTTCCTAGTCGGTCAGCCAATTACCAGGTCACCCAGTTAAACGCCATAAACTCTAAATTCGTAAAAAAAAGTAAATTTGTTTTGTCCGTGTTGTTGATAAAATACGATTCCCAAGCGTTGAGGTATCTGGGTTTTATTATTTGTTTGAGTAATTTCAAATTTGTTGAGTTGAAGGAGTGTCCAGTATATATGGAGTGGGCTGACATGGTTGATTTTTAAAAACAAGGTATAAAGAACATCTAGCCCATGCCGTATGGGAAGAATGGAAAAATCAGCCATGGCAGCAGCCCTATATATACTGGACACTCCTTCAACACAACCAATTTGAAATTACTATCAAACAAATAGTAAAACAGATCCCTCAAACTTCATGTTTATCAACACCGAACAAAACGAATTTACTTAATAACGAAGACGGACCAATCATAAATTCAAAATTAATAGATCTAATAACGTCAAAAACTTAACGTTTATTTTATACTAATTTTTTCTTTCTTTATTTTTAATTAATTTTTTACATGTATACACATTATAACTTTTTTACTTAGTAATAATTTTATTTCTAAATCATGTGTTTTTGAATTGGGTTTTTATTTGTCAACAATTGTATATAAATATTAATTTTTGGTTATTTTAAGTCATAAGTCGTTTATTATCTTTCAACATTACATAAATGCAATAGACAAGGTCAATGATCTTAATTTAAAATTGAATATTGCTAATATTAAAATATTCTCTTAAGCTATAAGATGGGTTAATTATCAACCAGTCATATAATCTTCTTTTGAATATGTTGAGAGGCAACAGCTTAACATCATTATTTAATTGGTTATACAGTTTCAGACTTGTAATACTATGGCTATTTATATATTTACTTAATCTACTAAATGGGACAACTGCTAAAGACTGGTTTCGAGTATAATAACTATGGACATCTTTACGAACAAAGAGAACATGCAGTACAGGTTTTTTTTACATTGACTAGAACAAATACATACAATTTATCACAGTTAGAATTTTACTTTGCACAAAAAGTGGCTTACAATGAGCTAACCTAGGAGATCTTGGGATTATTCTAAGGGCTTTCTTCTGTATGATTAAAATATTTTCTATTTGACTGCTGTTTCCCCAAAGAATTAGGCCATAGCTAATAATTGATTGGAAAAATGCAAAGTAACTTATACGTAAATATTCTAATGGTAACAATGTTGTCAAACTCCTAAGCAAAAATATAACTCTTGAGAGTTTTACACTTACGTTGTCAATATGAGGTAACCATGTTAACTTTCTATCTAGACTTAATCCTAATATCTTGATTTCTGTGTCAATCATGTCATACTTATGAAAATGCCTTAAACTACATAAAAGATTTTGTGTTTTACCCTGATTTAAGACTAGACCGTTTGCTTCGAACCAATTCACTAATTTCCATGTAACAAGTTTGCCTGACGATGACAGCATTGCTGTTGAAAGCGCTTGTGAATTAAAAATATCACTATCTATTGGCCTTTTGTATTTGAAATATCTCATTATTTTCTAAATTATTTATAATCAAAAATGAGGAAATTGGATGGGTAGTCTATTACACCCAAATATATTTTCTTCCAAAGGAAACATTTACAATAATAACAATGAAGCAAAGTCCTTGAAGAGGTTACAGCTTTACAAAATGGTTAGTTATGGCTAGTTATTAATAAAGAGGAAAATGTGTTTCTGCGTTCTGAATGTGCAATACAGGATAAATAAAGTGTTTGAATAAAATTGGCAACAATGATAAAATGTAAAATCGACTAACAAGGTGATAAAAAAGTAGTTATGGATAGCAACTAGGCTATGTTTGACTAATATAGGCTACTTACTTTCATTGTTTGCAAAGATTAAAACATGAGTTATTGTTTGTAATGGTATAAGTTCTACGTGTTTGTAGGTCTTTTGAGTTGAAACTTGGCCAGCTTTATTCAATTTTTTCAAGGTGTCTTGTTTTTTTGATTTCACTTTTGCAACCTACAACAAAATTAAATTTTGATTACAAAAATAAATTACTCAAATACAATCATCTGATACATTCCAGTAATGGGGGAAAAACAAAAACTCTTTGTTAGTAATAATAAATATGAAAAAATAAAAATGTACATTTTTAATTACAGTTAAATTATACTGATCTGGTTGGTGAGTAAATAAATGTACATTATACTTAAATGTTACTTAAAAAGAATGGAACATAAATACCAATGGTTTAATGTACTTACTCAAAAAACTCATCTAATTAATATAAAGGTTTGGATATTAATAAGTTTTTAAGTTTCTTTGTAGACACAGAAAAGTATTATGGATTGAACGGATTATAGATCCAAAAAGAGAGCATTATAAAATGTTATGCCATCATAGAAAGGTTTCTTTTCATATAATTTAAGATTATGATCTGTAAAAGCAAATCAAAACATCTTTATTTGTCATGCATTTACATACATATAAATAGTGTCATTAACTTATTATTATAGTAAATATTATTACAATGTAAACAAAAGAGACATTTTTGAAATTATAAATAGTAGTTTTAAAGAAAACAATATTACTGGTTATATTACATTGAATTAATATTATAATTGGTTTACAGTGATATAAAAGCCCATAGTAAGTTTAATTCAATATATCATTAAAAATAACAAATATTTTACACACAAATTTTGTTTTAAGTTCTCAAATTAAAAACCAGTCTCATTTATCTGAAAACAATTCATCTAATGAATAATAGTTTTTTTAATAAGTACTCTTTTAACATTTTTTTGAAACAAGTTTTCCCTATATTATGTTTATATTATTTGGTAGATTAACGGTATTTAAAAACTTTGAACCCATGTAAGTTGCCGGTTTTTGTTTAAAAACTTAAATTATGCTGAGATAGATCGATTTGATTTCTATTACGGGTGTTATAGGAATGGAATTTATTACGTAAATCTAAAGTGTGGAACTGATTGTTTACTAACATGGTACAGTCCATTATATACTGATTGTAAACTGTCAAAATACTTAGTTCTGAGAATTGTTCTTTTACTGAATCTAGGGTGTGAAGGTTTAATATAATTCTAATAGCATTCTTTTGAAGTAAGTTCCCCTATTTCTTGTATTGTAGCAATGATTTTGACCTACGGTAACCTTACAATTTATTGGAATTCTTGTATTACGTCCCTGACGGAAACGCTCTCCGTGTCTGCACTCCTAGACTCGTGTTACAAATGCGTAAACCTTTTAAGTCCTCAGACTGATTATTCTAACCCACAGGCCCATCTACTAATGTTTGATCTAATATACAAGTAGTAAAATAACGAAGACGTGATCGCGATTCGCAAAAGAGGCTTTCAAGAAAGATGATCCACATTATAGCACTCACGGCTTTAAGAATTAACTAAGATTCGGCCAAGCAGTATTAATTTATACAGAAAAACGGACATACCAAATACAGTAGAGTCTCGATTATCCGACCTAAACCGGCCCCGGCAAGGTCGGATAACACGGAAATCAGTAAAAACGACGTTGAAAATGTGTTAAAGTAATTTTATTTACACATAAGAATCTTTTAAAATACATGTAGCGTACTAAAACAATGCTTACAGTCGGGTAGGAAAGTGCGGTCACTGACCTGTCACCGCACGCGCGAGTACAATGCGTACAGTCGTGTAGGAAAGAGGCTGCATCGTGTAGGAATCTGCTGCGTACAGTCTGGTGTGATGAAAGGGGCTGTTTCGGGCAACAGCCTTCTGCGAAAACTCGTGATAACATTACATTACATTGAGAAGGGGCGGTCTGATCCTGATGCACGTCAGCCTTTAGGACTTATTAGCTCCCCTTATGTTGGTGTAGAGAGGTGCTACTCAAAAAGATTTGTGAGCTCTAAGAACTCCGAAATCCTTCTCACAAGTCCCTCTTCCGCTAACTTACCACCCTTAGTCATCTCACCAAAAGTAGCCGTTCTTTCCTGCTCCAGACCATGACAATCGAAGAGAATGTGTTCAGCAGTTTCATCATGCAGGCCACACTTCCTGCTTGCAGGGACCCCGTCAAAGACTCCACACCTCTGTAAGTGCAACCTGAGGCCACAGTGACCAGTGATGAGTCCAATTATCAGCCGCAGTCTGTCCCTCTTGAGGTGGAGCAGATCTGATGCTATGGTGCTGGAGGGTTGAGAGAGAACCAACTTACTCATGCGATGGCCCTGAACAAGCTGCCACGTCCTCTCATGCTCCGTTCTTACCCACGCTCTGATGAGTAGATGGACTGCACTACTGGGAACTCCACAGAAAGGTTAGGGTCCCACTAGCTTTGTGATTGCTGCATTATTAGCTAATGCGTCTGCACCTTCATTATACCTTCAATACCGAGTGTCCTGGTACCCAACACAAGGTGACCATGTTGGCGTACCCATTGAGAAAGTGTACTATAGCAGTCCCAAACTAACCTGGACCTAAATTCGCAGGAATTTAGAGCATTAAGGGCCGCTTGACTATCGAAAAATGTTGATAGACTTGTTTCTATAACCAAGTCTAAGGTTTTCCTGAGCACACCATAGTATTGCAGTAACCTCAGCCTGAAACACTGAGTGATGCATTCCCATGGGGATACAAGCTTCCATCCTAGGGCCTCTGCACCATACGCCAGCCCCAGTACCCTTCTCACCTTTAGAACCATCGGTGTACCACTCCATTTGTGCCCGAACTTGTGATAAATGACCGATAGTAAATTGCCCCAGTAGGTCGGATAACCGAGACTCTACTGTATACCAGAAAAAAATACTTACCTCGATTACATCGTTGAATAAGAACAGCATCAAATTTGCCCCTGTACTCTGGGACTTATCTGTGATTTCAATCACAAAAATTTGATCGATGAATTTTCTCTGGTGAGCAACCACATTTGGCTAAAAATTAAATACGATACATACATTAGTATACAGGGATACATAGTGGCAGGTTGGAATCATGTGCAACTCTGGAGCTTATCACTCCGCTGCCGCGGGTTTCATCCCCGCACTCATTAATTATATTTGTAAAGTGACTATACGGAAACGCTAGGTAGAGGTCGATGTAGAGTGGTAGGGAGAACTTTCCCCTCTTTAAACAAGAAAAACTTTACATTGAATAGGTATACATATCAGTGTTGCTGTTTCCTGCATAACATAGCTAGCATACATTGTTACTGCAAAAAAAATATTTATAATTTTTTTTGTCTAACTTACGTTTTTATGTGGCAACACATCTTCAAATGTTGTGTTGACCACACAATACTTCTTGAGAGACTGTACAGTGCTGGGGTCAGGGGAATTCCACAAAAATGGTTTTCATCCTACCTCATGGGCAGAACGCAACAAACTAAAGTGGGAGAGGTGTTGAGCGACCGGAAGTGCCTGAGTCATGGAATACCTCAGGGATCTGTACTTTCGGGACCACTTTTTCTTATTTATGTAAATAGCTTGTGTAACGGTGATTTTAAAGGGAAGCTTGTATCATTCGCAGACGACACAGCGTTGTTCTATAAAGCAGATCGGTTTCAGAATTGAGAGAAAATTCAACGACATAGATGCATTAAAATATGGTTCACTCAACACTTTATGGTCATGAGCCCAAAACAAAATTTGTTATTTTCAGTCCCAGGAAAACACTTTATTTCGCTTCTCCATTAATATACCACAACATTCTATGTCCAAAATAAACTGTTCCTGTCCATTAATCGAACAAGTAAATGACATTAAATACCTTGGTCTATATTTAGATTCTTGTTTATCTTGGAAAGTGCATATTAACTACTTAAGAGACAAACTAGTACAATATGTAAGGTTATTTTATGTGATGAATACTGTATGTTATTCTGAGTTGTTGAAGACAATATATTTTGCCTTAATTAGTTCTAAGCTTGAATATGGACTTTGTGTGTGGGGAGGACATACTTAACTTCATTAAAACCCTTGATTATTTTGCAGAAGTGCTTTATTAGATTCATTTTAAATAGACATAGGTTAGAACATACAGACCAGCTTTTTAAAATCACTAATATTTTACCATTAAGAAGTTTATACATATTTAAAGTGTTAAGAGATTTTTATGTTAGAAGTGGAAACAATAACAAAGTTCAAACGTGCAAAAGACAAACCGTAGAGCCTTGGATGTCGATGTACGAAACCTAATTTGACACTATACAAAAATACTATACTTATCTAGCCCCAAAATTCTTCAACAGCCGGACGGATACAATTGAACAAACAAACAATAGAAATAATTTGAAAAGCGATCAAAATTTTTATTTTAAATCACAACAACATAGAAATTTTCTTTTCATCAATAGAGTAAAGACAACAAAACAAAAGATACAAAAGTCAATTAACAACACAAAGCAAAAGTCGCAAATCAGTAGTAGATTTTAAGTTATTTCAGTTTGAATAAAATTAACTAGGCCAGCCACGCAGCCAACAAACCCGCATCAACAAAAGTGCAAGTCCCAAACAGGTAGAATTACCTCGGGATAATTTTGTTATTGTTTCTAATTAATTTAGTTAATTTTGTTATCCAGTAATATTAGAAAATAGTTAAGTTACGTTGTAAATTTTGTGAAATTGTTGAGTACGTATATGTTTTACGAATGTATTATATACTGTATTGTTGTATTGGGAAGAAACAATAAATTCATTCATTCATTCATTCATTCAAATAGAAACTAGACAATTTTTAAATTTATCAAATTATATTTAGAACATTTTTAATGTTCATCTTCTAAATATAAACACAAATTTGTTCTTTTTGTTTGTTATAAGCTAGTTGCTGTGTAAGGTGTGAGCTACAAACCATCAAGCTTCTTTTCTATTGCGAATGGAATTCAAGGTTTATTTATTGACTAAGGCTATTTGTACATTTATTTGACTTTGATAATATTGAATTAGAATCTTCCATCAAATCTTAATTTGTTGAAATTAAATGCCTAGTTAATTAATTCTATGTTTTCATAAAACTTACCGGGCAGTCTTCTATTTGATTGTATATATCAAATAATTGTTCTTGTTCTTGACATTCAGCCTTTCTGTCGTTCATCAGTTGAAGAATGCTGGTGACTATGTCGATAACATCAAGAACAAGTTGTTTGTTGGAATCTTCATTGTCTGTGTTATTGTTCAGTTCTTAAACATATTACATATTTTGAATGTTCATTCTATAATTGTTCTAGTTTTTTTTTAAATTTAGTGTTAAAAATACTGAATTTGAGCAATAGAAACATCTTTAAAATCTAGGGATGGGGACTTTTCAAATACAAAATTAATTTGTACAGTTTGTCATTTCAAAGATGCGGGAGAACCTTTCTTAGGCTAAATAAAGGGGGAAGTCCTCTGAAATAATTATTTATGAGTTTTGTATCTGAAAACTAATTTGATTTGATGCAGTAACAGATCCAGGATTGACTCAAATGTGGGGGTCCTAGGAGTATGAAATGTTTTAAGGACGCCTTCTCTCCTCAAAATTTGGTAATTTCAGTGTTAAACGGTTTTTTTAGACTGTTTCAGACTCTAATAAACAGGATTTTCGTGATGGGAAAACTATGCACAACCCAATCAATAGTTTCGACTCAAATGCTAGGGAACTCAGTTAGCCCCCTTAGCACTTCTTCCTTGGCACCACCACTGGTTTAAATCAGAAAACAATTCTTGATGTTATGAAATGTGTGTGGACTCCCCATGGATAATATGCGTTCTAACATGTTAGAGAGAGTTGAGTAAAGTTAACGATGCTAGGATTCTTACCTATACCATTAATAGCTGTACTGTTAAGAAACAAGTTGGATACCTTTTAAAAGAAGAGAAATACTAGCCAATCGCTGTATGGGTCTAATGAATAAGTTGTGATGATCTCCTTTTATCTTTATCTTGATTTTCCATGTCCTTAAAAGGGTTTGGAAGCGCAAGCTGTTTACTTCACATTGCTTAAGCATTTTGTGAAGCTCCTCGAAACTGTTAGAGTAGGTCACATATTCCTTCAAAAGCTTATTCTTCTGAAATACAACATCATTACTTGACATACGGTACATTTTATACCAAGATGCAGTGGCGTAGATAGACTTTTATCAAGGGGGGATACAATTATAGTACCGGGGGTTCGGTCGGGGTAAAAGTTTGAAAATTCACATCATCTCAGGTGCATTTAAAGGCTCATTGGGTCAATAGTTTTCATTCAATAATAAAATTTTAACCCGCACAAACTTAAGTACCAGAAGTAGCTTGGTAAAATTCACGCATATTTCTCGGCAATGTACATATTTTCCCGGTGCACTTCCACTGTTGCAGAGGATCGTTTTACGCCCACAGTCCGTACCAATCCTTGTTTAAAGTCCGCGATCCTTCCCGATCGCTGCTTTACGCCCGCGGTGCGTTCCGATCGCCTTTTTAAACCCTGCGATACATTGCCTGCGACACTTTTCGATCGTCCTTTTACGCCCGTGGTACGTTATAAGGGATACTTATAAACCCCACGATACTTTCCGAGAGCCGTTTCGCAGATGCACTACGTTTTGACGGTCGTTTCATACCCGCGGTAAGCTTCGAGGACCTAATTATACCCACAACACCGATATAAGGGCCGATTTTTTCCCGGTTACACCCTGAATTCACGCATATTTCCCGGTCTGTGGCCACCCTGTCATTCCTAAGAGGGGGGGATATATCCTCCTGATCCCCGATACCTACGCCACTGCCGAGATGACATTTTATAAAGGCCATGTCTGTGTTGGTGTCCGGCAATTTGAGTTTGCAATAAACAAAGTGATATAAATAACTATAAATTTTGATTTGATTTATGTTATAATTATGTTTCCTGAGAATATATATATAACATAAATAAAATATTCACCAACATAATACTAGGAATAAACATCTCATTGATGTTCCCTACTGTAGATTGGACAAAACTAAAAATAAAAATACTTATGTTGTACTAGGGCCAAAATTGTTGTTGAATCACCTCCCGAAATATGTACAGGAACTCAATATAGTTGAAGTAAAAAGAAATTATACAATTGGTTGATTTTGAACCCATTTTATGATATCTGAGAATTCTTTGCTATCGATACAAATATGGTACAGATGTAAATTGTAATGTACCTGTAAAGTAAAAGTAAAAGAACCTGATGTCTCTATTTTTAATGTATTGTAAGTTAGCCTAATTGATTCTTGTGATTATAATCAATATTTTAATGTTCATGTCAATTATTGACTATGTTTGACTTTGTCTACTGCATGTATTTGCTTAATGACAAATAAACAGATTTGATTGATTTGATATACTAAATATTTTAAAGCTGTTCTCACAATTTCTTCTGTTATAGACTTTGGAACTTTGAATTTGACAACAGTTTCATTTGTAAATTTAGGTATTGCTCCTCTTGCACTAGTCATTAGACCAACAATTTCAATTTGTTTAAGTTGTATTTTGTTTGGTAGAATTTAGATAGGCGTTTATAAATTTTCATGTTTTCTTCATTAATTTTGATCAGTTTCAAATTCAATTGTGTGATCTAAAATTGTTCCAATAGAAATTTTAATACAAATAATGTCAATTATTCTGATGCTTCCCTTGTCAGCAAGGCTGTGGACTTCATATACTTCAAAACCGTTTTCTTTATTAAACATTTTTTATTTCCTATGATTTGAAAAAGCTGAAGTTTGATCCTGTAATTACTGGACACCCTGTATATATCCCTACTCTAGTGCAGCTTTGTCGGTGCTCTCCTCTTCTTACAAAGTTAAGATTATTATTGTACACCCTGTAAATGTGAGTTTAAAGACTTACTAGCTGTACAAATATATCCAGTGCTCCCACACCAGCAACCGGTTGATTTTTATCACCCAGCCAGTTTTTAAGTCCTTTGATCAGTTGCTCGTTAATTTGTTTGTGGATTGTCAGGAGGTGTTCCAGGTTAGAAAATATTATTTTGGACTCAATTTGGCTCAAAATTGGTTCTCTTGGTTCGGTTGACAGTTCTTGTAGCTGAAATCAATAGATCAAACGATTAAAAATATTCAAAACACTCATCACACTCACTATCATTCCATATTCACCTTATATTATATAAATATATACTATAAATTTGGTTGTATAAGTGACTGACTGACTGAATGAGTAAATGTTTAGGCACTTCCCGGCATGCTACCCCCTCAACCGTATACTCTTTTTGAAGCTTTTGGTGTTAAACTATCAGGAACAATCTGTAAACATTCATTTTTTGAGGCTCTGACAAGTTGGCGGACAAAAAAGATGACGTCTACAAATCTGCCCTTGTACTTAGCCGGTATTTTGATCTTCTATCTGGTGAAAAATTGTTAGTGTAAAACGAAAAATGTATTGAATTATGAACCTCATTTTCAAGCTAGTTCTACATAAATTATGATAGGTTTTTGTGCGTTCTAGAAAAACCTCCTAGACCCCCCGGTATGTTAGTAGAGCCCACCCCTCCCACCAGGAAGGGACAACCTAGTAACACGTAGGCTATATGTCATTAGATACTTGTAGTTTGGAAAATGTGTACGTATTCATGAAGTTACTCACTCTAACCAAATGTTGTAAACATTCCAGGTAGTTTTTCTCAGTATCACATAACTCTTTGTAAATGAACTCTCGCTTTTCATTTCTTTTCTTCTCTTTTTCAGTTTCACCTTCAGGGGAATCTGTAATTGTGTTGAGAATCCGTTCAGTACTTTTTGATGAAAACGTATAGTATATTAGGTTTGTTCACTAAACCTGCCAAACACTTGTAATTAGCATTATCATTATCAAGATTAATAATACAGTCAAATTGCACTATTTCTTTGTGATCCCTAAGGCACTTTCTCTTTAAGACGATAGCATAAAATGACTGCTAAAAAGTTATGGGATTTAGCATTTTATAACAGTGGCTTTAAACTATTTCCATGCAACATATAGTTACTCATTTGTATATTAAGTTTACTTTGACAATTTATTTTAAATTAATTATTGACTTTAAACTGTGTTGCAGTTTCTGTTTTTCACAAAGTTACAAAGCGAATCGAGGACTTTGTATATGAGATAGCGTCAGTCCCAATTTACACAGATTTGTAAAGCTCTACTGCAGTGTCAATTCAATACATAGTACACATACATAATCAATTTTTAAAGAACATACAAGTAAATACTGAGAAATGTATTCTGCGTTATCTGTGCATATAATTTAATGGTGGAGTAAAAAGAGTTGTCCCACCGAAGAAACCCTCACTGAAAAAGGGACATGTCTCCAAAGTAAACAGGTTTGGGGTGCTCCAAAAATGGACATTTGCAGGATAAAATGTTCACGATCTTTGAAGATTTTGAATTTTGCCTTTAAGAAAAAAAACTACATCTCAACACAGTATCATGTTGTCACTTGCAATGAAGCTGTTGTTAGGAGGGTGTGATCAAAATTCTTGCGAGTATGTTTTGTATCACGGCTTCGCCACCATAGGGGACAAGAGGGACGCGTACTTCCAATGTTTCTTAAAATTTGTACAAAAACAAAGAAAACACACATTTTTATTTGCAATTAAAAATAATTCATTTTTTGTTACCTAAAAACGTATTTATGAACATTTTTTGTAGAAAGGGTATTGAACAATTACATAAATACTTAACAAAACTCGAGTCAGGACAGTCAAAGAGAACACTGCCCCTGATTCACGGCACTGGGTTGACAGACGGCTTCAGTGTTTGACGGGCTTGGCATAACTAAGCACACTGCAGTGTGTTATGTGCACACAAATAGTTAAACAGCCGAAATAAAAGAAGTTGCCAAAACGTTCATTTCTATGAATAAAAGCAGAAGGAACATTTGGGTTTATTAAAAGGAAAAACTATACTAATACAATGTTGTTTTTGTGCTTGCTTTTGAACGGGTAATTTTATTTTAGACATGGCCCTGCTACCCAAAAGACCCGCTTTGTATAGCTTAATTCGTCAATTTAAATAATTAGTAGACTTTTTTCACACTATTAAAATAATTTTGTATTTCAGTATACAGTAACTGATTACCAAATCTCGTCAACCGATTTCAATATCTGAAATATTAGTTATTAAAAAAAGCTATTTGCAGGGTGGTTACAGACCGAAACCCGAAATATGCGAATTCTGGGTGTAACCGGAAAACAACCTATTGTGTTGCAAATGCGAGTTTATCCCTGGGCGTAGCTGGTATGAACGACCGGCCAAAAAAAACGTTGGGCGTATTTGTAGTTTAACGCATCGCTGGTCTGAAACATCTCGGCACGCATCAAATAAAAAAAGGCTGCATCGGAAAGGGTATTGAACAATTACATAAATACTTAACAAAACTCGAGTCAGGACAGTCAAAGAGAACACTCGCTCGTCTCGGATTCACGGCACTGGGTTGACAGACGGCTTTGCAGTGTTTGACGGGCTTGGCATAACTAAGCACACTGCAGTGTGTTATGTGCACACAAATTATAGTTAAACAGCGTCGAAATAAAAGAAGTTGCCAAAACGTTCATTTCTATGAATAAAAGCAGAAGGAACATTTTTGGGTTTATTAAAAGGAAAAACTATACTATTACAATGTTGTTTCTGTGTGCTTGCTTTTGAACGGGTAATTTTTATTTTAGACATGGCCCTGCTACCCAAAAGACCCGCCTTTGTATAGCTTAATTCGTTCAATTTAAATAATTAGTAGATTTTTTTCACACTATTAAAATAATTTTGTATTTCAGTATACTTAACTAGTGCCCACCCATTACTCGTGATAATTTCTTTCTATTCCTCTTAATATCTGTATAATATTAATTAATTACATTAATAATTGTTCTGTGAAACTATAAAGAGATATTTATAACTATATCTATTTAGACCTAAACATGTTGTTTTTAATTTGTATAACCATCTATACCAAATTTGTTTACGTATTTAATGTTTGGACATAAATAACTTTAGGCCTAAACCAACGGTTTTCAAGGTAAATTTTGATTTTGATGTAAGAGTGGTTTAGTCCAAAATAAAACTAAAAAACCCAGTTTTCAAGGTCACAAATATAATCTTTTCCCAGGGGAGTGGACCTGGACCCTCCAAAGTTTTGATGGTGATTCTTGTGAGTATGTTTCGTATAACACAACTTCGAGTAATTTCGACTGTTCTATACCAGGCTGTGCGATTGCTGATTTGTTATACCACCACAGATATACAAATGTTAATGGGAATTGTCAGCCACATATAGGTCCTTAAGCTTAAGCAAACCAAAGTTTCTTGTAGTTCTGATCTAATATACTGAATGAACAGTTTGTCACTTACTACTCCTGAAAATAAGTGCAAGTGCTGAAGGAAGTCAGATTGACACAAGCCTTAACCCTGCGCGCCCCTTCAAGCACTTCACGGAGGTTTCCTAATAAATATTTTATTGAATTGACATGTTTTCAAGCATGTATATCAATCGTCCATTATTTGATCTAAAATTTTCATTCATCCACATCTAGATCCCTTTCAAACATACAGGATGATTCTAAAATAGGGCACCAAATTTCAGGGGTGGGTTCCTTATGCAAAAACAATGAAAAAAGTTCCTATGAACATGGGTTCTAAAATTCTTCGTTACCTCGGTAGCCGCCGTTTTGTATTTTTTACTTAAAAATTTATATCTCCAGAACGGTTTGACAGATTGCATTCAAACTTGGTATAGTGTTTATGTGTCACAAGGTCAATTTAAGAAAAATAATTATTTCATAAAACCTTACAGAAACAAAATGGCGGCTGTTTAAATTTTTCAAATTAAAATACCATAAAAATGGTGCATAATACAAAAAATTTACAAGAATAAAAAAGTTGTACTTTTTTAATCTTACATAAAGATACAAACTCATTTTTCCGAACTTTACATTAATACTTTCACTTTTTGTGTCCTTTTACAACTGGTACATTACCAGTTGATCTTTGATGTTCACCTCTTAGGTGTACAAGTCGCACCTGTCAAACAGGTGAATAATCTTTACAGTCAGCTGATCCAAAAGTGAGAACTATTACCGTGGGTTTAAAACAGCTGTTTTCAATTTTAATTGTTAACCAGCTGATAGCTAAAAGTAAATTTATATTTATTAACCCATAAATTTTTACGCTTTCTTGATTGATTTTACGTTATTGTGACTTTTGGTAAAATGGTTTAGTATCATTATCAAGAACAAGGGTATGATATTTATGTAAGCAATGGAGTTGGCCAAGAGGCAGCAGCGATTGTATTTGCCGACTTTTCCTAACAGACAAAAACCAAACCATCATACTTTAGCTTCCCCTTTTCGAAAGCTTTGTGAGACTGGGAATCTGCAAGTTAAAACAGAAAAGCAAGGAAGACCACGATACATGAGAACAATCGATCTGGAGGAAAATATTCATCATTATAATGAACCATTTTAACAAAAAGTCACAATAACCTAAAATCAATCAAGAAAGCGTAAAACAGTTTATGGGTTAATAAATATTAACTTTACTTTTAGCTGTCAGCTGGTTAACAATTAAAATTGAAAACAGCTGTTTTTAAACCTAATGCGGTAATAGTTCTCACTTTTGGATCAGCTGACTGTAAATATTATTCACCTGTTTGATAGGTGCTACTTGTACACCTAAGAGGTAAACATCAAAGATCAACTGGTAATGTACCAGTTGTAAAAGGACACAAAAAGTGAAAGTATTAATGTAAAATTGGAAAAATGAGTTTGTACCTTTATGTAAAATTAAAAAATACAACTTTTTTATTCTTATAATTTTTTGTATTATGCACCATTTTCATGGTATTTTAATTTGAACAATTTAAACAGCTGCCATTTTGTTTCTGCAAGGTTTTATGAAATAATTATTTTTCTTAAATTGACCTTGTGACACATAAACACTATACCATTAGTCTGTCGGTCAAACTGTTCTGGAGATATAAATTTGTAAGTAAAAAATACAAAATAGCGGCTACCGGATAACTGAAGAATTTTAGGACCCATGTTTATAGTGACTTTTTAATTTTACATAATACAAACTATTTTACAACTTGATACAAACTCATTTTTCCGAACTTTACATTAATACTTTCACTTTTGTGTCCTTTTACAACTGGTACATTACCAGTTGATCTTTATTCACCTCTTAGGTGTACAAAATTACGCCTGTCAAACAGGTGAATAATCTTACAGTCAGCTGATCCAAAAGTGAGAACTATTATCGCATTAGGTTTAAAACAGCTGTTTTCAATTTTAATTGTTAACCAGCTGATAGCTAAAAGTAATTTATATTTATTAACCCATAAATTTTTACGCTTTCTTGATTGATTTTACGTTATTGTGACTTTTGGTAAAATGGTTCAGTATACATTATCAAGAACAAGCGGTATGATATTTATGTAAGAGTACAATGGGTTGGCCAAGGGCAAAGCGATTGTATTTGCCGACTTTTCCTAACAGACAAAAACCAAACCATCATACTTTAGCTCCCTTTTAAAGCTTTGTGAGACTGGGAATCTGCAAGTTAAAACAGAAAAGCAAGGAAGACCACGATACATGAGAACAATCGATCTGGAGGAAAATATTCATCATTATAATGAACCATTTTAACAAAAGTCACAATAACCTAAAATCAATCAAAGCGATAAAACAGTTTATGGGTTAATAAATATTAACTTTACTTTTAGCTGTCAGCTGGTTAACAATTAAAATTGAAAACAGCTGTTTTAAACCTAATCATTAATAGTTCTCACTTTGGATCAATGACTGTAAATATTATTCACCTGTTTGATAGGTGCTACTTGTACACCTAAGAGGTAAACATCAGATCAACTGGTAATGTACCAGTTGATAAAGAACACAAAAAGTGAAAGTATTAATGTAAAATTGGACAAATGAGTTTGTACCTTTATGAAAAAAATAACTTTGTTATTCTTATAATTTTTTGTATTATGCACCTGTTTTTCAGGTATTTTAATTTGAAAAATTTATGTACCATTTGTTTCTGTGGGTTTATGAAATAATTATTTTTTCTTAAATTGACCTTGTGACACATAAACTTATACAAGTTCGAATGCAATCGGTCAAACTGTTCTGGAGATATAAATTGTAAGTAAAAAATACAAAATGGCGGCTACCAGATACGGTGTTGGACCATGTTTACAGTAACTTTTTCATTTTTTGCATAAGGAACCACCCTCAAATTTGGCCTCCTATTTTAGAATCGCCCTGTATAATAATTAAATCTATATATAAAATAAGACTTTTGTCTGTACATTCACAAAGAATCCATCAGTTTTGGTTATTTGGTGTTCATATACTTTGCATAAACCGAAACTGGTTAACAAAAATTTCTGTCTGTCTGTCGGTCTGTCTGTGTCTGTCTGTCTGTCTGTCATCTGTCTGTCTGTAACGTTTTAAGGCATCTTGGACCGCTTATAACTCAGAATCTACTGAAGCTATGGCGGTGAAACTTCGTTTTAGGGTTAAGCCCATTGCGCAGTGTGCAGTTATATTTATACCCATACAACATCCACAAAATAAATAGCGAGGGGCCAAAGTGGGCACTTTGCGATTTTAAAGAATTTTAGACGCTTATAACTTCGAAAATCACGCTGAAGCTATGGCGGTGAAAAACTTTGTTGAAATTAAATAATCACTCAGTGTCTTTAGCTAAACTTTAGGTCCATATAACATCCTCAAAACGGTCGGAACGGGAGTAACTATGACTCTCACAAGGTAGCTAACACTTATCTATATAAATAAAATAAGACTTTGTCTATAAATTGCAAAGAATCCATCGGTTTTGGTTATTGGTGCTTATATATACTGGATAGACCGAAACTGGTGTCAAAAAAATCCTGTCTGTCAGTCTGTAACGTTTTAAGGCATAGGCTGCTTATAACAAAATTGGGTGAATCTATAAGTGGCTTTACTTTAAGGGTTTAGCTCATTACGCAGTGTGCATTAGCTGTATTTAATACCCATACATCATCAAAAATAAAGCGAGGTTCACTGAACCGTTTTAGATTTAGGACCCTTATAAAGTAAAATTGGCTAAACTTCGCGGCGACCAACTATGTTTAAGGGTTAGCCCATAGCATTATTATAGCTATATTTCTTCTCGCAACATCCACACCGAGTAAACTAACAGAGCTTAAATTAAATTAGGATATATAGAAAACCTTTTTTGTTAGAGCCTATTTTACAAAATTTGTTTTCTTGAAATATACACAGTTATGTTATAAAAGTAGTTTATATCACGGTGGTTTTACCACAATAATTATTATTTACCTATATTTTGTTTCTTACAACATCCACAAAATAATGAGGGACCAAGTGGGCACTGATAGCGTTTTCAAAACATATTGGGCTTTATAACGGAACGACTACCTTGATGAAGTGAGGAAACTTGTTTATAAGGGTTTAACCCTCGCGGTGTGTCTTTACCTATATTTTATCATACAACATCCTGCAAATAAATGCGAAAGGAACTGATGGGCACTGATAACGTTTTGAAGCACTTCAACGAGCCCAATTTCGAAATGAGGAGAAGAAGTAAGGGCGTGTTCCCAATTTCAGTGATGGAAACCACCCGAGCAACAACCTGTACATGCAAAAGGCTTTACAGTCATGATACTATAATATTTTATCGTGGCGAAACCGCGAATTTTGCTTAGTTCCTACTATTCCCATTGACTCAAATTTTTCCAGTTTACCCCTGTCAGTCTGTTTGTTTACCGAGTCTCCCAATTGTGTGCAAAAAACTGTAAAATGCTTCTGCGACCAAAATTGGTTTTAGACAAGGCTTTCAACCTTGGGGCAATTTTGATCGAATTTGGAAGTCTGTTGACCAACTGAACTCCTGCCTGTGAGGGCTAACGTTCATGAACCATCGTTCTATGTCTCCCAGTTTGATAGTTCTCCCTGTCTCTGGTTTCGTAAGAGTATACATATATACCTCTTTCAAGGTCGCATTTACATTTTAAAAAAAGACATGTTTCTAAAATGTAGAGACAGGGTAAAGTCAACAGTTTCAATTTTGAATGCTGGTCTGCACAACTCTCTCCATTGTAGTTTTTCGATTGTTCGCACTGCTTGTTTTTGAAGAATGAACACTCTGGAAAAGTTTTTGCTTGAGTCAAATTCCTCCGGCTAATAAATCAATCTTTTAAGTTGAAAACCTGTCAGAATACCTCTCCATAATCTATCTATGAATTGTAATCAGTTGCTGATTTGCCATGTTCAAACCTACTAACAGAGTGAGACTTAAAGCTTTATATTTGCTTGGAGAAAACGTCCGTGAGTGCCCATTGCATATAGGTAAAATCGTTATAATGTTGTTACATAAATTTCATTTACATATATATTTGTTGAGATGATTAGGTGGTTTCAGGGTATTACATTCTATAAATGCTTTCTAGAACTCATTTTGGAATAAACAAATATTAAAAATTTCAATTTTACATCATTCAATACAAAATAATCCAAACATTGTATAATAATAATTATTAACACTGTATTATTAAACACGTTTAAAATCCATTCACTAATGTTACTAACTTGTTATATGAGCCAAAAAATATGCTCATACATAATTATGTATGTTTGTGTGCAACCGGAGGAAACTTCCGTGAGCACCCGGTGGTGTTTTCAAATTTAAGCGCCTGACGCAGAGTTAACTTGGCAACAGCTTCATAATCAATATAGAAATAACTCAGAAGTTGATGATGATTTGATTGAATTTAGCACCTAAATTCACTTTGTCGTATTAGTGACATAGTCAATCACGAAGATCTAACACCGCGTCACAGTTGAAATGAAGTTACCGCTAGACGTCTCGACCTCGCTGTGGAGAGTCACCGGCTACTGAGGAACGTTTTGCAGTAACTTCATTTCAACTGTGACGCGGTGTAAACCGGAAGCCTTAGATCTTAGTGATGACACCGGCAACGAAAGCTTAAGAGTTAAAATAGTCAGTTATTTTCATAATCAATGCCTCAACGAAGGACTATCAAAACTACAAAGCAAACCTTTTAGTGTCGAGCTTTTGTTCACAAGGTTCTAATTTGTTTTTGTTGAATTTGGGGGTTTTCTATTCTGTATGAAATACTTGAGTACTTGAGTTTGTTAAGAATGCTATTTTTCTTTTGTTTGAAGGTTGTTGACGGAGTCAGATTCCAGATCGCGAAACGTTGTGTACATTTTGTTCACTCAAAAACGATTAAAAGCGTCTGTAATAATAGTTTGCTCCTTTTTTTATTGAACTCCATTGTGTGGTTCGGTATTATACGTTTCAGAGCCTAGTGTACGGCTTGAATATACCACTTTTTAGACTGTGAAATCTTATCACAGTATATTTTTGACATTAGTTGCTTTGTTTATGTTTGTTGGGCAAGAAGATTCGTCAGTCATCATGATCACTTTACTGGTTAATCGAGGTTCTACTGTTAGGACAAAGTAAGCTAGTTTGTCTTTAATGTATGAGTAATTTAATTGACTTACTTGTGCTTTGATCGAACGATTGGGTGTTTGAATAATCTAATACCAAAGTTGGGTGAAATTTATTAGCTTTAAAAGTATATACAAGAGCCCATTCAAGTTTGAAAATAAAATGTTCTAGGCGGAAACTAGTTTTATTAACAATAAAAAAAATATTTCTTGCTACATTTCTTTGAACATTACTTATGAGGCAACTTTTGCTTGTTGAGAACCGTCTGCAAAAACCTCTGATGGTTAACAGTTTGTAAACAGCTGGACAGTCAATTAGCTTTATTCTAGTCTCTAGACACATACTTTGTCATATTAATAAAAAATGTGTTGTATTTTAAAATTAAATAAGTTTTCAAACGTTAGTACCAACATCTCAAAAATACTGGCAACTCCAAAAATACGATCATATTTTTGTACAGCTCCAAGTTGAAGTGTTGTTTTGTCTAGTCTTATCCATATTGTATACTTTCTTTTTTAAACATATTTTTGGCAAACTACCTTTTCAATCCCTTGTTTTGTTAAATTACCTAGCGAGTTTTAAAGAAACCATTTTGTTATTTCAATTACATAAAACAGGCCAAATTAAAAGATTGTAACAAAGATACAAAATATCTCTTCTGTAGAACCTCTTCTAGCGAACCAACGCAAAGAGTCTGATTGCCAACTGTGGCTTAATCACAATACAAGGTCAACACAATTATAAATTTATAATCTAGTTCTTCCGGTTAACACAGTGTCAAAACTTCATAACTAGCCTGAAATAATTCGGTCTCACTGTGGAGTATCATTTTCAATCACTGATTGGCTGAAACTGAGCTACTTGCTGTCTTTCGATAGTTTCACAGCCAATAAGAACATCGACAGTTGGCATCCCTGCTCCATTGGATGGTTGGTAGCCCTGTGACCAATAGGATGCTTGCAGACATCAAATTGCTTTCAGCTAATCGGTGACTGTAGTACTCACAACCACTCAGGCTAATTATAGTTTGTTGAACGAGGAAGATAGTTAGTTCTTGAGAAAGTGTAAGAGTTAGGTCATCACCATACCCATGGTGTTATTGTCTGAGACATGGGGACAGTAATGTTAAGATGTATCTCTGTGTATTCTTTGTAATTTTTATTTCCCTAATCAGCTGTTTCTATTATTGTTAAAATGAACAATGTAATGTTTATATTCTTTCAGTCTGAATCTTGTACACAAAGTTAATTAAATACAATTTTGGTTTCTTTAAACAGTTCAACAGTTTATTTGATATTTTATCATGGTAGAGTTTGGTTTCAGGGAATTGTGTGTATAACTGTTCGTGATTTGCCAAGAAGCATTAATTTCTTTTTGTAAACAAACATATTACTGGAAAAGGTAAATAGACATGGAGTTTACAAAAATTAAATGAACCTAAATGGTAGAGAACTGTGGACAACATGGAAGTTCAAAATAAAGTATTCTGTTGAAGTCAGCCGGTGTGATGGATATTGTGCAATCTGCAAGCACCTCTCGCCCAGAGGTAAATGATGCAACATCAACAGAGGTAACTAATTACAATAATTCAGTAGATAAATTCACTTGAAAAGCGTAAGCACAGCTATGATTATTATCACCAGCAATTTATCTGGGCAGCATGAAAAGTAAATGCTGGTTCTATACGAGGGACATTTGGCTGAATTACAGGCTATTTGAAGGTGTCTGAAGACAAAACCCTGACATTGCCAGAATTTTCCTTCAAAAGGGATCCTAACGATGACATTTCTGGTAATCTTTCTAAACTTAGGGCATGACGAGTTAAAAGTTAAATGGCAGAAAGGATAAAAACCAATTTGTTCTACGGTTATTTTGATCTGCAAAATTTTGATGCTTCAGAGAATTATTTTATTTTTCATTTAAGGCAAGTTGGATATTTGATGGCTAAATCAAATGAAACTATCGATAACCTCACCACCCAACTGTGTGCTTATGAGAAAGCATTAGAGAGAAATGATGGTGCGTCGGTCAGGAAGCTGTGGGTAAAACGGGTGGTAAACCTAAGTCTGACAAATCTAACTCAAAGAAAAGTAACAGAAACTGGTTTGTCATTATTGTCATATGCTTCGGTCATAGGGTAAAGCGGTGTTTAAAATGGAAATCAGGCCGCCTAAACCACCCAGTGAACTGCTATAATCAGCATCTTTCTATTTGGGATTAGAAATAGAACAGAAAGAGAATGGAAATGTAAAAATTGACTCAAACAGCATATACAAAGAAAACTTTTAAGCGTTTAAGATGAGTGACTGCAAACCAGCCCCAACATTTTGAAAGAACAACCAGTAGGAAGGAGAGCTCAAGTGGCCACATTTCATACCAGATCTGTAGGTTCACTATTGCTTGATGGCTGCAGCAAGGCCGGAGAAATACTAGCCTTTGCTTGGCGGTGAGCATCCCGGTACTCGAAACCCTTCTCATGGCGTGAAAACATGCGGTGGAAAGTTTCACGGTATCTTAAAGGAACAACTGACTTGCGGAATGAGTACCACGTCAACAGAAAACGTATGTTCTGGAATGTTTTAGTGGCTGACCAGTTGGAGACAACTGGACATTTCTAGCCAGCAGGTATGCGGTACGGAGGAGGAGTGATCACCTGGCTGAGTAGGAAATCAATTGTTACAATCCTGAAACTGCACAAGAGCTGGGGAAATAATTAGAAAATAACAATTAGTTTTAATATTCAATTAAGGGATTAATTTTATGTGACATGAGTTGTTCTGAAAGCATTGTAAATAAGAAACGCTCGAAATAAAGGCATTTTATTTATTTATTTATTTTTAACTGCGACTGGCTACTACATCGGACAAACTGAAAGGAAAATCAAAGAAAGATTAAAAGAACACACATGCAATTTTAAATATAAGGGTAAAGGAGCCACACTCGGCGTATACGCTGAGCAGATCGCTTTACCGGCCACACTTGGCGACAGATCGCCAGCTCAGTTCAAATCAAATCATCTTTATTATGCCATAAATACATATTTACAGTACATGAGCACTCGTCATTTCAATAAACAATTAAAACTAAAAATTGTTAGCTAGTGTAACATTATTTTTAAAATAATCTTTATACAGTATTCCTCCACACAGTAAAAACCATTTACCATCAATATTTTTTAAATTCAGATCTGAACTTTTGACAATTTTGAATTTGTTTTAAAGAAGCTGGGAGAGTGTTGAATAAATTTACTATTTGACTCGTCAAAGACCACTCAAAAAAGCTGTCTTATGATGGGGTATTGGTCGATCGGGTTCTTAGGTCATAGGAGTTAGGCGGTTTTCGGGGAAAAAATTCTTACGGTTTTTCATAAGGAATGACAAGGATTCAAGGATGTAAATGCACGGGAATGTTAATATTATATTTTCTTGGAAAGTGGATTTACAGGATGAACGAGGTTTTAAATTGAAAATGGTATGAATAGCTTTTTTGAGTATAAATAACAATTTTATCCTAGTGGATTCACTTCCCCAAATTGGGACAGCGTAATTTAAAAAATGGAAAATGAGGCCGTGAACTGAAAAAGGAAGACGTGAATTGATAGTGGACAAACAGAAAATAGATGAGTGGGGGAAAGAGAAGTGGCGACATGTACGCCGAGTGTAGCCAGTCTCATTGGATAACATGGTCAGCGTCTATGTGCGGCGTCTGGCAGCTGCATGCAGCGTTCCAGCGACAAATCGCCGATGGTGTGGCGGGTCCTATTTGATTCTATTATATAGTTAGGTTGTCAATCGCGGGCGTTCCTGCGCCCAGCGACAAATACGCCAGTGTGGCCTTACCCTAACAAAGAAGATAAATCCGCCATTGCAAAACACTCTTTAGAATCAGGACATCATTTTTCAAAATTAATCTACTAAAAGAAGTTCAAAATCCAAAATTATTAGATGCATACGAATCATTGTTCATGAAGAAGAATCAAAATTATTTAGTGAATAACGAGCCTGGAGCGTTTCAAAATTCCCCATTTCTCATATAGTATCAAGACCAACAACAACTAATATTATTCTTTTATTTAATTTTAATAATTTTTTATTTCCCTAATCAGCTGTTTCCTATTAGTATTCAAGAAATAGAAAATGTAATGTTTATATTCTTTCAGTCTAGATCTTGTACACAAAGTTAATTAAATACAATTTGGATTTCTTTAAACAGTTAACCAGTTTATTTGATATTTTATCAAGTAACTTCTCAAATATATAGTGAAATAATAATAAGTTCACAGAATGTGATACCTGACTGAATCCTATTAGTATCAAGGTCCAAGTTGTTCTCCGCTACTTGTACCTAATGTGCTTCTTGTGCCCAATTTTCATCAAAAGATCGCACTTTTTCTTTAAGCAACTATAAAATGTATGCTAACACAATTCGTGTATCTTCCTTCTTTCTCCGGTGTCTCCGCTTTCTTCTGAATCTTTGATCTCTTTTTTCTTAGACCGTCGATTTTTCAATATGTCTGTTGGCTGGAAAGACATTTCAGTTTAGTTCTCATGGAAAAATCTGTATTGTATTGCTCTGAAATTCAAGGTATGAATAAATGAACCAGTCTATTTTCCTGTCAGTGTGTACAAACTGGGATATGACATAGACTTCTAAAATGATTAAATTAAGGAAAGCAGAAATAGGTTGTCAAAAAGTTTGCATATAAATTATTAAAAAATGGTTGACAGGAGATTGCAGCCAAGAATGATCGAGCAAGCTCTCAGGCAGAGATTTTGTTATTGACACCATTGTGTTTACCTGTTGCAATCACAATTTCCCAAATTCTTTCCAAGGCACAATAGTAAAATTCTAGGGGTGTGCGAGTATAATTTTTTTAGTTCGAGTCGAGTTCGTTAAAAAAAGCTTGAGTTTCAAGTCCCGGTCGAGTATTATAAGTATCACAAAGGAAAAATTAGTTCATTTTGGCTCTTCGACTTCGGTATTACCGTGTCATATTCTACACTATCGTCCAAGTGTCGCCCATATACTTTGATGTGGCATCCTCAGTGACATATCTGGAGTCTGAAAGCGATTTGGCGATGAGTAATGAATAATGGGACCTCGACGCTCAAGCCTGCATTAGAAGAAGTTCATTTTGGCGTTTTCTTGACAAATTTTAGTATTCAAATTTAAATTAATTAAATATGAACACTTACAATAGTGTTTTGATGTACTTTCATGAGATGATGGTTTTATAGCAAGCGGTTTGAGAAAAAATACATTTTAAATTGGAGTACTTAGTTCAGCTTATTTAAAACTTAGTAAAATGAACATACATATATCACATAAAATCCGCATTATCTACGAAGAAGAAAGACTTTATTAACGTTTAAGCAAACGGTAAAAATCTAGTAAAATAAATTAAATCTACAAAATTTGGCCGTAACTTTATGACTTTCTGTTATATTTTCTGCAGCTATATCCCCAGAGCAATTTTTGTTAGCAAACAAGTTTCTATTCGACTAGCGAGGGTTGGGAAGTTTGTGGGATGGCAATACTGGCAGAGCGTGCAGAATGGCAGCAGCCAGCTAGCAGACGACGAGTGCTGTGTGTTGTATTTGACTCGCGGCTCATCATTGTGCAGTTGTTCTGTTGTTGTCTCTCACTTTGCAGTGTTATTATTACCGTTACTTGCTGAACAAATTGTATGAGACCGAGAGGACAGATATAAATTTTATAGATAAGTGCTTGTGTTCTATTTTTAACTGTGTCTACAAATTAACAAAACTGATCGCTCAATCATTTATTTCCTAACCTAACTTCCTTCTTTTTCGTACTAGCTTAGAGCCTGTTTTTGGCTCTAGGGAAGGTTAATGCTAACATATTAAAGTTGTATATGTCTATTGATCTTATATTAATCATCTTAGTTTCTGTCATAAAATCAAGAAATGCAATTTCTAAGATGACAGTGAGTTTTAGAACAATACACCATTTTTTAATGTCCATGTTTCCTTTTTAACTATCAATAAATGTGTAAAATTTCACACTAAGTAAATGAGTAGCAACAGACAAATATAGCTTCTCATAGGTTATTCTAAATCATAGTTATATTATGGTACGTAAATTTATTTGCGTAATTTTTTTGGGCGAAACATGTCTTGTAATAAAAGTTTAAAATGTGGATTTGTACAAACACTTCCACAAAACGGATGACTTAACAATCAACCTTATATTACTGTACAACAAGCTTATTTCAATTGCCATCGAAAGCAGAAAGTACTGCGTAGAAAGATGGCGGGAGGGGTGAGAGAACGTAGATATACCAGATTTTTTCTTCTTGACACCATTTATATTTAACTTTGAACTATTATGTAATAACTTATATACATAACCGTACGTCTTTTATTTCATAACCTTTAGGAAACCTCCGTGAGTTACCTTTCATGTTTTGAAATCAATGACACCTCTGAAAGGTTAAAAACAAAGGTACTTACCAAACACCACTCTGCCTTGTTACCAACAAGTTCTCTATTTTTCCAACACTCTTCTACCCACTCAGGTCTGACGATAGGAACGTTGAAAGTGCTACAGTATATGTACTCTTCTGATAGCGTAGAGGTGGTGACCATGTGAGTTGTGTGTCGCATAGGTTGAAGGCAAAACATCCCTCCCATCCATTTTATCAGCTTGACCATTCTTTCCTAAACAAAAGCGTTGATTAAAATTATGTTTTTCTCTTCTCTAATCTTCACATCAATTCGGTCATGAATAAATAAATATTGGATAATCACAGTCCATGATCCATATTCAATCAGCAGTGTAGCCAGGATTTGGGAAAGGAGGATCTTCCAGGAGGGGGGCTAACATATCACTAAATCACTATTTGAGATGGCGACCACTCTCATGAGGGTATTTTAAGGCAAATATGTGGTGAAGGATGAGTGTGATGAGTGGTAGTAATGAGTTATGAGGTGTAGTCTTGTTACAAACTAAGGCCGACTCTTCCTTAGAATGGGTCCTTAATTAATACCCCAATGATCAATGGAAATACAAGGACCAACGGCTTAACGTGACTTCCGAATCACGCAAGTAATGGTCTGATATGTCCAAACGATGGTGGGAGTTGATGCGGGTATCATCAGATGATCCCCGAGACTATTTGAGCCGCTTTAGACCTATATCATCCTCAAAACCTGACCTCCATGAAGCTGGATTACAGGACCACGTCACGAGTCCCAGTCCTGGGGGCCAACCCGGGAGGCCTGGGGGTATGGAATAGATTCCTTAATAAGCGGGGGGTCCGGGGGCCCTCCCCGTAAAATGTTGTAATTTGAACCCTTTGAAAACGTATTAACTTCATTTGAATCTTATGAAAACTGAATAATCTTTTTTTTGTCCACATGACTAAAACCTATAAGTAGGTAGGACTGTAGTCAGGACTTTCGGGCTACCGAGCAGACAGTGCTTGGGTCTAAAGGCATAACCAAGATGGAGTTAAGTCCAAGACGGAAAAGAACCTACTTCTAAAAGAAGGTTATGGAGTATCCGCAATAATAGTTTAAATTGCCAAATACTTTTGAAATTGTTTATAAATTGTTGGTATGTAACCTGTATTTCAGATGGAAACTTAAGAACTAAATCACTGGCTGCAAATCAACTAATGCTATCACAGGCAACTAAATCAGTGTTTGTGGTGTTGGGCTATCTTGCGAGAGATTCTGTGTTTTGCCTTGGACAACTTTAAGATATTTGTTGTTTATTATTTCAAAATAGTAATGATAATAATTTTTGTGCTTTGAGAATAGCATTATTTGCTGTACAGTTTATACATATCTTGCAGAGCTGGATCTCATTAGATTATTTAGAAATTTAAAATCATCAAACTACCTAATAAAGAAGAAAATTGTTTAATGCTGAGGCCTTTCAAATGCATAGCGTTCATCGTCAGAGACTCTCAGCAACTGAAGGAAACAATGATTTTAAACTAATAGTAATTAACACATGTTACAAACTATAAAATGATTCAAATTAAATAAAAGAATAATATTAGTTGTTGTTGGTCCTGATACTATACGAGAAACGGGGAATTTCGCAACTGTGAATTATCAAATTTTGATTCTGTGTTTTGCCTTGGACAACTTTAAGATATTTGTTGTTTATTATTTCAAAATAGTAATGATAATAATTTTTGTGCTTTGAGAATAGCATTATTTGCTGTACAGTTTATACATATCTTGCAGAGCTGGATCTTATTAGATTATTTAGAAATGTTAAACATCAAACTGTCTAATAAAGAATAATTGTTTAATTCTTAGGTCTTTCAAATGCATGGCATTCATCGCCAGAGACTCTCAGCAACTGAAGGAAACAATGATTTTAAACTAATAGTAATTAACACATGTTACGAACTATAAAATTATTTAAATTAAATAAAAGAATAATATTAGTTGTTGTTGGTCCTGATACTATACGAGAAACGGGGAATTTTGAAACGCTCCAGGCTCGTGGTTCACTAAATAATTTTGATTCTTCTTCATGAACAATGATCCGTATGCATCTAATAATTTTGGAATTTGAACTTCTTTTAGTACATTAATTTTTGAAAAATGACAGCTTTTCCATGTACTTTTGGGGTCATAATTGTTTTGAAAAAGGGTCGATCTCGAATTTTCAATCCTACTTTATTTTGATATTTATAGAAAACCTACCCAAAATTATCGTTCAATACCTACTGACTCATATCACCCTCCGGACCATAAAAGAGCAGCATATAATTCTTTAGTCCACCGGTTAGTTAACACTCTCTTATCAGAAGGCAACTACAAAAAAGAAGTAAACAAAATCAAAGAAATTGCAAGGTTCAATGGATATAATGTTCAAATGATTGACAATATAATAAACAAGAAAAACAGAGGCAAATTAAAAATTCGAGATCAACCCTTTTTCAAAACAATTATGACCCCAAAAGTACATGGAAAAGCTGTAACTACAGTCCTTTATCTGAAGAAGTAAGAAAAAGTTTCAAAAAACATTCAAACAATTATTTATCTTTTTCCAATAAAAATAAGTTAAAATTAATACTTGGCAACCCTAAAGACAAAATCCAAAATGAAGACAAATCAGGAATATATGAATTACTATGTAATAACACATCTCAACACATCTCTCCTTTCCCTGAAGCAGCCAAATTGTTGCCCATGGAAGCTGTGTGTCGGATGTTAACGTGCTGCATGATTCACAGGACTCTGGTGCTCCAAGAGCCCGAGTATCTTTATCAGAGACTCTCTTGTCGGAACGAGGTAGCTCATAGGAGTACACGTCATGGTGGAAGGCTTCATTTTCCCAAAGTCAATTTAGAATTTGGAAGAAGAAGTTTTTCATACTTCGGACCGACTTTGTACAACGGGCTTCCCGATACCTTAAAGGTGTTCAGTATTAGTAGTTTTAAATTTAAGTTAAAGTCTATATTATTAGAAAATAACAATTAGTTTTAATATTCAATTAAGGGATTAATTTTATGTGACATGAGTTGTTCTGAAAAGCATTGTAAATAAGAAACGCTCGAAATAAAGGCATTTTTATTTATTTATTTATTTTTAACTGCGACTGGCTACTACATCGGACAAACTGAAAGGAAAATCAAAGAAAGATTAAAAGAACACACATGCAATTTTAAATATAAGGGTAAGGCCACACTCGGCGTATTTGTCGCGCCGTACGAAACGCCCGACGTATAATACGCTGAGCAGATACGCTTACACCGGCCACACTTGGCGACAGATGCGCCGAGCTCAGTTCAAATCAAATCATCTTTATTATGCCATAAATACATATTTACAGTACATGAGCACTCGTCATTTCAATAAACAATTAAAACTAAAAATTGTTAGCTAGTGTAACATTATTTTTAAAATAATCTTTATACAGTATTCCTCCACACAGTAAAAACCATTTACCATCAATATTTTTTTTAATTCAGATCTGAACTTTTGACAATTTTGAATTTGTTTTAAAGAAGCTGGGAGAGTTTTGAATAAATTTACTATTTGACTCGTCAAAGACCACTCAAAAAAGCTGTCTTATGATGGGGTATTGGTCGATCGGGTTCTTAGGTCATAGGAGTTAGACGGATTTTCGGGGAAAAAATTCTTACGGTTTTTCATAAGGAATGACAAGGATTCAAGGATGTAAATGCACGGGAATGGTTATATTATATTTTCTTGGAAAGTGGATTTACAGGATGAACGAGGTTTTAAATTGAAAATGGTATGAATAGCTTTTTTGAGTATAAATAACAATTTTATCCTAGTGGATTCACTTCCCCAAATTGGGACAGCGTAATTTAAAAAATGGAAAATGAGGCCGTGAACTGAAAAAAGGAAGACGTGAATTGATAGTGGACAAACAGAAAATAGATGAGTGGGGGAAAGAGAAGTGGCGACATGTACGCCGAGTGTAGCCAGTCTCATTGGATAACATGGTCAGCGATCTGTCGCTGGCGACGAAAACGCTGCATGCAGTTCCAGCGACAATAATCGAGTGTGGTCGGGTCCTATTTGATTCTATTATATAGTTAGGTTGTCAATACCGGCGTTCCTGCCCGCGACAAATACGCCGAGTGTGGCCTTACCCTAACAAAGAAGATAAATCCGCCATTGCAAAACACTCTTTAGAATCAGGACATCATTTTTCAAAAATTAATCTACTAAAAGAAGTTCAAAATCCAAAATTATTAGATGCATACGAATCATTGTTCATGAAGAAGAATCAAAATTATTTAGTGAATAACGAGCCTGGAGCGTTTCAAAATTCCCCATTTCTCATATAGTATCAAGACCAACAACAACTAATATTATTCTTTTATTTAATTTAAATCATTTTATAGTTCGTAGCATGTGTTAATTACTATTAGTTTAAAATCATTGTTTTCCTTCAGTTGCTGAGTCTCTGACAATGAATGCCATGCATTTGAAAGGCCTCAGCATTAAACAATTTTCTTCTTTATTAGACAGTTTGATGATATTAAATTTCCGAACAGTTTATGTAGAATGAAACTCTTGTAAATTAAACTCTACTATTTATGCATTATACAGTAGAACCTCACTAACTCGCCTATTTGTGGACCCAGAGGTTGTAAAGTTATACAGAATAATGTGCTTTTATTTAATAAATGTGCAACAAACTCGAGTGATATTCATACATTGAGTACAAATTATCTATATTACATTGTTACAATTGAATTACATTAAAAATACAGGCCAAGAAAATGTGTAATTGATGATTGCCTTTCCTGCTCACTCAACTTCAGAGTGCCAAGTTAGAGAGGTTCTACTGTATTATACAAAAGGGTAATTTTGGGGCCTTTATCCAAGGTTCATGGGGTGGTGGGGTCATGACCGGAAACGCCCTCTTGGCCAGTGGATCCAATCATGAAATTTGTCAACAAAAATTATATGTTTTTGTAAATTGGTTACACTGTAAATAAAATATTTTAATCACCGCAAACTCATTCACATCAAAATCTTTTTCAGTAGAAAATACAATTTTCTGATCAAGCATCCTCTAATAGCCTCTCCAACCCCTAGGTATGTCTTTGTAACTAGAGTATACCAGAAACCGTTTGAATTTACACTTGTTGATAAGTTTTCAAAGAACTCATTTCCGTATAAACTTGTTGAACATCTTTCAGAGTACTGTACGAGGTCTGTCCAATAAGTTCGCGAACTGGTTCAATATAGCGGCCTTGAGGCGACATAGAGCTCCGCCCACTACATCACATGACTTCTAGACAGCCAATGAAGCGTCAGTGTTCGTTTGACAATCGAGCTGTGTCTATCAAGCTGTCAGTGTCAGTTTATATTTTTCTTGTTTTTGCTGTTTGTCGAAAAATCAAGATTGATGAAATCACTGAACAACGAATCAACATCAAGTTTTTAGCGAAACTAGGGAAAAGCTCTCATGAAATTACAGATATGTTGAGGGCTGTTTACGGAGATAAAGCCTTAAAGAAAAAGTTCATTTTCAAGTGGATTAAACATTAATTCAAAGATGGCCGCTAAAGCGTTTAAGATGATGCAAGGCAGGGACGACCTTATTTGTTTGAAAACATTGTTCTTGTGCGAGCCCTGGTGTCAGATGATCGTCAGAAAACTGTTAGAATGATTGCAGACTAACTTAATTTAGGTCCTTAGGCGCTTGAGAGATCGCGTGCGTCGTGTGAGGCCGATTTTGTGTCAAAGCGATGGATGGATCCTTCACCATGACAATGCCCCTGCACATTCTGCTTTGATCGTTCGTGAATTGTTGGCAGAAAATTCTATCACCCTCCTTGACCACCCACTCTATTTGCGAGATATCGCCCCCTGTGACTTTTTCCAAAAAGCAAAATGGTGAAACGAGGGCATCACTGGATCAACTTGCTGTTGATGCGTTGTTTTGATTTCATCAATCTCCATTTTTCGATGAGCAGCAAAAACAAGTAAAATATAAACTGACACTGACAGCTTGATAGGCACAGCTCGACTATGAAACGAACACTGACGCTTCATTGGATGTCTAGTAAACACGTGATGTAGTGGGCGGAGGCTTACATCGCCCCAAGGCCGCTATATTGAACCAGTTCGCGAACTTATTGGACAGACCTCGTATATACAATTGTATTGCTTCAACAACTTCAGTATTATGCTTGTTACTGTATTATTAATACCCACCGCTGTAGACTGGTGTAGGTAAGCACGATCTATGTAGAAACACATGCCAATCATAGAGGTACAGAACAGAGGTTGAGACCTGAACTCCAGGTTCGGATTCAGTACAAACTCTGCCACAGCGGTGACTCCCATCACTCTGTACAGGCAAATCAAGAAAGTATCAGTGTCGGGTAAACTAATCCCGTACATTTACTCACAATTATTTTCCAAAAATTGGCATACCAAAACCCAAATTATAGAGTTGCTTTGGACCACGTGTCATTTCCAAGGGCACTCATTGGGTAACTTCCAGGTGGGAGGCTAACATCCCGGGGGGCGGAGAGGTATGGAATACCTCCCAGGAAGAGGGGGTCTGGGGGCTCTCTTCCGGAAAAATTTTTAAAACATAACCTATGAAACCAGGTTTTGCGCGTGCAAAAAATGCATTTACTTGAAATTCAGATAACAAGTACAGTACGATCTCACTAATCCAGCCCTATATCGGGATCGGAAACGACGGATTATCGAAAATGCCGGATTAGTGGAGGTTCACTAAAAAAGACTCAGTTTGCCAGGAAAAATCTTTCTTACGTTAGAAGATGATTCACTACTCTTAAAAAATTATTCAATTTCATTTTTTTCTTGTGAGTTTATTGAATTCCTTTAATAGAGTAGCTAGCGTATCACCACTTTTGAATTTTTTTAAAATCACGTACTGTTTTTTTATCAATTGTTAAAGTAGCATGTTTACGTTTTGGCGACATCTCACAGTCTATACTGAAGGGGCGCACAGATTAGCAACAAACAACAACTTTTCTCAGGCTGTCTGCAGTGAACTGAAGTAATCGATACATACGATACACGCTTTTTTCAGACAAGTCGAGACTCGAAAACAGGTGACTAAATGACGTGATCCCAGCGCCGGATTACTGGATTATTAGGCGGCCGGATTATAGAGACTGTACTGTAATAAAATTACTAATATTTTGTTCTAAAGATATTTTTTATATTTTGCTAATTTAAAATTGTTTAAGAAAATAACTGTTCCTAAAATCCAGGGTGGGGGCGTGTCTCTGCTGCCCCCGAGTAAGGTAATTTCAGATCATTGTAGTTTAGGATAACAATACACTATGACTCATAGTGTTGTAGTGTGGACAAGGGGGATGACTCATAGTGTTGTAGTACGGACAAGGGGGATTTGGGAGCCAATCGAATTCCCTACCTCTCGCCTTTTCCACTCCACAAAACATCACTTTCAATTCCTTTTGTTTTGATATTGAAGTTTTTCTTACTGCAAACAAAGGTGCAATGCTTGCTATGCTTTCTACTTCGGGCTGTCCGAGCAGAACTTTTTTAAGACATGTCAGTACTTTTTAGTATTTAATTTCTCTGGGATTTATTCAAGTCCATGTAATTCACGTGAAAAAAAGGGAAAGTGAAATTAGAAGGAATTTCTTTGAGATGATTTCTTAACTTAAGATGCAACAAGTATTCTATCAAATGAACTTTAAAACTTAAAAATAATATTAACTTTCTTTATTCTTAAGCTTTTGTGCCTGGTGTCATCATTAATATCTAAGGCTTCCGGTTTTCACCGCATCACAGTTGAAATACAAATACTGCTGTGTCTCAGCCAGTCAACAAGCTACTGAGGATGACTCTCCACAGCGAGGTCGAAACGTTTAGCAGTATTTGTATTTCAACTTTGACGCGGTCTGAACCGGAAGCCTTAGTTATTAAATATTCACTTTGTTGTTAATAACTAACTTGAACTAAACTTGGCTTGTTAAAAAATGCAATATGCTCATTTAAGTTACTTGTAATACTTACATAACGTTGGGTGTTTTTTGAAGGGTTTCTAAAATTTGATTGTTCTGAAAGTCTTTAAGGATATAAACTGTATGGCTCAGTGTAACAAAATCTTTCTCATTGTTATTAGCTTCTCGTTCAACAACTGGTAGACCTAACTGAAATAAACAACATGAACAAGGATCAAACAATGTAAATATTTGTGGATACAAATTTTAAAGATTACATTGGAAGTATTTCACTTTTAGTTTAATTTACATGCTGTAATTATTGCTCTCTCTAATATATAGGAAATGGATAGATTACTACAAAACCAAATGGTTATGAACCAGTTTAACAACAACTACTTACTTTACTTTTCAGGTGTAGTAATTTTTTTCATTTTATTTTAGGTATGTTACAACAGACAATCTTCACTCAACTCTTTAAATGGTAAGAAGACTGCGTTATTTATTATATTCTCGATGTTACCTCCATTGAACATTTACTTTGTGGTTGTCATTACTGAATAATTCAAACATAATGTTTTAATTTAAGCACCTTAATTTGACAGTTTGCTCACAAGTCATTATATAAGACATGAATCATAAGTAATTAATGGTCAATAAACACTGCTGTTGGTCGGACACGCTATGAAACCGATGCTCCGTGGAGAGAAGTAGTAAATGGTTATTTATGTAATAAAAAAAAGGAAGTTAATTAAAACTAATCCAACTAATCAAAAAGTTCATAGTTTTAAGCTGATTTTGGAATCACATTACAAAGAGCTGGAGCCCAGGTGCGTATGCATTCATTCTAAGGTAGGTGAAATATGAAAACCAAGTTTCACCAACAAGCGTGGTACCTAGTCAAATTACCCTTGACACTACGCCCAATTCTTTTTAAATGATAGTTTCCCGTCTTTTTGTATATTTTACTTATGCCGGATTCATGACTATCTCGCACACTTTCTATTGCAATGTCTTATTGGAAACGTAATCCACAATAAAACGAAAAACTTGTCCTCCTCCTCAATACAAAGCAAAAAGTAGCAAAGCTGGTCTTTTGAGCAACCTATATTAAACTACCTCGCTGTCAACTTCCAATCGGCCAATCACCGTTTTTAAGGTGGGCCCTCCCCATTACACAACCAAAGGTAAGCTGAAGAGGATTGATCACTCCAGAAACATCCTTGGCTGAGCTCAAGTGAACTTGCGCTGAAGACGCTACTGAAGATGTTTCTAAGCAAAGGGTGGGTCGAGGCGTCAAGCTGGAGTGGACGGTTCTATTCTGTTAGATTTGGGAAACCCCGGGGGCTGGTTTGGTACTGCAGGGGCTGGTTTGGTACCCTGGGGGCTGGTTTGGTACCCCGTGGGCTGGTTTGGTACCCCGGGGGCTGGTTTGGTACCCTGGGGGCTGGTTTGGTACCCTGGGGGCTGGTTTGGTACCCCGTGGGCTGGTTTAATACCCCGGGGCTGGTTTGGTTTGGTTTGCTTCTTCTTGGTTACTGCCAACTGCCTTCCCACGTGCCGTGCGAATTTGAACAAAATTGAGTTTTTTACATCCTCTTTCTTATTCATAAGGGAATCAGGGCCAAATGTATCAATGTGCTTAAATATTTTGTTACTTTCACTGGCAATTGCTAGATATCTGTTACTGACTAATTTTAAAATTGTTATTGACTTAGGAAATTCGATATTGTGGATTTTGTTCTGTTTTAGATACATTGCTACTATCGATGATGGCTTTTGATAATGTCTTTGTTTGTGCTCATTAAAACGAGTTTTATAATCCCTCTTTGTGTTTCCAAGTATTGTTTATTGCATTCTGGGTTTTGTTATATCGAGGTTGTTTTTAAAGTTTCTGTATGTAGGAATTGCTTGTTTCCTTAACTTGTATGCTGGGTATTAACAGGATTTTCAAAGGAATTTCAAATTATTGTTTCTGTGTTTTTATCTGCATATAACAGTGGTACGTGTTTCATATCTTTCATGCGGGTAGTTTCCGAAGTTTGAGGTTGATTGAGTGGTGTTCTTGATTTCGGTGACATTTTTTGAATTAAGTGAATGTTTGTAACCATTGTTGATAGCTATTTGTAGAATTATTGCTTTCTCCTTGTCGTATTCTTCTTCATTTAAGTTGTAGTTGGTAATTGAGATAATTTAGGACTAGTTTAGCTTGTCTGTCATTGATCTTCATCACCATACAAGTGTCGTCGACGTATCTGGCGTAGAATTTGATTTTCTGTAAGTAAGGGTTGGTTTCTTTCATGATTGATTCCTCCTCAAAGTTTCCCATGTACATTTCTGCTAGAATTGCTAGAAAGAGCCTCCCATTGGTAAACCTTGTGGGTTGCACTATATTTTGTCGTTATAAGCAAAGTAACTTTGACGCTTGATAATTTCTGTCATTTTAATACATTATTTTATTTCATCTTCTGTAAATCTTTGGCATTGTGTTAGTTTTGTTTTTAAAATTGCAGAGAATTCCTTCTTTGGTATTTTTGGTAAAATTGGAAATGCCTTTAAAAAATCCTGTTACTACTTAGCATACAAATTAAGGAAACAAGCAATTCCTACATACAGAAACTTTAAAACAACCTCGATATAACAAAACAAAAAGGTGATTACAAGATCACATATTCCAATCAAAACCCAGAATGCAATAAGCAATACATTGGATATACAAACAGACTTTAAAACTTGTTTTAATGAGCACACACAAAGACATTATCAAAAACCATCATGAACAGTTGCAATGCATCTAAAACAAAACGAAACCCATAATATCAAATTTCCTAAGTCAATAACAATTTTAAAATCAGTCAGTAACAGAAATCTAGCAATGGCCAATGAAAGTTACGAAATATTTACGCTTTCCGCTCCAGCTAGACCCACCCTTGGCCTAGAAACGTCTTTAGTAACAGTGCAAGTTCCCCCGGGCTCGGCCGATGATGTTTCGCCACCGTCCCCCCGACTCGCAGACCGCAACCCGTGAACGAGTGTGTATATTCAAGTTTTTGTTTTATTATGTAAATAGACTTTCACTGATGATATAACACAACTGCTACGAAATGCGCATCTGCATCAAACAACTACATAGTGGGATCTACAGGCCAAAACCGAAAGGTAAGAATCATGTTTGTATATTATACTTACTTTTTCTGGTTTTATTATTTTTAAATCATCTGTGTCAATATTGTCAAGGAAGCAAACCCGTTTAGGATACTCTTTTCCTGAAACAAATTAAAACAAACAAATCTTTTAAAATTCCCTATATTGATGAAGTACATTGGGGGTTTTGTCAATTACCTAAAAAGTAGTCTTGACTTTTAACTTGATATTGATGTGATGAAAATGATAATGATACAATATGTCCAAAGTGAATATGTCCAAATAATGGTGTCACTGATATAAATAAATAAATAAATTCTTTATTGCCGTATGACATTTCACAATGTATGGCAGTCGTCTTAACACTAGCATTCGCACACATCGAAATCACATTTAAATATACAACACTTGTACCACTAACTCACCATTCATTCTTACATACACTCAGATCCAATATTTATTTATTTATTATTAACTTTATTAAATAAACTCTAATCCATACTCCTTTCCAAAAATTCCATGACTGAATAAAAAGAGTTTGTTACAAGCAGGCGTTTTAGTCTATTTTGAAAATGTTCAACTTGTTGGTTTGTTTTATGTTGTTAGGAAGGCTATTTATTAATATGATACCTAATTGTTTGGGAAGCTGATGCGTAATTTCTAGTCTATGCTGCTGCCCTCTATAGATATCTCTGCCCCGAGTGTCATATTGGTGGACTTGACTTCCTTGTACCAAATCGCACTTTGATTTGCAGTAAACAATTACTTCATATATGCATAGGAAGGGTAAAGTTAAGAGGCCAAGCTCATTCAAAAGCGTTTCTGCACTAAGCTCTGAACTGTAGTTTTTAATAATCCGATAGTTTTTTTTTGAGAATAAAACAGTTGAAATCTTTTATTTCAAGAACTCCCCAAATTTGTATATACCGTATCCAAAATGCATATACAACCCAAAGTAGGCCATTTCTAGAACTTATTACAGTAGGTTTCTAGATTTTGCAAAGCAAATACCCTAGCAACCTTTGACATATACTGTCTACATGGTCACTCCAGGTTAACCGACTATCTAGGTACACCCCAGTATTTCGTTGATTCAGTTTCCCCAAGACTTCATCTAAGGAAGCAGCAGGTTTCACTGCGTGTTCCTGCTGTCTAGGCTGGACGCACACAGAACGGGGAAAGGGGAGGCAGGGATGCAGACGCAGGGCACGACGAAGTCACTTGACTTGGCTGCCGCACACAGAGAGGGGCAGGGCACCGACAAGTCAACATTTTTAAGCGTGGTTTCTTCGTTGTCCGCAGTTTTATAGTCAGGGTTTTATAGTACTGTGCTGTGAAATTGATGAAGAGTATGTAGAGAGTATCAAGAGTATTGAGCCTAGGCCAAGTAAAATATTATTCATGGTGACAGTTTGCAAAAGTAATAATACTAATTTTAAATGATAACTTCAAAAATTGTGTATTAACCACAACATGTTTCGACAAAATTAATGTCATTGTCGAGTGGAAAGACCATAATTAAAGAAAGAAATTAACAATATTTTAAGAACATTTATAGATCTTTTTAAAACCCATGAGATAAAATATTTAAAATGTCCAAACCCAACAATACCGAAATTAAAAGGATTACCAAAAACACATAAGCAAAACATGCCTATACGGCCCTTAGTTGACTACACAACCGCTCCAGCTTATAAAACAGTTAAATAGCTTTTTTCGGTCATAAGAACTAACATAACATTTGAAGAAAACCACTCTCTGAAAAACACCTTAGATTTAGTAAGTAAACTTCAAACTATCAATATACTTAATGGTTCAATTTTAACATCATTTGACATAACCAATTTGTATACAAATGTTCCAATTCATGATTCCCTAGCAGTTGAACACTAATATGACGATTTTAATACACACTAGAAGTACGTCAACATTTTAGAAGATTTTGAAATTTACAATGCATATAAAGAAAATCAAAATTTACTTCTTAGTGAAAAAATTAACCTTGGAAATAATGAGCTATTCGATACAGTGAGACATCTAAAATCAACTTTCATCAAATAATTCTACTCTGTGTAATTTAATTTGAAATTTTCATATGTCTTATTTTATTTATTTGTAAACTTAAAAGTAGTGTTACTGTTTTAGTTGGTCTTTCCACTCGACATTGACATTAATTTTGTCGAAACATGTTTTGGTTAATACACAATTTTGTTTGCAATTTTTGAAGTTATTAAGTAAAATAGCAAAATATTTCATTTCAAATTACAAAACATTTAATTTGTGTTATGTTAGATGATCAGTTTTAAAATGTTCATTAACGAAAAAAATCGCCCAAAGTCAACTTGTATTACCTCCTTGTTTCACTGAAGTCGGTTAAAAAGGACATTTGTTTTATAATTATAAAATTATGAACAAGTTATGGCTCTATTAGAATGACATAACTTCTTTTACTTCTGTTATGAATTCTATCAGTGATGGTGTATATGAGCGAAACATTTGTTTAATTAATTTAACTATTGTTTATTTTACCTGGATTGAATCAATAAGATTTAAATCATAAATTTAAAATCATAATTTAAAATAATCATATTTTTGGTTCTCATTGCAGTTGACGCGGGGAGCTTGGGGAGGGAAGAAGTCACGTGACCGCGCATACGCAGATCGTTTTGCCTCGCAGTGACTTGCCCCGGGGCATAAATTTGGGTAGATTCACATTTTGCTTCGAGACGTCTTTTCCGATAAAAATATTGAATACAAGAATTTAGCTCCATAAAAGTTATAATTTCGAGTTCTTCCACAATGACAAAACATGACAAAATATGTTTAACACTACGGTATGGACAATCAGAAGTTAATGGTATGTACAATCAGAAGTTAATAATTAAGCCTGAACTAATCGTGAATTTAGGGGGTGCAACTAACGTTATTAAACTGTTTACCATACTGAGAAAATTTACATTTCCCGAAAAATAAATCCTCGACACATCTGTAAATTCTGAAAGTTGTAAGAATAGACCTGTATAGATATTGTGCAAGAATTGTGTAAAAGGTAAAGGGTAAGATCAACAAACAAACAACGATTGACAAGTTGGAATAGGTATACAATATTGTGCCAGACTTAATGAATAGACTAAGTATGCTTAAGACCGTGGATAGAAACTAGAAGAAATAAGTGACAGCTTACCTTTTCTGATTTTGCGGTTGAGCAACGCCATTTCAAGGCGACTGCAGGCTCCGGACTGATATCACTGATAGTGGATACGAGGGTAAGGGAGGGGTGGTTCAGCTTGCCGGCGGGGTAGAGAGGGGGTTGTCAGAGATACAGAGCAAGTCCGTGTCGGCGGGGAGGGATAGATCCTTTGTTGTGTTATGTGACCTTTGTTACTGATACCACTAGTCCACTACCTTCCAATGCGCGCCGGTCACTCCACAGTCCGCACTCGGCAATGGCTTGCACATTGACACTGATAATATGACGCGTCTTATGCAATATTCGATACAATCTACGTTTGTTTGTTCTACTTGTTGACAACGACATCATCACATGAATCAACTTCCGTCTTTCCACTTATAACTAACGGCTCTCGAATGTCTGCTCGGAGATACGAGTATGTCCGGTCAGCGGTCTAGGCTGGGTCTTGATCAGTTATTAGAATGGAAACAAAAATAATAGTACAACAATAATATTTATGGCAAAGATATTGTTGTGGTAGGGAGATTGCGCTTAGATGAAACATGGTTGTGGCAGCAAAATCAACATTGTTCGGTTGCCCAAGCACAGATAGCGCTGCGAGCACTTCCTTCTTTCGCCGTCTTTCTCACCCACCCCCTCGGCACCAAATGATTGAGTTTGTCCGATGTCGATTGCTTAAATGTGACCAAGTCGTGCAATTTCCGAGAGCAAACAAACTTCGGTGTGCGTCAGTGGCTCTAATTGGGCCTCTTAAATGAATTCCCTCGCAGCGCTATTTGTGCTTGGGCTGCCGAGCTATGTTGATTTTCTTGCCTCATCCATGTGGCATCTATGCGCAATCTACCTACCATAATACAATATTTGGCCAGGGTTACACAGACCCAATTTAATTTGGCGTGTTTTTTAATATTTCTTCATATACTGTTTTTTTATTAAATATAAATATGGTTCTGACTTTTGGTTACACTGGACGGGATACAACATATGATTAAATCTGTAGGGTTAAGTCAAGTATAATGTGATGGTAAGTATATTGCACATAGATGCCACACGGTTGAGGCAGCAAAATCAACATAGTTCGGCAGCCCAAGCACAGACAGTGCTGCCATCTCTCGCCGTCTTTCTCCTCCTCGGCACCACATGCTCGAGTTTGTCCGATGTCAATGACTTAAATGTGAACAAATCGTGCGATTTTTGAAATCGAACAAACTTGCGCGTGCGTTAGTAGCTCTATTTGAGATTCTTAAGAGAATCCCTCACAGCGCTATTTGTGCTTGGGCTGCCGCAATTACTTTGATTTTCCTGTCTCAGCCATGTGGCATCCATGCGCAAGCTACCTACCATAGCATAATCTTTGGCTATAACGACACTAATGTCATTGCAGTCCACGGACCCACAGGTGCCAACTATCGGATGTTTTATTGTAGTCAGTTAAATTGATGTTAGGAGAATTCTTTTGGTCTTTTGATCAAAAGGCGTAAAAAAGCTATCGACAATTCAACTTTAAAAATATAGAATAAAAAGCTCTAACAGGAGAAAACACATGCTGGAAAATGTCTACTGACACGTACCTACGCTGTAAATGGCCTTCACCTACCTACTCAGTACTCTGTAATAATACTTTACTCAATGCGGGCAATATACATGCGGGTATATAAAGATACATCGCTACGCCTTCAATGTTTGATTTCAAGGGATAGAATATTAGACCAGTGAATTATGAACCGAGTAGTTGCGACCGAGTAGTTTAGGACAATAATGACATACAAAATAGCTTGCCAATTTGAAATCTGTACTGACTACTGTGTAGTTTTTCAAGAGAGTTTCGGAGACAGCGCTGACATCAAATTCTCAGCACATTTTGTCTGAAAATATTGCGCCAACGAAGCATAAACTGCACTGGTGTAACTACCTAAACTTCACCTGTCTAATATTGTATCCACCAAAATGAAACATTCAAGGCAAAGTGAGCTATAGTTAAAACGTAAAACTTTAGCTTAAAGCAAAATATTATTGGTGGAATCTTGATTTACAATAAACAGGTCAACAGGCACTTTTCGGTTCAATTTGCATACGTTTTTTGACGACAGGTGTATGTTTATTGAAAAGATTTGTTAAGGAAAAGTTACGATATATTGGTTTTGTTTTTGTTTTTACAAGTATTTTTGAGAATTTAAGGAATGCGTAGTTGGTTTTTGCAACCATCGAATCGACACTGCATTCGTCTAGGGTAATGCTGCAGCATCAGACAGAAGATCAACCAGATTTAAGGCAATCAAACTTCGATATTTAATGAATTTGGGCGTGGATTTCTGTGGGCGGAGTTTGTAAGCGGCAAAAATCAAATAATATTTCAAAAGAACACGAACAGGGAACTGTCCGTGTCGTGCAACCAAGAGTCTTGGTCGGGACAAGCAAGAGTCGAGCGTCAGCACTCGGCAGTGTGACGACTGACGAGTAGTGTGCAGTGTGCAGTGGAAGTATTCTGTACTAGCTGTGTTCCTGTGTACCCGTGCTTCGCCACGGATCAAATATTATAGTATCATGACTTAAAGTCTTTTTGTACAAAGGCACGCTGTGGCTCGGGTACTGGCATCAAACCACGGATCCATACACATGTTCCTTCTTTTTGAAATTGGGCTTAAAGTTAGGCCTTAAAAACGTGTTCAGTGCCCACTTTGGTCCCTCGCTATTTATTTTTTAGATGTTGTATGGGTATGAAATATAACTAAAGAGACACTGCGTAATGGGCTGAACGCTTAAACGAAGTTTCGCTACCATAGCTTCAGCCGATTTTGAGACATAAGCGGTCCAAGATGCCTTAAAAACGTTACAGACAGGCAGACAGACAGGAATTTTTTGACGCCAGTTTCGGTATTTGCAGAGTATATAAACACCAAATAACTAAAAACCGATAGATTCCTTGCAATTTGCAGACGAAAGTCTTATTTTATTTATATAGATTGTCATTATACACGAGAGAAACATTGTAGTCACTAGTCAAGTATGTTTTGTCATGAGTATCAGGTCCAATATTGCTATTTTCAACTAGTGACATTTGGCAGCGATGTGTTCTGAAACATAGTTATATTTCAACAATTATATTTTTGAGACTTTCTCGTGACCACTACCGATTAAGAATACCAGATCCCTACAAGGCCCATATACTACACGAGGAAGTAAAGCGCGATTGTTTGCCGGTGTCTGAACCGCATGTGGAAATGAGGGGTTTAAAACTGAAGCCAAAGATAGTGTTATGGTAAGTAGATGCGATATGGTTGAGGCAGCACAATCAACATAGTTGCGGTAGCCCAAACACAGATAGCGCTGCGAGCACTGCCATCTCTCGCCGTATTTCTCCTTCCTCGGCTCCATAGCAAAGACCTCCTTTCTCATGTATTGTCTTCGTCCATACGCTCGATTTTGTCGATGTCAATGACTTAAATGTGACCAAATCGTGCGATTTTCGAGAACGGACAAACTTGCGCGTGCGTCAGTGGCTCTACTAATTCTACTTGAGACTCTTAGAACTATCTGTGCTAGGGCTTCCGCAAATATGGCGATTTTCCGGCCTCAGCCATTCGGCAACCATGCGCAATGTACTTACCATAACATTATGTTTGCTGAAGCGGTTCAGCGTCTGGGCCGTCTACGGTTGTTTTGCCGGTCGCGGTTGGAATTGCTCACAAGGGGGCGAGTGGGTCTACAAGCTTATGCCTGGGAGCCTGGGACCACCACGTAAGCCTGGATTGATGCGAGTACAGGATTCGCCAATTTTGTATAGGCCTTTTATTACATTCAGCCTGATTCAAAACGCTGCTGTAAACGCAAAACATAAGATATACAGAGTCAGGCAAAAGTGTGAAAACGCCTTTATAACTTTTTAACCAGTTTTTTCAGTGCAACCAAACTTGGTACATTTTATTAGAGGAACAAAAGTACCTTTTAATGCACACTGACATTTTGTCTCAGTTTTCAAAATGGTGGATTGGTGGGGTAGCCCCATAATTTTCATAGGGAAGCCCCATCGAGTGACACCTCATTTTGAAGGTCTTAGAAAATATTGATGAAGATAGAAGTCTCTAGCTTAACCCAGAAAGAAATGGCGTCGATTTTAAGCTACACAGGGTTTTAAGTCTACCCCCACCAATCACCAATTTTGAAAACTGGGGCAAAGTGTCGGTATACATTAAAAGATACTTTTGATAACTTTAATAATATGTACCAAGTTTAGTTACGCTGAAAAAACTGGCAAAAAGTTATAAAGGCGTTTTCACACTTTCGCATATCACAAATCTATGTAACTTAAAATCGACGCCATTCATTTCTGGGTCAAGATAGAGACTTCTAGTTTTCAGCATTCATCAACATTTTATAAGACCTTCAAAATGAGGTGTCACTCGATGGGGCTTCACTATGAAAATTATAATGGGGCTATCCCTTGAATCCCCCATTTTGAAAACTGGGGCAAAGTGTCAGTATGCATTAAAAGGTACTTTTGGTTCTTCTTACATAGTGTACCGAGTTCGGTTGCGCTGAAAAAACTGGTTAAAAGTTATAAAGGCGTTTCCACACTTTTGCCTGACCCTGTATATTCACACTCATACTTTTCGTATTGTGCGTTGCGTTATACAGCATATGAATTTTGGGGTGTCTGCTGATTTAAATTTGCTATAGTAGGACGGTGGAGTGCTTCAACTAAAAAGCACATTTTTCCTGAGTTCTTTCAGATAAATTTAAACAATGGAATTTTCTTAGAACCCTGCATAGATAGTTATGTGTAAATAAATAAACTTACCCAAAATTTATAGTGATATTATCATTCCTTATCAGTGAGCGGCGGGGTTTTCTGTTAATGTATACCCGCCTAGTGGGAATCGCGGAGTTCTAAAAACACCAACGTTGTAGAAGGACTTTCTGCGATTCCTATATATTTTACTAGCTGACAGTAACCGTGCTACGCTACGGGATTTGAATATTGAATTATCCTGATTATATTTATCTAAATGTTTCTAAGAAAATCAACGTTTGTGTAGTTTGGTAAATTATACTGTTTCCCTATCAGTTCGCCGTTTTATGGTTTGAGTATACAGTGTAACCAGGCCGACACGCAGCTAAGCGCTAAAGCGCCGCTGGCATGAATAAAACAAATTTTCTTTGCAATGTGTTACACTAAATCACTAATTTTAACTCTAGTTCACTCCGCTTACAACCTCGCTTCAGCTTTTGGCCTCAGTTTTTCGTGCTTTATTACCACGGGCGTTTAAAGGCTTTTCGCTACGCTCACAGTCATGCTTCGGCCTCAGAATTACAGGAAGTTTTCTGCAAATTCAGGGCCCAAGTTTTATGTATATTAAATATAGATGAAGACACACTGTGTAATGGGCTAAACCCATGAATATAAATTTTCACAGCCAACATTTCAGCCAATTTTAACTTATAAAGAGTTCCAAAATGGCTTAAAATCGTTACAGACAGACATACAGGAATTTGTTTAACGTCAGTTTTGGTCTTAACAAAGTGTAAGAAAGCCGAATAACCAAAAACCGATGGATTCATTTCAATGTACAGACAAACGGAAACCAAACCAGGGCGACACGCAGCTAAGCGCTAAAGCACCACTTGTGTAGATTGAAAGTAAACCATTTGCAAGTAACAAATTGTTTCGCTACGCTCACAGCCTCACATCACAGTCACAGAGTATTTATTACACTGTTGTATGTTCTAACACAAGTTCTCTCTTCACTCTTAGCTAAGGTAGTAGATAGATGGTAACCCAGATGACACTAATTACCGATTTTATAAGTTAGAAATACACCAGAATATATAGTAATATATAGAAAAGATACCAATAGTGAATAAAATAGTTGTGTCTAATTTAAACAACAAATGAAATCTAATTTTATTATTTGTAAATTCGCTAGGATTCACGTTAGCGCTAGTGGCTACGAGTCGGGTATGTTTTGTGATTAGAGTAGAGTCGGAATAAAGTGTGTATCACAATCACAGAGTGTTTATTATATTGTTGTATGTTCTAACACTAGTTCTCTCTTTACCCTTGAACTGGAAGGATAATGTCGATAACAAAGATTTGCGCTAATCACCAATTTTACAAGTTAGAAAAATCATTAATTATCAAAATTATCATCAGTATTTAAAGTTAAACAGTCTTGTCGTGTTCGTGACCCAAGGTTAGCACACCTTAACATAAGCTTAAAAGGTTTTTAGACTACAAAAAGACAGTTTGAAAATGCTAGTTCTCGGTGGTAAGTGTGCGCATACATTCGAAATATAAGGACTGCTGTGAGATGCAGCGTTTGGGTGGACCGATGCTTCTAGGTGTCAAACGCGGCAACGCACTTCAAGTCTTGACCAAGTCAAGCAACCAACTATGATCAATTGTAAATAGCATGAGAATCAATCGTGGTTTGGTTAATCAACAACCAACCACAACCCCTACACCTCAGGAGCGGCCTTTGTTCACCTTTTGCCCGACGAACTTCTGATTTATTATGAGAACTTTTTAAATCACTATTTATTACTTTTTAAATTATTTTATGAGAACTAAGGGGGTTGGAGCATTTTTAGCAATACAACAAACATAGCCGACTCGTAGCCTCAAGTGCTACCGTGAATCTAAGCGAATTTCCAAATTAAATAAAAAAGGTTTCTATGTAGCTTGTTTAAATTTGACAAATCTCTTTCACACTATTAGTAAGCGATGTATTTTTATAATTGGTCCCCGGTTATATACACTTCCCAGTTCATCACACCGTAAATTTATTTATTGATTCGTAGTCATTTTTACAATAAAATTGTGTTGACTACTACCACTGGTAAGACAAGGTCCAATTCCGTAACTGTGTAATTTAAAATTATACTAATTTATACTAAATAGAGGTATTCATAAATTCGTCTACAGGGTAAAATGGATGGTTTATTAAATAATTGTTCAGTTTTTTCTAAATGAAACAAAGTCGTTGGTTGATCTAATATCTATTGGGAGTTTGTTGAATAATTTTTTACCAACCTGAAGTGGAAGTTTATTAAACATTTCAAGGCGATGGGATTCAAATTTTAACATATTCCTGTTGCGAATTTCGTAGTTATGAGAAAGTGGCAAACATTGGAATTTTGGAAAACAAAAAATTAGAGGTTCAAATATGAAAAGGGGAGTAACGGTCAAAATACCCAAAGAGACAAAAGTATCACGACACGTCTGTCCGAAGCGCAGCCCAAAAATCTTTCTGACTGCCGATTTTTGTTGAATCAAAACTCGTGATATTTTCGATTATATTAAATATATTAGTATACAGGGTGATTAAAAATACGCAAATTTCAGGGTGGGTTCCTCATGCAAAAAATGAAAAAGTCCCTATAAACAGGTCCTAAAATTCTTCGTTACCCGGTAGCCGCCATTTTGTATTTTTTACTTACAAATTTATATCTAGAACGGTTTGACCGATTGCATTCAAACTTGGTATGGTGTTTATGTGTCCTTAAGGGCAGTTTAAGAAAAAATAATTATGTCTTCAAACCATACAGAAACAAAATGGCGGCTGTTTAAGTTTTTAAAATTGAAATACCATTAAATTGGCGCATAATACAAAAAAGTTTACAAGAGTAAAAAAAGTTGTGTTTTATAAGTTTACATTAAGATACAAACTCATTTTTCCAATTGTTAAATTAATATTTTGACTTTTTACGTCAATTTACAACTGGTACATTACCAGTTTTCATTGTTAAAATGTATATCTCTAGAACGGTTAACCGATTGCATTCAAACTTGGTAGGGTGTTTATGTGTAAGTTAAATTTTAGAGAAAAACATTATTTCATAAAACTCACAGAAACAAAATGGCGGTTTAAATTTTAAATCGAAATACTATGGAATGTGCGCATTACAGAACTTTTTAGGAGTAAAAGTTGTATTTTATTATTTGAGAAGATAGAAACTATGCCTGAATTTATTAATATTTTCATTTTTTACGTCCTTTTACAAGTGGTACATTTACCAGTTGTAAATCGACGTAAAAAATGAAAATGTTAATGTAAAATTTGGAAAAATGAGTTTGTATCTTAATGTAAAGTTATAAAATACAACTTTTTTTACTCTTGTAAAATTTTTGTATTATGCGCCATTTCCATGGTATTTTAGTTTGAAAAATTTAAATAGCCGCCATTTTGTTTCTGTGGATTTTTATGAAATAATCTTTTTTTCTTAAATTCACCTCATGACACATAAACACCCTACTAAGTTTGAATGCAATCGGTCAAAGCGTTCTGGAGATATAAATTTTGAAGTAAAAAATACAAAATGGCGGCTACCGGAGTAACGAAGAATTTTAGGACCCATGTTTATAGGAACTTTTTCATTGTTTTTGCATAAGGAACCCACCCCTGAAATTTGTCGCCCTATTTTTGAATCACCCTGTATAACTATATGATCTTTATTAAATATGTATATAGACTATTTAGTGATAAGAAGAAAGAAGAAAGGAAGAATACACTTGAGAATGGGCAACTTATGCTCGAAATGCATCGTGTGAAAGTTTCAACACATCTTTAGAACCTACAGGCAATAAGGTATTTATAGTACTTAAACTGGGATAAACAAATTCTTTAAAGGGATAAAGTTATTTTGTAAGTAGCGTATGTAGGTGAGAGTGTAGCTGCTTATTATTTCTTATTCAAGTCATGACAAAATTAAATAAGTTTTGTATTTACTAGTTCCGGGACATGTCGCGAGCTCCCACCGTGACAGTGTTGCCAAATCTAACCGCTGCGCTTAGGCACGTGTGTTCAATTTTCTAACTAATCTTGTACTGCACTAAAATACTAGGTGACTATGAGCTAAGAACTACAGTACTACTATGTCATGTGTTTAAAAGTCATAATGAAAATGTAATTTTATTGAAAAGAATGTATTTTATAAGCTAAAAAATTGTTTTACTTGCCGCCCCAAAAATTTGCCGCTCTAGGCTGCAGCCTACTTAGCCTATTTAGAAATACCGCCCTGGCTGTGAGCGTAGCGAACAGTCTTGTAGCGTCTGTGGTAAGAGAACAACCGAATGTCAAAGTGAGGCTGCGTACGGAGATAATTAGAGTAACAAATTGCAAAGGAATTCTTTGTTTGAAGTTTGTTGTTGACGATGGGAGGATTTCAGAAGTTGAACTATAATAAGAAGTTATGTCCGCAATAATAGTTCGACTTCTGCAAAGGAATCTCCATTCACTTATGTCAGCGGCGCTTTAGCGCTTAGCTGCGTGTCGGCCTGGTTTATGTATTATTATTTCAACACGTATATCGCCAATTTAACATAAATATTACACATTTGTGTAGTCTCCTAAGATGTATTTCGGGATGTAGAATCTAATCTCGTCTTGAGATAAAAATGTAACCTAAAACATAACTAAAAACGCTAGAAAATGGCATATCAAATAGCCAATAGGTAGATTTTTCTTATAGTATGGAAAACAAGTACCGTAATAGTTTTCTTATCTGTAGTTGGCTGCCTGTTTTAATTCGTCTGCTAGATGTTGTGTACAAGAAAAATATTTTCTCTCCGAGTTGCGCTCTTGCGCTTGCCAAAATGCAAAGTCGCACTCGTAGTTGTGCCGTCTCTGCCGTCGTCTGTCCTTCAGAGTGCGGAGTCAGTGATACGAAACGTTTCGTTCGGAAAATGCTCGCCTACGATCGATACCTATAAATTTTATTTTAAATACTGAGATTCTTTGCACACATTCAATTATAAAATAGTACTAGTGATGGCTTTGTTGAGGGCTGTTATTAGGTGTAGCGTTTCTGAAAAGTACGGTGCCGGTGTCAATATATACAACTTAACCCTTAATGGTGCTAAACCTTCGAGGATCCGTTTATTCTTACCGTTACAAAATTGCAATCAGGTCGCATTAAAATCCGCAGCTGCCGGAGCTATTGATAATGTAGAAGAGAGAAAGTCATCGTTTGGTTCTAGACGCGATCCTCTCGACACTGGGTTTGCTGACCCGAAGTCTGCATTTAAAAGCAAAACTACCTTTGAAGTTTTAAGGGCCTACATTGTCTACCAGCTATGCTCCATCAATTACCTCGTGGAGCACAATGCACAGGTTAGTAGCCTATTTGGTTTAGTTCATAACTCCTGCATGATCATCCTAGGACTAAAGCTAGGTAGGCCTATTACAGTACCTATTTATGTAATCTAAGCAAAGAATATTGATCAGAGTTTTTAGACATACTACTTAGTGCAGATTCAAGTGAACTGTATATTGTTTCAGAGTGTCTGGGTCTATTTTGTCTTAGGACTAGTCTAGGCCTGGTCTAATCAGCGTTTTTATTTCAGACTTACAAGCGCTAAGGCTTACTAAGCCAACAGTGTATGGTGTCATACATTCTAGTATGGGATCAATGATTTTGCGGGCGGTGCTAGTGTTGTTCAGAAGTTCACCAAATCATTAAATAAAAAGTATCTGTACTCTTCTTGCGCTCTTAATTTTTGGCGTATTCCACCGCTTGAATTTCAATTTAATATTCATTTACACCATACATTTTCTATCTTTACTATAGTAGTAAGATTACTACAGTTGTAACACAAAACCTGTTACCTCAACAATCTCTTCAACAATTTGTCTTTTAATCAAATTGATTTTGAATCTGTGTAAAAGGTTAACTAAACTCGCTCTAAATGATGTTTCTTCCTAGTTCCAATCAGTGCTTGTGATGTGCATTTATCTAGTTTTACAATTTTTAATTTTGCAGTTTTTATGGGGGGTGATGTCCAGATTAGTACGGCTTGAGCTTTGCAATTCGAATGAATGAGAGAGAGTGAATGTTAAAGATGTGTGTCTGATTGTGATTTTAATGATGGAATGTGAGGACAATTTTAGCTTTAATAAATTAACTGATGATTGCATAACGTATAAAATGTCCACACAATACACCATTTATTTCTTTGCAAATATATTATTAATAGATGAATAGGACATGTATAATTAATTTTGGAGGCGCTGGAACATGTCCTTAGTTTTAATGGGTATATTTTTAGTTTAAATTTGATTTCATTATCAGGAGTTATGTAGTAACATTTCGCATGTCACCCTACAAATGGGTTGAGAAAATACAGATGTCTAGCTTTGTGTAGTTCATAAAGTAATTGAGATGGCTTCGAAAACACTTTTATTCTAGTAGTGGTCGACAAAAAGTTCTATTACAGTTCTACACTTTTCACAGCATGGAGGTGCTCGAGCAAAGGCACTCTAAACCATAATTGAACTTTTATTAGCTCAATAGTAATCATTTGCCGATGATGACGTTATAGAGGTTGTATCTTCTAATTGCTCTTCTTAATTGCTATCTTTTAACTGCTATCTACAGTTTGCATTGCACATAAGTGTTTTGATTTTATAACTCTAAAGAGTATTGACGAGTTTTTTGTTTGTAGTTCGAGATGATGATATAAACATAGCGGGTGTGGCAAGGTCGTAGCCTATCGCTGAATTCGTCAAAACACAGCAAGTTTTGGGTTATCATCCTACTCTAGTTCAAAAAGCCATTGTAAAATAAGCTCAAATCTAGCGTAAAAGTAGCTAGCTTCTTTTTCTTAACTAACGGTTCTGTTGGTGACCCCCCGCCAAAACCATTTCTGGATTGGAACAGTTAAAACCAAAAATTATGTTATGGTAGGCAGATTGGGTATAGATGACACATGGCTGAGGCAGGAAAATCAACACAGTTGCGGCAGCCCAAGCACAGATAGTGCTGCCATCTCTTGCCGTCTTTCTCCCCCCTCGGCTCCACATGCTTGAGTTTGTCCGATGTCGATGACTTAAATGTGGCCCAATCATGCGATTTTGAGAACGAACAAACTTGCACGCAAGGCCAGTGGCTCTACTTGAGACTCTTAAAATAATTCCCTTGCAGCCCTGTCTGTGCTTGGGCTGCCGAACTATGTTGATTTTCCTGCCACAGCCATTCGGACATCTATGCACAATCAACCTACCATAAAAATTATCTTTGATAATAGTGTAAAAAGTGGACCTCTATTTAAAGATTAATTTTTATAAAGAAACGTTTTATCCACTTGGCAAAAACACTCGGTTTCTTCCTAAAATATATCTCAAAATCAACTTTCAAATTTGATTTTAGCGATTCCCAAAGCGCGCCACATCTTAGAACATGTCAGTTGTATCGTCAATAGGTTTTAGATCTCGAGAAGAATGTAGCACTTTGTACTGGTTTTTCCATTGAACTAATTTTTCGTCGTTTGTTGATAACAATTCCTTGCAATTCTCTTCAAGAATGACATACCTTTCCTTTTGTGTATGTTTGTTCACAATAGTTTTTGTTTTTTACATCCCACAAAGTTCTAAGACAGTATGTTGTCAGTCAAAAACATTACTACTGATCAATAAATCTATAACAATATTCATTGCATTAAAAAGGCTTATGTTGGTAAAATAAAAAATGTCCAATTCATATCAAAATCCTTTTTAAATTTCCCATAGAGTTCAATTGAAAAAAACATCACTGATGACAATGTCACTCAACACTCCCCCGGGATAACTTGATAACTCAACACTTCCCGCTGATAAGATGATTGCACATAGATGCCCAATTGCCCAAGCATATGGCTGTGCAGCCTAAGCATATGGCTGTGCAGCCCAAGCATATGGCTGTGCAGCTCAAGCATATGGCTGTGCAGCTCAAGCATATGGCTGTGCAGCCTAAGCATATGGCTGTGCAGCCTAAGCATATGGCTGTGCAGCCTAAGCATATGGCTGTGCAGCCTAAGCATATGGCTGTGCAGCCTAAGCATATGGCTGTGCAGCCCAAGCATATGGCTGTGCAACCCAAGCATATGGCTGTGTAGCCTAAGCATATGGCTGTGCAGCCCAAGCATATGGCTGTGCAGCCCAAGTATATGGCTGTGCAACCCAAGCATATGGCTGTGCAGCCCAAGCATATGGCTGTAACCCAACATATGGCTGTGCAGCTCAAGCATATGGCTGTGCAGTAAGCATATGGCTGTGCAGCCTAAGCATATGGCTGTGCAGCCCAAGCATATGGCTGTGCAGCCCAAGCATATGGCTGTGCAGCCCAAGCATATGGCTGTGTAGCCCAAGCACAGATAGCCTGCCGTCTCTCACCGGTTTTCTCCTCTTCGCGGCCACCTACTCGAGTTCAATGTCAATGTCCGATGTCAATGACTTAAATGTGACCATATCGTGTGATTTTCAAAATAAAAAAACCTTGCGTGTGCGTCAGTGATTCTACCTGAGACTTAAAAAATAATTCCCTCGTAGCGCTATTTGTGTTTGGGCTGCCGAACTATGTTGATTTTCCTGCCTCAGCCAGAGCACAGACCAAATAAGTGTACCTTTTCTGGTTGTGTTTATTGAAGGTTTTTGTGTGCCGAATGGCATCTATGCCCAATTTACTTGACATAACATTATCTTTGACATTACATGTGTAACTGGGATTATCTATCATTCAAACGATAAATCTCTCTTTGAAGGAATTACTCAGGCTGGAACTCTTACGTTCGGAGTGCGCCGCTTTACAGAAAGCGCTCGCACTAAAGAATCAATCTTCGTACCTAAAGAATCAATCTCCAGCACTTTAAGCAATAGTATGAATCCAGTGCTTTAACATCTTTTAACATTCAAACTCACAAGTGTAAAACACTAAATATCCACGCTACCATTGATTTAGAGATTCCTTTAGAAACAGGAGTAAAATATTTGTGTGTAATATTCGAGGAATCTTTCTCATGGACACCACAAATAACTACTCTATGCTCAAATATTTCTTCCTTATTATTTTTGCTAACTAGATTTGCTAAATATCAAAATTTGTTTTAATGCCGTTAATTTACTCTCCTTTAATAGAATCTAGTTTAAGTTAAGGCATTGTTCTTTGGGGTTTTACATTCCAAACAAACTTTTCTGTCTACAAAAAAGAGCTATCCAGATAGTTGCAGGAACATACAGGAGAGCGCAGTGTAGAAACCTATTCAATTAATTGGTATCTTTAACACTCGCATCAATATATATTTTAGACATTTTGATGCTACACAAATTTAAATCAGAAACTATTCTCACTGGTGTAGACACGCAGAACCGTACAATCCGGCACCGGTTTGGCAACACTGTCATCAATTAGAACTTACATCTAAATTATTTCAGAACATTGAGCCTAAATTGTTTAATAAATTACCGCTTCATATACAAAATGAAAACTTGTTGCCAAAATTTAAATCGCTGCTGACCAAAATTCTTCTGAAACTAGTTTGTATCTGAGTTTTAAGCCAACATTAATCTATTTAATTATCACTGATTTATACATTTATAATGTTATAAATTCATACATTTATACAGTTATACATTTATATTATTGAACAAGAAAAAGTTACATATTATGAATCGAAGAAGGTTCGGACACATTTTTATCAGAGCCAAACTATGAGAGCTCCTGAAGTGAATGGAGTAATGCGTAGTATCATGTTAAGTTCCTGAAAAATTTGATTTCAATGAGGTTCAGAGAATAGCAAAGTACTAGTGAGATACATAACGATGTATGAGTAGAGCGCAACGCCCCACATTTTGTAGTAAAAAATAACTCCAAGCAAAAGGGCTGCCTTTTAAACTTTTGTAGGCTGGAATTTTGATTATAGTTAATGTTTTAAGGTGACAGTCGTTCAGTGTTGAACACCTTCATAGTTTTGGATGATCACTGTTGACTGTTCTCGTGGGACATTTTTCAACCTCACAACTTCTCGGCACTAGAGATGCTTGTCAGCAGAGTTCAAAGTAATCAAATTTTATTACTTTCTGGTTGTTACCTTTATACAATGCTTAGTACTGGATTTGCTTGTATGGTTTTTTAAAAATTGAAAATAAGAATTTCACTTTTTACATATTTAAGTCAATAGGACTAATAAAAAAGTAAACGATGAAGTACCCTGAATTATATTTTATTACAACACGACTAATTTCAAGACTGAGCCCATTATCAAGTGTACAAATAAGAAATCGTCTTGCACATTTAATTTAAAAGAAATACACAATTAAAATAAACATGTATGGAAGAAAATTAATTGTTTTAGGCAAGTGATGAATAATTTTGGTCTAAACAAAACAATTTAGTTGTCGGTTGAGTTTTGCTACTTTTGATATTACTCATGTATTTGAAAATTGTATTTTTGTTTGTTGCGTTAGTGATATTTAATATGTTTGGACCTGCTAATTTGTTGAGGTATATGCGCAGTCCATGAAATCATCTTTATTCTCAAAATCTAATGTTTGCATATTTTCTCTCATGCCTGTTTAGGAATGGTCGGATTGAAATTAGTTCAGCAAACGACGACTTCATTGACGTTCTGTTGATAGACTTTAGTGTTTAAAGATGCTCCTTGAAGCGTGATTTAAATTTACGTCCTGTTTGTCCTATGTTACTACATGCTATGCTTCTGCTATGCTACTGCTTAGACAGTCGTAACTTATTTTGTAGATGTATGATTTTTCAAATTCGTCTAAGGAATCTGTAGATTTAGTGGCAATTTCTTTGATCATTTGGAAGGCATTATTTTTTTTCTTTAAGCTCGACAGCTTAACTTGAATTCTGAATTGTAAAATTTCTCCAAATATTAAGTGAATATATTTGGCAGGGAGTGTTAGGTGAGTGGTAGCAAAGATTATTTTATTGTAGATAGATTGCACATAGATGCCGAATGGCGAGGCAGGAAAATTAACATAATTGTGGCAGCCCGAGCACAGATAGCGCTGCCACCTCTCCATCCTCGGCTCCACACGCTCGAGTCTGTCTGATGTCGAACTGTGCGGTTTTCGAGAATGAATGAACTTTCGTGTGCGTCAGTGGCTCTACTTGAGACGTTTACTATAATTCCCTCGCAGCGCTATCTGTGCTCGGGCTGCCGCAACCGTGTAGATTTTCCTGATTCAGCCATTCAGTATCTACGTCCCATCTATCTAGGTTGAAGTTTTCACACAAAAAAAAGGAAAATTATTTTTAAAAAGCTCTTCAAAATTCAGTATTATGGACTTTAATTACAACAGTCAAATACTGTACGTAGTTGCTGCCCATATCAAACTTTACAGTTTTCAAAAGAGTGTTCGTGGCTTTTGAACATATCTGTTAGTGTAAGTTGTGTTGCTGTCTTGACACGTTTTTGAGCTGCCAAGTCCATCATTCGCTCGATGGTGAGGAGCTGGATACGGTTGCACTAAGGGTTGCCACTCCATCCATGTCAACGCTGTGTCGAAATAGGCGAACCCTTCGCTGCCTGTCGGTCCTGCCTCCGGTTCGTCCGCGATGTCATAAATAAGTGTAAGAACACACAGAAAGCGACGCGACGCGATGTGACGTGACGCGACGCGATGCGATTGAATTAAAACCAAGTAAATGCATTGGGCAGCGCACACTAGCAGCGATGCGACGCGACGCGTAACGATACCTACAAGAACAAACTGGTTTGTTTTCTTCGAGCGATTGACAGCGATGGATGTGGAGCTGCTCATTACAGAATTGTACGCGAGAGATGCGATTTGGAGGAGTGACCACAAGAATCACAAGAATCGAGGAATAATTGATAAATTGTGGGAAGAAGTAGCTGTTGTACTAATCACAGCAAGTGAATACTAAATTGAAATACATCAGTAGAGTTGAGTAGACCTAAAATAAAAGTGAAACAAAATCTGCACGAGCAAACATTTTTTTTATTGTACAACAAACCAGGCCTATGAACTGTACATGGTTACACTCACAAAAATAAATATTTGCAATTTTCCGTCTTAGCTTTGACAGCGCCATTTTTGCAATGATCGCATCGCCTGGCATCGCTCTCAGTGTGTAACGCCAATCGCTTGCAATCGCGTCGCGTCGCATCGTGTCGCATCGCAACGCGTCGCGTCGCTCTCTGTGTGTTCTTACACTAAATAATAAATAAATAGTTTATTGTGTTAACAATTTACAAGTTATACAAACGTCAATTCTTTTGAAAAGCTAAAATTTCCCATACATTCTAACATCGAAATTCCAATCAGACATACATTTTTGACATTCACTCTCTCCCATTACTTCGAATTGTACCACTACATTTCAGTAGTCAGTTGGTGTTTTCCCAGTCATGTGCCATAAACTAGTCATCCTCCTCTTCAACTCTTTCCTCTTTTCTTACACTTTCCACGAGTTCGTTACCATTAAGAATCTGGAACCCCGGGTCAGATGAATCGGATGAATGAAGAAACAACGTAGCGAGCGGCTCCTAATCTTCCTTCTCACTACGTTTCCACGCTTCGTGTAGTTATTAGCGGTTCGCATAATGAGTTCTACTGTAGTCTGTACAGTACCAGCAACCGAGCAACGGAGCAAGCGTGCAGGGTGTTGAGTGGGGCTATTTCGTACCACGCTGACATTATCCTATACCGTGGTTTGAAGAGACAATGCAGTGCGCTGGCCAGAGGTCTATTAATATTAACCTAGTGGACTACTGCCAAACTACGGTTCCTACGACACCGTTCCTACTATTTACTCTGAAAACATCAGCTGATTCACCTCCCGTACGGTCACCTTAAGACTCGGGGCGTAATAAAACCAATAGATACTGTACTGTATTCAACTCCTGGCAGTTCATTGTACTGTATCGCGTGTACAAAAAACATATTTGAGCTTTAAAGTGTCTTTGGAAAGCTCTGGAACGGCTTAATGTAATGTCGGACATTTAAAACTTCCCATCAATAACTGAGGATAGTAAACGTTGCGGTTAAGTGGAAGATAGGACTCTACAGTCCTAACTTTGCCACCAATAAAAACTTGCCATTTAATTTCATTTAAACTACAGGGTTATTACAAATGATGTTCCTCAGTTCGATTACACATTTTAGTGGGTAAAATTGCTTTTAGACCAATTTAATTGGTACCATTGGAAAGAAAAACTCATAAAGTTTTATTTACACTGGTTTGGGTACGTATTTGCTGTTTTTAAGTCAACTGTTGTAGGTGTTGTGTAATGCTTGAATTTGAAGACAATAAAGCTTGTTAAGTGCTGGATTATCACATTAACCAATGTTTTATTAGTGTCCAACCACTTTTTAGTGCCAGGTTTAATGAAAATCCTCTTAGTAACCACTCTATTCACTAGTAGTAATTGAATTTTAAAACAAATGGCCGCATTAGTAAAAATATGTTACTAATGGCTGCCTGGGACTGGATTCGGCTCATCATTCAGACCTCCGCGCCCAATTCAGTTCCAGGCAGCCATTAGTAACACCTTTTTACTAATGCAGCCATTTGTTTTAAAATTAAATTACTACTAGTGAATAGAGTGGTTACTAAGAGGATTTTTATTAAACCTGGCACTAAAAAGTGGTTGGACACTAATAAAATATTGGTTAATGTGATAATCCAATACTTAACAAGCTTTATTGTCTTCAAATTCAAGCATTACACAACACCTACAACAGTTGACTTAACAAACAGCAAATACGTACCCAAACCAGTGTCACGATACACTGGTGTCTAGTAGTAGCGAACTGCGGAGTCTAGTGAAGGTTCTCTGTATCTGTATGAGTTGATAGGCTTGATGAAATAGGCAGGAGGGAGAGCTATGAACGACCTTGCAGGTCAAGGTCAAGTCTTCTCTATCAGTAGACTCATTCACTGGGACTGGTGGCGTGGTCCTGTAATCCAGCTCCATGGAGGTCAGGTTTTGAGGATGATATAGGTCTAAAACGGCTCAGATAGTCTCAGTGATCATGTGATGATACCCGCATCAACTCCCACCATCGTTTAGACATATAAAACCATCTCCTGCGTGGTTCGGAAGTCACGTTAAGCCGTTGGTCCTTGTACTTCCATTGGTCATTGGGCTATTAATTAATGACCCATTCTAAGGAAGAGTCGGCCTTAGTTTGTAACAAGACTACACCTCATAACTCATTACTACCACTCATCACACTCATCCTTCACCACATATTTGCCTTAAAATACCCTCATGAGAGAAGTCGGCATCTCAAATAGGGATTAGTGATTCCTTGCCTCATCATAAGCCGACTCATAGCCTCAAGTGCTACCGTGAATCTTGGCGAATTGTACCAGTAGTGTCTCGTAACCACTTACAGGTTGCATTGTTGCCTGACTCCCGAAATACAGTACAAATGTTCCGTTCGGAAATATCAAGACCGAGTTCGTTAAAGACGCGGCTATACTACACCGTCACGTCACGTCCCGTCCACCTCCGTCTACCACCGTCAATTCCAGAGGTGTGGCTATACTACAGCCGTCACGTCACGTCTCGTCAAGTACTGAAGAAAGGTCCTTCGAGTACTTCCGAATAGACTACGAAACATTTTGTGAACTTCACAATTTGATAGAGCCTCACATAAAGAGAAAACATGCCCGCTTTCGGACACCTATTTCTACTCAAGAAAAACTAGCAATCTGTTTAAAGTATAGTAATAATTACAATATTTTTCGTCTTAAAAATTTATTATTAACAACGCAATTTAAAAAAAATTACTCACAATTTTCTTTTTTTATTTTTGTTTATTTAACATGACAAATTGTTTAGTAGGTAATAACAAAATAGACTAGGTTAAACAAACTAATGAGTTATAACACAAAGTATGATCAAAACTTACACCGAAGTAGAATAAGAAATATTAAACTAATAGATTAATAACCATTACATTACAAGTTTGAACACCATTATAAAAAAATACAACAAAATAGACTAGGAAAAATGAACTACATAATGGATTAAAATAAATAATTCATAAGTTTGAACACGATTTACAATAATTACTACGAAGTAGACTAGGAAAAATGAACTAATGGATTAAAACAATTATTAAATCACACGATTAACAGTAATTACAACGAAATAAACTAGGACAAATATACTAATGTCTTTTTACAAGTCCTTGTGCCTTGAAACCGTTTCCTACCTCTCTCGGAAAGTCCTAGTTGCAACGATTTTGGCGAGTTTCACCAATTCTATGATACGCTGGACGTTGCTTGACGGTGAGGGTGGCTATACTACACCGTCACGTCACGTCCCGTCTACCGCCGTCATTCCATGCCTCAAAATGCGTACGCTAGAATTCCGCAGTGACGTGACGTGACGGTGTAGTATAGCCGGTTCGATTACACAGGTAGCATACAGGACGTGACGTGACGTGACGACGGTGTAGTATAGCCGGTTCCATTTGATTACACAGGTAGCACAGGACGTGACGTGACGTGACTTGACGGTGTAGTATAGCGGTTCCATTTGATTACAGGTAGCATACAGGACGTGACGCTGACTGACGGTGTAGTATGGCGGTTTCCATTTGATTACTGGGTAGCATACAGGACGTGACGTGACGTGACGGACGGTGTAATTATAGCCAAGTTCCATTGATTACACAGGTAGCATACAGGACGGCGTGTTGATGACTTGACAGTGTAGTATGGCATTCATTTGATTCTAGGTGCCTGGGACGTGACGGCGAGCGTGACTGACCAGGTGTGGCCTGTAGTTCCATTTGTTGATTACACAGGTAGCATACAGGACGTGCAATGACGTGACTTGACGGTGTAGTATAGCAGTTCCATTTGATTACACAGGTAACGCATACAGGCAATGACGTGACGTGACTTGACAGTGTAAGTATAGCCGGTTCCATTTGATTACAGGTAGCATACAGGACGTGACGTGACGTGACTTGACGGTGTAGTATAGCCAGTTCCATTTGATTACACAGGTAGCGCCACAGGTTGTGACGTGGCAATGACTTGACAGTGTAAACATAGCCGGTTCCGGTGATTACACAGGTAACGCTAGGACGGCGTGGCAGTAACTTGACAGTGTAAGTATAGCGGTTCATTTGATTACACAGGTTAGCATACAGGACGTGACGTGACGTGACTTGACGGTGTAGTATAGCCGGTTCCATTTGATTACACAGGTAGCATACAGGACGTGACGTGACGTGACTTGACGGTGTAGTATAGCCGCGCCTTAACCAGCAAAATCATCACCGGAAGTCACCTCTTAGGGAGGAGGGGAGCTTTCCCCCCAACATGGGTTTTATTTTATAAAACTATATTTTCATTACGATTCGAATTAAACAAGTCTAAGCATAAACGTTTATGACACTGTTTTAAACGTTGTTCAAAAATATTAAACTCTTGGCATTTGTTACTTGTTATTAGCATTTTATATATTATGTTACTGTTGCATTTGACAGAAATATAGAGCTTGTTTATATTTGTATTAGGCATTTGTTACTGTTGTTTATTATTTAAAGTATTTGTTACTTAAGCATGCCATTTTCAGTATTTATTATTGTTATTAGTATTTATTATTTTATTTATTAAAGAAATTTTGTTATTAGCATGACATTATATTTGTTACTGTTATTATTATTGCCATTGTTACTTGTTATTACATTTCATATTATTAAGCAGCATACAGTATTTGTTACAGTGCTTGTTATTTTATTTATTATTAGTATTTGTTATTGTTATTAGAAATAAGCATTTATTGTGTATTTGCACAGTATTTATTATTGCATTTGTTACTACATGAGCTACGTTCATCATTGTGCCATTCCGTTCCGTCACTTCGTCATTCAGCATCGCATCGTGCCATTCGTCACCGTTCACTGTAATTGTGCTACCTGTCACCGTCACTCAACATTTAAAAGAAGTTATTTGTTAACCATGGTATTAATTTATACCATAATTACATGTTCGTTTTTTTGTGTACAACTTGAGATAACACGGTTTACACTTATCCGGCGTATTGTAATCGCACTTGTCATCGTTACCCGTCACCGTCATTTGTCATCGTTACCCGTCACTCGTCATCGGTACTCGCCATTGTTACCTGTCACTCGTCAGCGTTACCCATCATCGTTACCTTGTCATCGCGAGCAAGAGATGATTAGTTACACATTGAAGTCATTTGTTAGATTTGCCATTTATTGTTAAGAGCACGTCATGTTAGCATGACATTTTTCACGCACATTTGCGACATTTGTTACTGTTATTGTTACTGTTCATTTTGTTCATGTGATTACATTTTGTTTCAGCATTTGTTTAGTGAATTTATCGACATCATCGTGCATACCTCGTCACTCGTCATCGTTTATTACCCATCATCGTTACCCGTCACCGTTACCCATCATCGTTACCCGTCACCGTCATTTGTCATCGTTGCCCATCATTATTGTTCACCGTCACTCGTCACGTTATCCATCATCGTTACCGTCACCGTCACTGTCATTGTTACCCGTCACCGTCACTCAACATTTGTGCATCTGGTTACCATGGTATTCACTTATACCATACTACATGTTCGTTTTTGTTACACTGAGTCACGTTTACACTTATCTCGCGACACGTAACCGTCACTCGTCATCGTTACCCGTCACCGTCATTTGTCATCGTTATCTGCCATTGTTCATTTTGCATACCGTCATTTGTTACTGACCGATGACACATCGTTACTGTTATCGCCATTGCCATCGTGACAGTATTTGTTACTACTTGTTACCAGTCGTCACAGCATTTTGTTCATCAGCATTTCGTCACTGTTTTGTTATATTTCCAGCATAGCATTTGTTACTGTTGTTATTGTGCATTTATTCAGTATTTGCACAGCATTTGTTATTAGCATTTATTATATTTGTTTTTCATTGTTATGAGCCATTGTTACTGTTACTTGTCATTAGTATTTTATTATTTTATTTTATTATTAGCATTTGTTATTGTTAAGTATTACAGTATTTGTTACAGTGGTCGTTATTTTACACAGTATTTGCTTGTTATTACGAGTACGACATAGCATTTGTTACTAGCATTTATTATTGTCATTGTTACTTGTTACTTTTGTTATTACAGTATTTATTATTAGCATTTGTCTTGTTACTCATTGCATTCATTGTTATTTGTTACTGTTATTTGTATTTTATATTTGTTACTTGTCACTTAACATAAAAAAGAGATCTGTTACCACGTATTCATTCTTACCATTATTACATGTTCGCTTTTGTACATAGTGTCACGTTTACATTTATCCGTCACAGTAACCGGCACTCGTCATCGTTGCTACCCGTCACCGTCATTTGTCATCGTTACCCGTCACACGCTCTGTCATCGTTACCCGTCACTCGTCATCGTTACCCGCCATTGTTACCTGTCACTCGTCAGCGTTACCCATCATCGTTACCCGTCACCGTCATTTGTCATCGTTACCCGTCACCGTCATTTGTCATCGTTACCCGTCACTCGTCATCGTTACCCGCCATTGTTACCTGTCACTCGTCAGCGGCATTTGACATTAGCATTTGTTATAGAAAGACAGCATTTGTTACTTGTTATTAGTATTTAGTCTATTTGTTACTTGTTTGTAGTATTTATTATTACATTTTGTTACTGTTATTATTATTGTTACAGATGACAGTATTTGTTACTAGTTGTTACTAGCATTTATTATTAGCATTTGTTACAGATGACAGTATTTGTTAATATTGTTGTCAGTATTTAAGAGTATTTGTTACTGTTATTAGTCATTGTTATTTGTTACTTGCTTGTTACTAGCATGACATGACATTAGCATGTCATTTTATCGACATTATTTGTTATTCCGTATTTATTATTATTATTTGTTACTGTCATGAGTTATTGTTACGTTACTTGTTATTAGCATTTATCGTTATTTGTTATTGTCATTATTAGTATTTGTTATGACATTTGTTATTTTACGTGACATCATTTGTTACTTTCGTTATTCGTTTGTCGTCATTCATTTGCCACCTACGTGACAGTATTGTTACCGTCATTCGTCAATGTCATCATTTGTTCTGTCACTCGTTATTGTCCGCCATCGTTACTGTCACCGTCACTCGTAATTGTTACCCGTCACCGTCACTCAACATTTAAAAAAAGAAGTTATCTGGTTAACCATGGTATTAAATTTATACCATTATTAAATATGTTCTTTTTTACATGTTTAATGGTTGGCTAATCAGTACTCATGCCTGCACACGGGGAATCGAACAGTTTATACTCGCAATAATATTCACATTTCTTCACGGCATGCTTGAGTAACCACAAACAACGATGTATTGCATTTCTGTGAATAAACCGACTTTGAATGAGCTTCATTGCAAGAGGCCTGTGACCGATTCGAAAAATTCAAAGACATTATTTAATAAACGTGTTCCTTCACAGACAGGAGTTCAACTCGTCAACGTTTTTCCAAATCAATAATGCTCAGGCCGCTTTGAAACAGTCTATGTCGCGGAAGCGTTTATCATACACATACAGTAATACATAATTGAGAAAGATCGTGATGGGAGGTCCAGAGGGGGAAGTTCGAATAAATGCGATGTGCCCAAGATGACCTTGATGTTTGTCCGAAAGCTATTCAGATGTACACGGTTGGATAATTTATTGACAACTGTTATACACTGTGAAAAGTTTATTTAATAGAAAATTATTTCTTTATTTAACTTTAGCCAACTATTGGCGTGTACGCTGTACAGTGTGGAGTGTGTCGGGAAAGTGTGTACGTGTGTTTGCCTAGCATTATCACAGTCAGTACTCAGTAGGCCTACTCACTAGTCAGCTACTTACGAGTATACTGTACTTAGCACATGGCCGCGAATGTGGGCTCTGCCCCGACCCGACCCGACCATCTAAGCCCTCATTGTCTGCCGAACCTACAAGGCTGTGGACCACTCCACTCCACACCACTCGGGCAAACTGTCAAACAGTCCTACATTCTCCAGAAGCGTATTCACCAGTCACCAGTGTGTTTACAACGCAGATTAGGCGGTAATTACTTTTCAACAGAATGTGTTCGAGGGGGTTTCACTCTGGTTGCATTATTTTGTCCGGCCCTTAGTTACGATATTTAGTTCAAATGTTTCGTTTGAACATTATCTACGAAATTTTCCGAACCCGAAATCGGTCTACCGAAACTAAGTGACCTATTGAGGCGGCGTTTCCCCCCAAAAATGGGGTTTAAGCTATAAAAACGGTGTTTATGATCTATTTCTATGTAACTTGTTATACATATCATGTGTTATACCTAACATGTGTACCGCATCACAGGAGTCTGTTCAGCCAAAGATAATGTTATGGTAGGTAGGTAGATTGTGTATATGCCACATGCCTAATCGACATAGTTGCGGCAGCCCGAGCACAGATAGCGGTGCCGTCTCTCGCCGTCTTTATATCCCTTAGACTCCACGTAGATAACTTGTCCGATATCGATAACTTAAGAGTGATCAAATCGTGCGATTTTCGAGAACAGACGAACTTGCGCGTCCTTCAGTAGCTCTACTTGAGGCTCTTAAAAGAATTGCCTCGCAGCGCTATCTGTGCTCGGGATGCCGAACTGTGTTGATTTTCCTGCCTCAGCCATGTGGCATCTATGCGCAATCTACCTAAGATGACATAGTCATTGGTAAAGCTGTCTATTGAGTACTGACTACTGTCTACTGAGTACTGACTACTATCTACTGAGTACTGACTACTGTCTACTGAGTACTGACTACTGTCTACTGTACTGACTACTGTCTACTGAGTACTGACTACTGTCTACTGAGTACTGACTACTGTCTACTGAGTACTGACTACTGTCTACTGAGTACTGACTATTGTCTGCATACGAGTATGTGCTATTATCTGCATATGCGTTGCTAAATACAGTTCTTATACTTGACACCTGACTTGCTTATCTGCACAGAACAAGTAAACACAACACAACCTCTCGCAAACAATATACTTCAACTTCCTCTATCTATACACTTCCTCTATACGAGATGCCACCTTTAATTGACGCCTATTTATCGTTTTATCGTATTTTATCGTTATTATTTTATCGCTTCAGTGGTCACCTTAGAGACAGGCTGAATTCGTCCCAAGGAACACACGACAACGGGCCTTATTTCAACCGATGCGGCCAAACTGTCAAACGAAGCGCCTTCAAGTGTTTTAGGGCGGATCGTTTTTCACCTTTCAAAATCATTTTTATATTAATACATCTGATCTATTTGGAAACTAGAGGAGCAAATGGAACATATTTATCAGCAAAATTGCCCATGCCCCATGGTATAAAGGCAACAGTACAGAGTAGAAACTACTGAGTACTGAGTACAGTGAGACTGGGAGACAGAGTGGGCGCTTTCAGGTCGTCGGTCGATAAACGATATCGCGTCCCGCGTCCTTGTACGTCACGTGTTCAGTGTTCAGTGTTCAGGGTTCAGTGTTTGTATTGCACAAATCCAAGCAACACTCGCTAACTTGTTTTTCATTACGCATTATTGAGGACGTGTTCCATAGTTTTCGCGGAAAAAATAGAACAACTCATTTCGGGATCCGGAATCTTATCCTGCCTCTAGGTGAAACGTAGAATAGAATAATGTTTATTGCAGGAAAATTTTTACAATCTTTTGCAAAAGTCAAGATAAGAAAAACATTTACATACATTACGACATTCATACAGTTACAATATTATCCTGAAAAACCATTCACACTTTTCTTAACTCATCACTAATAGCTAAGGCTTCCGGTTTATACCGCGTCACAGTTGAAATATAATTACTGATAAACGTTTCGACCTCGCTGTGGAGAGTCATCCTCAGTAGCTTGTTGATTGGCTGAGACTGGCATTCACACTTTTAAGAAACATATTTCATACGTTCCTATTCTCCAAAAACATCGAGTTCACAACTTTAAATTTCTTCCCCATCCTTAAACTCAGCCACAGAGTAACAGCTTAAATTAATTAGGTATTGCTTAAAACGACGCTTAAACAGCTCTGGGGAGGTGAGTGGCAATCTGGGGAGGCACGTAATTTAACAGTTTAGCTCCTGCTTGGGAGGGCAATTTTTCGTACGCGGACGTCCTAAGTTGCGAAGTTTTAAAAAGATCCCTACCTCTTGTTTCATATTCATGAATATCTCTACCCTGAAGTGGTTGACATTTAAATCGGTAATAGTATACCACTTCAAGTATATAGAGACAAGGCAGGGTTAGCAATTGCAATGCTTTGAACGCTTCTCTGCACGAATCTCTAAAATTTAGATTTAATATAATTTTAATTGCTTTTTTTGTAATATAATGACTTTTTGGCTGATCGCTCTTGAGCTATTTCCCCAAAGAGCTATTCCATATGCTAAATGAGGAAGTATAAGTCCATAATAAGCCATTAATAGTAAATTTTGAGGGCAAGTTTGAGACAGATCTCGTAAAGCGAAAATACCGGAAGATATCCGCGAGCAGATTGCGTCTATGTGGTTATTCCACGTTAACGCTCTGTCTATATACATACCTAGAAACTTGGTTGATTCGACCTCTTCAATAGTTTGATCTCCCAAAATTACAGTAGGATTCAATTGATTTAGGCTTGGGCGTAAACTAAAGTGTATAAAGTTAGATTTCTAAGGATTAGTAGGAACGTAACAAAACCCATTAGGAAATTTGCTAGCCTAAAGGAAATAACTCAGGCTGACCAGTCACCCACCTCCAATTCACCTACTTGTTCAGTTTAAGCTAGCCTGGAAAGCAGTACAACATGTACAAACACCTGATGACATTAAAAAGACAAATAGAGAAATCAAGCACGTCCACTGCCAGTGACAGCTGCACACTGACTGACTGACCAGCCAGCAGACAGCCGCATTGACTGGCTAGGAGCAACGGACGACCAATCACATCAGACCGACCGGCTGTAACAGAGAACACAAAATATTAATCCCCTCGGCATAAGTTCTGTTCCCTCGTCAGTAATTCAATTCAATTCAAAAATTGTTTACAGTGTTTTGCAAAAATAATACATAGATTTACACCTTAAGTAACAGTATTACATCTCAGAATATGTATCAACAATATATACATTTTAGTATACAAATTAAACAATAAATTATTGCAAAATAAATAGGGACCCCTAGAAAACCCGTGTCGGGGTCGCCATCACTTTAAGAAAAAAAAAAAATACAACAGCTAGCAGCAAGACGAAAAATGCACAGTGACAAAAATACATAAAATATAATGTTTAGGAAAATAATTCAGAAACTATCTGTACTTAAAACACAAAGATGTTAAAAGAACGATACTCAATTACTGTTGTGGGGGTAAATTGTATCTAGTAATAATCTTAAACAATGCTATGAAAAGTTAAAGCTACTACATGATAATAATTGTTTTACGTAGCTATAAATTATATTATTTCCACTAATAATTAACTAAGTAATTGACTAAGGGAAATTAAGTATGTTTTTATTTGAGCATCGTCCACTTCTAGAGGGCGTATTTTAAGGTGAATATGGGATGATGGTGAGTGTGATGAGTGTCTTGATGGATGATGAGATGCAGTCTTGTTACAAAATAAGACCGATTGTTCCCCGCCAGAATGGATCATTAATTGATAGCCCAACAACCGATAGAATGGACCAACGGCTTAATGTGACTTCCGAATCTCGCGTATTGCCCGTCGTGAAAGATTTGTTTCTGCAGCGCTGGGAGTTGAACCCAGGCGATTTGGTGCGAAGCACACACTTTACCACCGAGCTATGGCCACCCCCTGCGTTTCGGTCAAAGCAAATTCAGTAGAAACAGAAACTGCGACTTGAAAAGGGAATGAGGAAGATGGACTGATGGAGTAGACATGTGATGGACGGAGACGGCTGTTGCAGTGTTGCTCGTTGAGCGACGGAACAATCCATAATCATAGCGATTACGCTGTAGTAGAAGATGCCCGCCCTGCCTGCCCTGCCTGCTCACTCCTCGCTCTCCAATTCCAGACCGAGACTGGCTTACGTAAAAACTGACCTTGGCATAACAGACATGGAGAGGAGAGCATGAGTCATGACGTGTGAGATGTACCCGGGGAGATCTAGTTGTAGTTCATAGCCCTGAAACTATCTATTGATTTCTCTCAAAGTTCATCATAACCGTGATACAAGCTGATATAAACTAGTGGCTGCATGGGCTTAGAGCAAACTATTCAAAGATGGTTAGGAAGGCCTTAGCACAGTGGTAAAGTGTGTGCTCCACACCAAAATGCTCCGGGTTCAATTCCCGGCGCTGAAGTAACAACTTTTCACAATGGCCACTCCCCGTCGTTCGCAAGTTAGGTTAAGCCGTTGGTCCATTCCCATTGGTCTTTGGGCTATTAATTAATGATACAATATGGGGAACAGCCCTACTTTGTATCATGATTACACTCATCTCACTAAACCTTCGTCTCATATTCACCTTAAAATACGCTCCCAAAAAAAGCAGAACTTCCCAAATTATAAATCGGCCAAAGATAAACAGATCAACGGTAGTCTTTTTATACGTATTGTTCGTTTGTAAAATCTAAGATAATGTTGTGATAAGTAGATTGCTTATACATGCCACATGGTTTAGGCAGCGAAATCAACATAGTTTGGCAGCCCAAGCACAGATAGCGCTGCCGTCTCTCGCCGTCTTTCTCCCCTCGGCTCCACATGCCGATGTTTGTCCGATGTCAATAACTTAAATGTGACCAAATCGTGCAATTTTCGAGAACGAATAAACTTGCGTCTCCGTCAGTGGGTCTATTAGAGAATTGCCTCGCAGCGCTATCTGTGCTCGGGCTGCCGCAACTATGTTGATTTTGCAATCTACCTACCGCAGCAGTATCTTTGGTAGTGGTTACTAGAAATGAGCTAGTGGTGTACTAGTATAGTCAGTGTTGTAATGGGTAAGTCAATACAGCGTCACGAGATGTACGTCACGAGGTACGTGGCCAGGCCGAGTGCCGAGTTCGCGTGACAATGGGAGTGCCCAGCGCTGACCTTGCTGCAATATTTTTTGCTTCACGCGAGGCACAAGTACAACAATTGCACGGTGGACTACATAGCCCGAAACTCATCACAAATGTTGACCTTTATGCTCTTTACTTTGAAATTAAGGTCCGTGGTCAGTGCTCGGTGCTGTGCTGCTGGCATGCTGGCACGAGAAACCTGAAGAGGCATTGGCATATGCTTATGAGTTGACGTGTTCAACACCTGGTCCGTGATCAGTGCTCGGTGCAGTGCTGCTGGCATGCTGGCACGAAGCCTGAAGAGGCATTGGTATATGATTATGAGTTGACGTGTTCAACACCTGGTCCGTGATCAGTGCTCGGTGCAGTGCTGCTGGCATGCTGGCACGAAGCCTGAAGAGGCATTGGTATATGATTATGAGTTGACGTGTTCAACACCTGGTCCGTGATCAGTGCTCGGTGCAGTGCTGCTGGCATGCTGGCACGAGAAGCCTGAAGAGGCATTGGTATATGATTATGAGTTGACGTGTTCAACACCTGGTCCGTGATCAGTGCTCGGTGCAGTGCTGCTGGCATGCTGGCACGAGAAGCCTGAAGAGGCATTGGTATATGATTATGAGTTGACGTGTTCAACACCTGGTCCGTGATCAGTGCTCGGTGCAGTGCTGCTGGCATGCTGGCACGAAGCCTGAAGAGGCATTGGCATATGATTATGAGTTGACGTGTTCAACACCTGGTCCGTGATCAGTGCTCGGTGCAGTGCTGCTGGCATGCTGGCACGAGAAGCCTGAAGAGGCATTGGCATATGATTATGAGTTGACGTGTTCAACACCTGGTCCGTGATCAGTGCTCGGTGCAGTGCTGCTGGCAGGCTGGCACGAGAAGCCTGAAGAGGCATTGGCATATGATTATGAGTTGACGTGTTCAACACCTGGTCCGTGATCAGTGCTCGGTGCAGTGCTGCTGGCATGCTGGCACGAAGCCTGAAGAGGCATTGGCATATGATTATGAGTTGACGTGTTCAACACCTGGTCCGTGATCAGTGCTCGGTGCAGTGCTGCTGGCATGCTGGCACGAAGCCTGAAGAGGCATTGGCATATGATTATGAGTTGACGTGTTCAACACCTGGTCCGTGATCAGTGCTCGGTGCAGTGCTGCTGGCATGCTGGCACGAGAAGCCTGAAGAGGCATTGGCATATGATTATGAGTTGACGTGTTCAACACCTGGTCCGTGGTCAGTGCTCGGTGCTGAGCTGCTGGCATGCTGGCACGAGATGCCTCGGTGTCACCGTGTCAGTCGAGTGTAGACGAGGACGCTGGCAGTGCTTCTGTATCGATGGCTGACCTAGGCCAACAATACCAATACCTGACTTAGGCCATCTGCCAACAATATTACCTCACTTTGACGTAAATGCACGCCTTAAATAAAATATTACGCTAATAGCTCTACGTTTGATTCTTTCAACTCGTGACGAAACCTTCGCCGTCCGGAATGTGTAATGCGACTAACTTCAGTGTGACCGATACGCTAATTTACAGTAGGCCTGTGTTATAATACCCATCGAGCGCTCATTGGTGGTTTTGAATGTTTAGAAGTTCCGCTAGGTTTTGTCTCCATCTAGATTAAAAATTATTATATTGTTTGAGATTATGGTTCGAGATTGAATGCTGGTCAACCCTTCGGCGACTCCCTGTTGTCCTATGTAGGCGAACCCATTCCCGTTTGCTCGAAAAGCTCGAAGATCACGCTGCCCAGTTCGGATGGATGTAACTCCTGCCACTCACGAGCCCCTAGAAGACCCCTTCTCCTATCTCCATCTAGGTTTAGGCATTTAGGCTCTGAAAGTGACCTTTCAAATGTTGGATTCTCGCGCTGTTTTTGATGATGTATACAGTATGTGCTGGTGACAGCTTGTTTATAGCGATATGGGATGCACAATGCACACTGTACAGTGAGAGGGCAGTGGGCAGGGAGGAAGAGTGAAGCTGAAGAACACTGTCGCTGGCTCGTAACTTGACACTTGACACCTTGCCTAGCTGTCAGCTGACATTGCACCACCAGCTGTACAGGTACAGTAGAGTGCCCGTTGCAACTATGCCGCACAGTGCACACTGTACAGTGAGAGGGCAGGGCAGGAGGAAGAGAAGCTGAAGAACACTGTCGCTGGCTCGTAACTTGACACTTGACACCTTGCCTAGCTGTCAGCTGACTTATTGCACCACCAGCTGTACAGGTACAGTAGAGTGTGCCCGTTGCAACTATGCCGCACAGTGCACACTGTACAGTGAGAGGCAGAGGGCAGGGAGGAAGAGTGAAGCTGAAGAACACTGTCGCTGGCTCGTAACTTGACACTTGACACCTTGCCTAGCTGTCAGCTGACTTATTGCACCACCAGCTGTACAGGTACAGTAGAGTGTGCCGTTGCAACTATGCCGCACAGTGCACTGTACAGTGAGAGGGCAGAGGGCAGGGAGGAAGAGTGAAGCTGAAGAACACTGTCGCTGGCTCGTAACTTGACACCTTGCCTAGCTGTCAGCTGACTTATTGCACCACCAGCTGTACAGGTACAGAGTGTGCCCGTTGCAACTATGCCGCACAGTGCACACTGTACAGTGAGAGGGCAGAGGGCAGGGAGGAAGAGTGAAGCTGAAGAACACTGTCGCTGGCTCGTAACTTGACACTTGACACCTTGCCTAGCTGTCAGCTGACTTATTGCACCACCAGCTGTACAGGTACAGTAGAGTGCCCGTTGCAACTATGCCGCACAGTGCACACTGTACAGTGAGGGCAGAGGGCAGGAGGAAGAGTGAAGCTGAAGAACACTGTCGCTGGCTCGTAACTTGACACTTGACACCTTGCCTAGCTGTCAGCTGACTTATTGCACCACCAGCTGTACAGGCAGTAGAGTGTGCCCGTTGCAACTATGCCGCACAGTGCACACTGTACAGTGAGAGGGCAGAGGGCAGGGAGGAAGAGTGAAGCTGAAGAACACTGTCGCTGGCTCGTAACTTGACACTTGACACCTTGCCTAGCTGTCAGCTGACTTATTGCACCACCAGCTGTACAGGTACAGTAGAGTGTGCCCGTTGCAACTATGCCGCACAGTGCACACTGTACAGTGAGAGGGCAGAGGGCAGGGAGGAAGAGTGAAGCTGAAGAACACTGTCGCTGGCTCGTAACTTGACACTTGACACCTTGCCTAGCTGTCAGCTGACTTATTGCACCACCAGCTGCAGGTACAGTAGAGTGTGCCCGTTGCAACTATGCCGCACAGTGCACACTGTACAGTGAGAGGGCAGGGAGGAAGAGTGAAGCTGAAGAACACTGTCGCTGGCTCGTAACTTGACACTTGACACCTTGCCTAGCTGTCAGCTGACTTATTGCACCACCAGCTGTACAGGTACAGTAGAGTGTGCCCGTTGCAACTATGCCGCACAGTGCACACTGTACAGTGAGAGGGCAGGGAGGAAGAGTGAAGCTGAAGAACACTGTCGCTGGCTCGTAACTTGACACTTGACACCTTGCCTAGCTGTCAGCTGACTTATTGCACCACCAGCTGCAGGTACAGTAGAGTGTGCCCGTTGCAACTATGCCGCACAGTGCACACTGTACAGTGAGGGCAGAGGGCAGGAGGAAGAGAAGCTGAAGAACACTGTCGCTGGCTCGTAACTTGACACTTGACACCTTGCCTAGCTGTCAGCTGACTTATTGCACCACCAGCTGTACAGGTACAGTAGAGTGTGCCCGTTGCAACTATGCCGCACAGTGCACACTGTACAGTGAGAGGGCAGAGGGCAGGAGGAAGAGTGAAGCTGAAGAACACTGTCGCTGGCTCGTAACTTGACACTTGACACCTTGCCTAGCTGTCAGCTGACTTATTGCACCACCAGCTGTACAGGTACAGTAGAGTGTGCCCGTTGCAACTATGCCGCACAGTGCACACTGTACAGTGAGAGGGCAGAGGGCAGGAGGAAGAGTGAAGCTGAAGAACACTGTCGCTGGCTCGTAACTTGACACTTGACACCTTGCCTAGCTGTCAGCTGACTTATTGCACCACCAGCTGTACAGGTACAGTAGAGTGTGCCCGTTGCAACTATGCCGCACAGTGCACACTGTACAGTGAGAGGGCAGGGGAGGAAGAGTGAAGCTGAAGAACACTGTCGCTGGCTCGTAACTTGACACTTGACACCTTGACTAGCTGTCAGCTGACTTATTGCACCACCAGCTGTACAGGTACAGTAGAGTGTGCCCGTTGCAACTATGCCGCACAGTGCACACTGTACAGTGAGAGGGCAGAGGGCAGGGAGGAAGAGTGAAGCTGAAGAACACTGTCGCTGGCTCGTAACTTGACACTTGACACCTTGCCTAGCTGTCAGCTGACTTATTGCACCACCAGCTGTACAGGTACAGTAGAGTGTGCCCGTTGCAACTATGCCGCACAGTGCACACTGTACAGTGAGGGCAGAGGGCAGGGAGGAAGAGTGAAGCTGAAGAACACTGTCGCTGGCTCGTAACTTGACACTTGACACCTTGCCTAGCTGTCAGCTGACTTATTGCACCACCAGCTGTACAGGCAGAGTGTGCCCGTTGCAACTATGCCGCACAGTGCACACTGTACAGTGAGAGGGCAGAGGGCAGGGAGGAAGAGTGAAGCTGAAGAACACTGTCGCTGGTTCGTAACTTGACACTTGACACCTTGCCTAGCTGTCAGCTGACTCATTGCACCACCAGCTGTACAGGTACAGTAGAGTGTGCCCGTTGCAACTATGCCGCACAGTCAACTCGAAACGCTTAGTTGGCGATTTTTGATCATCGGTGGTATTTATTCGACACGCAATAAATAAATGGTAATTGCGTGAAATATTTGACGTGTTATGCAATCGTCAGTTATTTTCTTACCTGAAATTCTCCACACATTTTTTAACATCTAAATCCCAATCAGACCAACATTTTTGACATTCACTCTCTCATTCATTAGGATTTCATCACTCAGTCAGTCTTGTGTGTTCCGCGTTTTCCCAGTCATGTGTCATAAATTCGCCTGTATCATGAAATGTGTCTGCGGCCAAAACATCTGTCAGACGGGTTGTTAAAGACTAAAGCTCCTTTGCTCGAACTTGGAAACCTGTGATGAGTTGAACACCTACCTTAAAAGATACACGTTCGTGTACTTCCGTTCTGTGTCTCCCAGTTCGGTAGTTTTCCCTGCCTCTAGTTTCATAAGAGTGAATGTCACTTCCGCTTACGAGACCGCATTTTGACTTGATAAAAGACATGTTTCTAAAGTACAGTATAGAGGCTAGGTAGCGTCGACGATTTCAAATTTTTGAACGCTGACCTACACGAATCTTTTCATTGTAATTTTGCAATGGCTCGGGCTGCTTTTATTTTGAGTATGGAAAACTGGTAAAACTAGTTTTTGAGGATCCACCACACAGGTGCGGGAAGATTATTCCGTAAAACGCCGTCATCAGTACCTGAATTGGGCCAATTGCCTCAAAACATAAATGGCCGAGGCCAATTTTGAACAGTGGCTAATCAATCATCGTGGACTCTTACAAGGAAATCCAATTTGGGTCGAATCTCGATTGGCAAGGAAGAAGAAACAATGTACATCACAATTTTGTTTATTACAACGATGTGATTTAGCTCTCTAAACTGAAACACAAGAATCGGAGGAAAGGCTCGACGTGTTTCGGACGTACTACCGAAGTTTTACAGTTCATCATCGTATTTCATGTTGTGATCATTTTCCGTGATCAAGATGTGCCGTCGGTTTCACAGCACACGTTTTCGGCCGAACAGTGAGATCGGTTACGACTGAATTGTCTCGCGGTTAGGAACAACCGGTCGAACATTTCAACCCAACACATTTCCGAAACCTTCTAAGAATTTAGGGCCTTAGTGAAACCGGAGTTAACAAGTCAGACGATTACAATCTCGGTAATTACTCGGCACTAGCGTTGTTAACGCTTTTGAAACGAACCCAAACGAAGCGGAAAATTCTTTATCAATCAATTAAAGTCGACCTTGAGTGACGCTTCGACGGCGATTACGAACTCGCCAAATTATACACTACTCGCACTGGCGCTGGCCTACTCGGCACTGCCGCACTGGTGAGTGGTGAGTGGTGAGTAGTGAAGGTCGGAAAACGCGAAACCTCGGCCACTACTCTAAGTGAGTTTCAACCGAGAGGCTGGGCACTGGACAGTTCTTAGTTGCAAGAATTCCTCACTCCTTTGTTTGAAGTTTGCGTTGACGATGATACGATTTCTGAGGTTTATTTATTATTAATCAACGGCAAACCCATCTATATAAATAAAATAAGACTTTTGTCTGTACATTGCAAAGAATCCATCAGTGTTTGGTTATTTGGTGTTGATATACTTCGCTTAGACTGTACTGGCTGTAACTGGCGTCAAAATATTCCTGTCTGTCTCTAACGTTTTTAAGGCATCTTAGACCGCTTATAACTTAGAATCGACTGAAGCTATGGTAGTGAAACTTCGTTTAAGGGTTAAGCCCATTACACAGTGTGCCTTTAACTATATTTCAAACCCATACAACAAACTCAAAATAAATGGCGAGGGATCAAAGTGGGCACTGAACACGTTTTTAAGGCATCTTGGACTGCTTATAACTCAGAATCGGCTAAAGCTATGGCGGTGAAACTTCACTTAATGGTTAAACTCATTACGCAGTGTGTCTTTAGCTATATTTTATACCCATACAACATCTACAAAATAAATGGCGAGGGAATCTACAAAATAAATATGAATATGATATAATAATTGATAATAATAGGCTGATAGCGGTTAAACTCCGAGCTAGCCAATGTGGCTGGTCAGGCAGCCAGTCAGTGTGCACGCGTCTCAGCTGACCGGGGCCGTGCTTGATTTCTCTGTTTGTTTATTAATTTCTTTAAGTTTTTGTACATGTTGTATTGTTATCTAGGCTAGCTTTTATAAAATTTACAAGTTTAACAGGGGAAAAAGGAAAAAAAATAGGTCGCTTGGTGGTGGGTGACTGGGGGTCGGCATGCGCTGATCATTTTATGCTAGCTCTTTTACTAATGTGTGTGTTATAATTTATATTCATTTTAAATCTTCCTTGTCAAACAAAATATTTATTTCGAGGATTTGAGTTTTATGTTCTTATGGGAAATCAAGGTTTAAGAAACCTAATTAATCATTTATTTTTTGACACATAAAGTCCTAGAGTTGATATGCATCAGCTTCAATAGCGTTATGCATCTATTGAAACATATTTTGATTTAAGTACGTTAACTACTTTAAAACATCGTTTGCAGTTTGTACTCCTTGTTATAAGCGGTGCCCGGAGGAGTCCTGCAGCCGCTCTGTCCGGCGCCCTCTTAATACGACATCACCGGTATAATGAATTTTCTACAACTGGATAATATTGTTAAATTGTAATACATATTAAAATCTCAGAATTTATCGAAGTCTGTATGCACAAATACACTACTAGTAATTCATAGTTGAATTGTGTATTCATCGAAAACTCTCTAAATTATGTATCTGCCTAAAACCTCCCCACTCCGGACTTTGGATAGACAGTAGCGGGTTATAACGTGCTTCAGGGCTTTTCTAAGAACATACTGATATGTGAAATGTTACATAACAGTAGAGTTGAATTGTATTCTGCGCAGTTGGCAGCCCGCATTTAGTTAAGATGTGTGGAAAATTTACTGTCACATATCAATCACGCGCATCTAGGCCCTACACGACGCCAGGCTTGTCCAGGCTGAATAGTAAATACAAAACTCCAAACTTAATTATATTTAATCCGATTGCCATGTTTTTATAGCCAGACGGACTACGAATTTTTAACTAAGAAAGCACTGCTTACTTTCAGTCACATATCTCGTATGGTATAATGTTTTGGGGAAACTCATCTGATGCTTTTTAAGTCTTTCTAATGCAAATGAACACCATAAGACTAATGACAAAATCACCATTCAGGGAACCCTGTAGAGCTCTTTTCAAGCAGTTAGAAATACTCCCCCTTCCTTGTCTGTATATTTTTAAATGCCTTCTCTTTACTCACACCCAGAAAAGTTTTATGGTAGAAACCACATACTACATCATCATTTTACTCGAAACTCCGCACTTCTGCAATATCCTGGTCATCGCACAACTTTTTTCGAAAGAACACCGTGGTACTCTTGCACAAATCTCTTTAATAAACTACCAAACCATCTGAAAAACGAGACCTCTTCTAAATCCTTCAAGCGAAGCATCTTCAAATTTCTTCTTAATAACTGCTTTTATAGCGTTCCGGAGTACCTCGCTTGGTCATCGGGACAGTCCACATAACAAGAGCTCAGGGTTTGCGAAACTGATTTTTTGTTTCTTTCTTGCCTACACAATGTGCATTTTCACTAATATTTAACTTTAGTTGCTTTGTTTAGATCCTACACACTTGTATGTTTTTATCTTTTAATGTCATTTTACTGCAAATTATTTAAGTAAATTATTGTATTTTGACTTAATTACAATCAATGTAAATTGATGTAAATGATCAAAATAAATGACTATGACTGTTTGAGCGCAATGTTATAGTTGATTTGTATTTGTTCCGAATTCAGTGTAAACTTGTCGCCATTACATTAACGGTACTTTTCGCATTTTTGCCCTGAAACTTATTAAATGTTATAACAGCTAACCACTATATAAAATGTAAAACCACATTGCAAATTAATAAAAAAACAAAAATAAAGGAATCAAGTAAGTATATGGCCCCATGGGCTGGCTTGGAGCAGTGGACGACCAATCACAGCCGTAAATCAGACTGACCAATTGTAACTGAGAACACAAAAATACCTATTAATGCACAGCCGATGGAAAGGAAATTCTTTAGAAGTTTTGATGAATGAACAATACCAGACTGAGATGGTCAGGACTCAGGTGGCCGCCGTCTCGGTCTGGATGAACGGGTTTTTATTTTTCGGTACACATGTTACTTGTATGTACGGTGCCCTAGATGTGTACACCACATTTATTCGAAATCGGAAAAATACAGTTTTTATAGCATAAAACCTTACATTTCCTGTTGCTTGCTACCCTTGGACGGACAAGTTGCATTAACGTAAAAGAGGCTAGTTGAACGTATGAATTGCGGGATTGGGGAGTGAGGAGAGGGTGTTTCAGTGTTTGTTGAGTGGGCGGGGGGGGAGTATTCTCGTCCTGGTCTGACGTCATCTCATCTAAACGGTTCGACGAGCTGTCAAAGACATTCATTTTTTATTCAAGCGTACATTCTGTCAGAACATATAAAATGCAGTATTGCGTGATTGCGTGAACGCCTACATCAGTTGCCTAGTGACAAAGATAGTGTTATGGTAGGTATATAGGCATATACGCTACATTACAGTGGCAGGACAACCAGCATAGTTGCAGCAGCCTAAGCACAGATAGAGCTGCCGTCTTTCGCCCCCCTCGGCTCCACAAGCTCGAGTTTGTTCGATGTCGATTACTTAAATGTGACCAAATCGTGCGATTTCTTAGAACTAACAAACTTGCAAGTGCGTCAGCTGAGCCTCTCTCGCAGCGCTATCTGTGCTTGGGCTGCCGAACTATGTTGGGTTTCCTGCCTCATCCATGTTGCTGGTCAGTTCGTCAGTGAACAGCTGTTACTGGCCGTAGACGTGTTTGATTTCGCTTTGTCTTTTTATTGTTTAAAAGTTTTTGAACTTGTATCGTTGTCTAGGGTAGTTGTTATCAAATCAGTTTAAGGAAAGAAATGTCGTTTGGTTGTGGCAGACTGGTCAGCTCGCGCTCATTACTTTTAGGCTAGCTTATTTCTACATTCTACGTTACTTTTCATCTGAAGACGGGATCAGATTCCAGATCTCGAAACGTCGTGTGTTTCTTGCTCACTCAAAAACAATGGAACACGTTCGTAATAATACATTGACCTCAGGAGCGAAATCGTATCTAAGTTTTCACTTTTAACTAGGATACAGTAGAATGAAAACGTGAAAATTGATTCATGTGTAGTTGTGTAGTATCAATCAACTCTTTTTGGAAATTGAGTATTTCTATAAGAAGATGAGTTGCCTTCAAAAAGTAACGTATTTGATGCAGTAAACGAGTATGCTGTAGAACTACGGATTACTGAACGACGGCTGTGGGTGGAAAGAGTCGGCGTGGAGGAGCCGAGGGGGGAGGGGTTTGGTTAGGGAGGGATGGGTTTTGGTCGGGGATAAGAGGGGGCTGTCATCCCCAACTTAGCGTTGACGTCATGGATCTGAAACTCTCAACACGTTGTCAGGGAAACCCTCCAAACTTGAGACCACCGGTCACTGATACTCCCAGGTATTGTCAATGTCAAAACTTGAAGTTGTTGTCACTACAATAAATAACAGGGGTAACGATAGTTTGTCAAGTCTTCTTCAACTCTGAGGATTCCACTTAGTGTCTTGGCTTTGTCATCGACAAACACCTTAGATTCACAAACCATGTAGAACAAGCTGCAAGATCAGCAAGTTGCAGATTGTTAGATCAGCAATTTTTGCTTTGGGAAGATTGTCAGATCAACTCACAGTTTACTATGGTATTGTCGTTCCACACCTGTCATACGGCATTGTTCTTTGGGGGTTCAGTTCGTCCAGGACAGAACATCTCTTTATCCTTCAAAAAAGCAATACGCACAGAGTCGCGATCATTGTAGAGAGTTGTTCCGAAGTCACACAATCCTAACACTTCCGTCAATTTATATCCTAGAAACACCATATTTCGTCAGAAAACCCCCTTCCCTATTTCCTACACCCTCTTTAAATCCGAATCTCAACTTGCGTAACAGAAACAATATACCAGCACCAAGAAACCGGACGTCCTTTTCAGAACACCATCTTTTGCGATCTGGAGTGCGACTTTTCAATGTTCTTCCTATCTCTCTAAAACAAGAACCCAACAACAACTCATTCAAAAGGTAACTAAGTAAAGGTTCTGCTAGACCATGCCTTTTTAAGGTCAGTGGGTTTCAGGACCATTTATGGTAGATGACTAAGTAAGCTAGATAAACTAAGTACCAATTTTGTATTTCGTTATTGTATACATTTTGACGTGTGCCCTTGTACTCGTACAACGTATTTATTGGCAATACAAGATTTGACTGACTACCTTGGTACCAGGGGGGTGTGGGGGTGGCTGGTGGGTGTGGGACTGTGGGTCGGGAGTATCACACAACACACTTTACCTCTGAATCGAAACGCCAGGGAGCATCGACCTCAATGTAAACACAGCCTCTGCTCTAGATCCCTCCTATTTATTGAAAGCGTGACAATTTTTTCTCAATTTGAACTTGACACTTATGCTTTTACAGACATCTTCAGGTTTATGTTACAACCCCGGGTGAGTTTGGATTGTCCGTGGCTCCGTGCTGCCTGTCGACTTTGATTCGCGACACCGACCACTCCTAGAGGGTATTCAAGTGAATATGGGTTTTACTGGATGATGAGGTGTAGTCTTGTTACATAATAAGGCCGACTGTTTCCCAGATGGATCATTAATTTATAGCACAACGACCAATGTAATGTACCAATAGTCCAACGACCAATGTAATGTACCAATAGTCCAACGTGACTTCCAAACCGAAGGTTGTTACAAAACTTCGCGAAAAATTTACCGCATACATGATGGCGCCGAACTTAGTTTTAATCTTTTTTCGTTGCTTTTGACTTTTTCCTTCATTGTAGGAAATGTTGATCGCATCGTGTAAACTCTCTAGTTTTAACTATGAAGTATACAAAACTAATATGAACAATTTTTCAAACCGTATTAAGTTTGGGCTGGTCGGTTTGGGCTGATTAGCTATCACTACTCACTAGGCTACTAAAGAACTATTTTCTGATTGCTAATCTTAGACCACTTAGTGGGTCAGTTGACTCAGTTCAGTGTTGTCACGGGGACCGGATCTATTATCGGACACAATTCTCGAATCTTGTTATCGAATTTCCTTTGGAAAAATGAGATATTCATGCCGTCAGCATGGTAAGACCCAGGCCCGGAACCGTGAGCACCAATCCTGACCCCAGAACCCGTTTTGAGCATTTTTCCACACTTTATATACATATGTCCGATTTTCATAAAATTCGGTACAAATGTTCCTTTTGTAAATATTTCTGTCAAGTTCGTTAGCCAGCGAAATCGGGCTACCGGAAGTACTCTTTTGGTGTGTGTGGGGGGGGGCAAGAGTGGTTTTAATTATCTGAAAACAGTAAATTTGATCAGATTTTGACTAAATATAAAATAAATATGTATTTTGAAAGTACCCATCAATACACTTAAAATTACAAACAATGATTGAGTTGCCAAAATGTCTTTTTTTTCTATGATAGCGTTAAGAGTAGTCCGATTTCAATACAATTTGAAATACGTTTGACTTTCACGATATGTAATAAAACTTGCAATAAAAGAACGCGTAAGTCTGAGACCGAAGGCTGAAGCGAGGCTGTGAGCGTAGTGAACCCCCTAAGGAACTTAGATTCACTCATGCAAGCGGCGCTTTAACGCTTAGCTGCGTGTCGGCCTGGTTTCCTTTTCAAATCAAAATGCGATCCGATAAGAGGAATGACATTAATTCTTATGAAAGAAGAGGCAGGGAGAGCTAGCGAACTAGGAGACAGTTCAAGAACTTAGTCTTCTCAGGTTGGACTTCAACTTGTCAACTGGTTACCAAATTCTATTGAAAGTGACCTAATGTCGAAGGCGTTCAGAACTTAAAAAAACCGTGAACGCAAAAGCATTTTATAGGCGTGACTGTGAGAACGCGGAACTGTTCGAATAAGTGAGAGCGAGAGAATGAACACAATGCATGGTTGGAAGGTAATTCAATGTCAGAATGTATGGAACATTTTAGCTATTAAAAGAATATAATAATAATCGCATAACACATAAAAGTGCTTTCGCAATGAACCATTTATTTATTATTTCGGAAGTCTTATGAAAAAACAACAGCCTTTGGCCGTGTCCGTGTTTGTTGATACTTCTTTGTTTCAACAAAGTTGGGCTGCTGCAACTTCTTTTATTTTCGTGCCTCAGCCATTCGGCATATATGCGCAGTCTACTAATAACGTTATGTTATATTGCTATTGTATATATTTAACGTGGTTAAGTGGTAGAGAGGACTATAAAGTTCTAACTTTGCCACGTAAATAAAGACTTTTTCATTCATTCATTCAACGTTATCTTCGCTTTTAGTTAGTAACAGCTGACTTATTACATACGGTACATTGACGCACTTGTTAACAGTAGTGTCATCATAGTATCAGTTAGATTTACCAAACAGATATTTACAGAATGAACCGCGCAATGATCAATGTAAGGATAACTTTATTAAATTGCCCGTCCATCGGCCTAAAGAGGAAAGGTATTGACATACATATTAGAGGTTCCTGTTGTGACTAGGGTGTCAGTGGATCGATGCAACCTCCTCATCTGTCGCTGTGTTGCCTACTTAGTATTTGCCTAACTAACGTATACAGCACTATACTGTACACAGATACATGCTGCCTGCTGGGTAGCAGTGAATCAGCTGATTTGCTGGTGGGCGGGCAAGGGAGAGCAGCGAGTGGATCGATCCACCACTACAAACCTCTTACTGGCCATACTGTTCCATTGTTAACAGGCTCGTCAGTTTCAACAACTATTAGAGTGTTTAAGGTTTAATCTGCCGGCTTAAAACTATAAGAGCCACCTAAGAGTAGCATTCCTACCCTCAAGTATTGGCGCTACAAAGGTCTGCTTTACTCCCAGCGACAAAAGATAGTCCATGAACCAGGAGTCCAGGACCGACACGCAGCTGCTGGCATGAGTAAATCTAATTTCCTTTTTAATTTGTGACTTTAATTCGATACGCTCACAGTCTCGCTCATACTTTCTAGATAGTTTTACTACATACCATGAAAGTAAGACGTATTTCAAATTTCACTAACATTTCACTAACTCATTCCCCTGTTATAGCGAAAAATCACCTTTTCGGCCGAAATTTCAAATGCTCACTGGATTTTTATATTTTAGGTAAATTTATAGATACCATGAAAATTTACATTAATTTAAAATTTTATTGAAATCAAATGAAATTTACTGTTTAACCCCTTTTTTTAGAGAAATCTCCTCCGAAGGGGATTTGCGGTGGTCCGATTTTTCTGGCTAACGACTTAACCGAGATATTTGCAAAAGGAACATTTGTATCAAATTTCATGAACATCGGACAAGATAAGCGACTTGTAGCGAGTACATAATATGTATATAAAGTGTTGAAAATGCTCAAAACGTGTTCTGGGGGTCAGGATCGGTGCACATTTCATGGTCCCGGGCCTGGGTCTTACCATGCTAACAGCATGAATATTTCATTTTCCAAAGGAAATTCGATAAAAAAGCTACGAAGGAGAAGAGAGTAACTGATGACATCTATCTGTACAACACTCCTACTAACCGTGTTCCTGTCGGTGCTAAGTTTGTCACCTACCCTCACTCTTCAGTCTTCAGTCACAGCAGCAGTCAGCAGTGAGAAGAGATGAGGAGGATGAGTGAGAGGAGGAGGGTGTATCGATTGATCACTGCGAGTACTGACCTTGTTTATGCTGTGTTTGTTCTCTTTATTCGTGGTCTCAACTCGTTATGAAAGCGTGAACGCTGCTCTTAGTTAGAAGTTGTAACAATGGTCTTGATTGAAGACCAGCCAACTCGTAGCAGGGTGCAACCCAATTCCTGTTACCCAAATGACCTAATCATTGTTTTACCTAATTCCTGTTACCCAAATTACCTAATCATTGTTTCTACCTAATTCCTGTTACCCAAATTACCTAATCATTGTTTTTACCTAATTCCTGTTACCCAAATTACCTAATCATTGTTTCTACCTAATACCTGTTACCCAAATTACCTAATCATTGTTTCTACCTAATACCTGTTACCCAAATTACCTAATTATTGTTTCTACCTGATTCCTGTTACCCAAATTTCCTAATCATTGTTTCTACCCAATTACTGTTACCCAAATTATCTAATCATCGTTTCTAACTAATACCTGTTACCCAAATTACCTAACTCCTACTACCCAAATTACCTAATCATTGTTTCTACCTAATACCTGTTACCCAAATTACCTAATCATTGTTTCTACCTAATTCCTGTTACCCAAATTACCTAATCATTGTTTCTACCCAATTCCTGTTACCCAAATTACCTAATCATTGTTTCTACCTAATACCTGTTACCCAAATTACCTAATCATTGTTTCTACCTAATTCCTGTTACCCAAATTTCCTAATCATTGTTTCTACCCATTACTGTTACCCAAATTATCTAATCATCGTTTCTATCTAATTCCTGTTACCCAAATTACCTAATCATTGCTTCTACCTAATACCTGTTACCCAAACTACCTAATCATTGTTTCTACCTAATTTCTGTTACCCAAATTACCTAATCATTGTTTCTACCCAATTCCTGTTACCCAAATTAACTAATCACTGTTTCTATCCAAATCCTGTTACCCAAATTACCTAATCATTGTTTCTACCTAATTCCTGTTAGTCTCCTCTTTTATAATAGTGGTTTGGAAATGATATCAGTAGTATGGTAATACCAACTCTGATACATCCCATATATTCTAAAATCAAATGGGAAAATCGCTTTTTATTAATTCTGGGGAGTCTCACATCTTCTAAAATTATGTGGAGAAATTGTATTATACAACAAGTTCTGAAAAGTGGGATGTTGGCTAAGAAGGCTAGTAAATGGGTTGTTGGCTAAGAAGGCTAGTAAATGGGTTGTTGGCTAAGAAGGCTAGTAAATGGGTTGTTGGCTAAGAAGGCTAGTATGGGGTCAACATTGGGGACTCTAATATGGGTCCTTGGGAGGGAATTACGGTAAATCCTGAAATGTCAGACATTTTATTTGGCACTTCGGATTACCATCAGATTCTAAATCTGATCGCTGGCTCAGCCTCTAGAAACAAATTCTAGAGCGAGAGTAGGTACTTTTCTTAATAGTATAACCCTCTTTCCCACCAAACCACCACCGAAATTTTTGAATTTAAATAATTCTCTCCTGGTTGGTCCCTACACTCTAATGTTAGTGCTAAATTTCAAGTATCTAGGCCTTGTAGTTTTGGCTCAGCGATGATGAGTGAGTCAGTCAGTCAGATTGTTACACACTCTTCATGATGATGTGTTGTTGCAGCTGATGAAGATCATGAAGGCGATCATGAGGGAGAAGTTGTTCAAGATGATAATGAGTGAGTGAGTCAGTCAGATTGTTACACACTCTTCATGATGATGTATTGTTGCAGCTGATGAAGATCATGAAGGCGATCATGGGGGAGAAGTTGTTCACGATGATGATGAAAGCTACATTCTACGGACACTTTGTAGCTGGCGAGGACCAGTACAAGATTGTGCCAACTCTAAAGCGACTACATTCCTTCGGCGTGAAACCGATCCTGGACTACTCGGTAGAGGAGGACATAACCCAGGAGGAGGCTGAAAAGCGAGAGTTGGCGTAAGTCTCCACACGGTTTTCATAATGTTTAGTCATTTATAACAACAAAACACACAATAATTTCAAACTTTGTCAAAATGGAATTAAATTTACTTTTTTTAAATAATTAAAAACACTACTTTGGTGATAAGTTTTCTCCAAACGGGGAAGTTCCGGTAGTCCAATTTTGCTGGTCAATAAACTCGACCGAGATATTTACAAAAGGAATATTTGTACCAAATTTGGTGAAAATTGGACAACAAATGCTTCCTGTAAATATAATACACATATAGTATGTATAAAAAGTGTTGAAAACATGTTTTGGGGGTCAGGATCTGTGCTCATTTCATCGACCCAGGCCTGGGCCTTACCATGCTGATGGCTTGAATATCTCATTTATACAAAGAAAATTTGATAATGAAGCTTACGGATAAACACTGAGTGTAAGTTGAATGAAATGTTTACAGTATACAGTGATATCGTATAGTGATAGTATAGTGACGGTTGATATTGACTGTTGCAGGGCTAGCCAGTCTGAAGTCGTCATAACCAGTGACCAGCCCTCTGAAGGTATTCCTCACTTTGTGGCCAGTCAAGTTTCTCTGTTTGACTAGATTGCTACAAACATAACACATTTCCGCTTACACTGCATCACTATTTAACCGTTAGTTGAATCTCGTGTCTGGCATTATATTTTTCCTGAAAAGATTTCCTATCATCTCTTTTTTGCATCAAGTTGCCTATCTGTATAGTTTTAAAAAAGGCAGTGTGTGTATCTTGCTAACATGGCTTAAGTTTTTAGGTGGTGTTATTAGTATGTATGGTAAAATATGGATAACGTACTTGGAAAATGTGTGAGTGGTACTGAATACCATTCGGTGTGCGATAATTTTATGTCCGTGTAAAAGCGTTGTATACCAGTATGTCGTTTGTCCCTTCCAAACATTTCAAAAGTGAGCTTATTGATCTTAAAACTTTTTCAAACTTATGGTAAAACAGGACAGTAATAGTTAAGAAACACTTTTACAAGCTATCGAGACAAATCAAAAAGTGTTTAAATTTGGAAACAAGCAATAGCGAATTGTACAACTTTGAAATGATTTGGTTAAAATTTGATGCTTTGATAGTAATCTTTAAGTTTCCCAACATAAAAAATATATAATTAAAATGAACAATTAAATTTTTACCCACTCTGTCTTTAATACTGTGGCGGGTTGGAATCGTGCGCGACTCCGGAGCTTATCCCTCCGGTGAAGCGGGTTCAATCTCCACAGTCACCACTTAAATTTGTAAAGTGACTATACGGTAACGGTAGGTAATGGTCGAGGTTGAGTGGTAGGGAGGTCTTTGTAGTTCTAACTTCACCGCGTTAAACAAGACAAACCTTTTATAAATACTGTCTACACTAAAGAAAACAAATCTACAAAGATTTTAGATTTGGAAATGATTGAATGTGGAGTGTGTTACATGACATGAGTGTGACTGTGTGAGGAAGAGGCAACTAGTGCTTATGATAGCCGTTAATGAATTACTAGAATTAGATAACCTCTTCACTGGCTCATAATCATTGCTTCACTTGATTCATCAAACTATACTATCATGTCTGCACTATCTCACTATCTGAGATTCAAATATTATTACGGATGTTTTCCATCGTTCTTGAGTGAACAAAAAGTACACGACGTTTCGGGATCTAGAATCTGATCCTGCCTTTAGGTGAAAAGTAATCTTAAACAAAACACATTACATTAAAAAAAGAGCTAGCCTAAAAGTAAATAAATAAATCAGTAATACAGTAATCAGCGCAAGCTAACCAGTCACCCACCACTAAAAAACCTTAATTTTGTCCTCCCTTCTTTTCCCCCCTTAAACTAATTAATTAATTAGCTGTTAATTTTATAACAGCTAGCCTATAAAACAATACAACATGTACGAAAACTTAACAAAGTTAAAAACGAATAGAGAAAACAATCCTGTCCACGGCCAGTGACAGCTGCACACTGGCTGACTGTCAGACCAGGCGCCAGACAGCCCCTTGGCTGGCTCGAGCAGTGGACGACCAATCACAGCCGTGAATCAGACTGACCAACTGTAACAGAGAACACAAAAAAATACCTATTTATACACAGCCGATGAAAGCGGAATTCTTTAGAGTTTTGATGAAAGAATTAGGTTTTCCTAACAGATCTTGAAACTTGTACCTTTTGTTCACTCAAAACGATGGAAAACATCCGTAACAATATTTTAACCTGAGACAAAAACCATTTAGAACAACAAACTTGAAAACAAAAATCTCATTATCACTTGGAAACACTGTAACACGCTTCACGCATGATTATTGCTTTCACTGATTACACGGTTCTATTTTTTAAAAGTCTTGTTCCTGATAACAAACTTACTGACAGATACTCGTACATCAGTTTCTTTATCAATAATACATGTGATTTATGATCTAAGAATAAAGAAACAACACATTTGCTGTTTGTATCGGTAAAGTTAGTTACAATTATCTCTATCGAATATTACAGAGCCTCCTAGACGTTTACAATTGAGTAGTAGAGATTATCATAGTACTGTACCGATACTGATATACAGGGTGGCCCATAAGTCAATTGACAAACATGTGTTTCATAGAATGCATGTCTGACAACTGACTTATGGGCCACCCTGTATATGGTTGATCAAATTCTTCCAAAGTGTTTAGTATCAAAAACAAGTTTTGAACACTTTTAAAAATGAGCAGAACAATATGCAAAAGAATTAAAAACTACTGAAGACAAATCATGTCGGGAAGTTTTCAAACATACAATTAAATTTACATTAATTACAGTGGTGGCAAATTTCTGATAACTAATTTACAAAACTCTTTGATGAAAACTAAGATTTAGTAGGTAGAGCGTGAGTGACTGAAACCAAGGCAGATATGGTTGTACTGTAAGCAAGTACAATACTTGCATTATAGAGGGCGGGACCTAAACCGTAAGCTACTCGACTGTGACCATTGTCTCTAGAGTGTCTCTACTCAATCATCTGCTCAAACCAACTAGGAGGAGAATACAAACAGCAAATGTTCTTCTCGATAAGTTAGTTCAATACTGCTTTGCAATAAATAAATAAATAGTTTATTGTGTAAAGATTCTACATGTCATACAATTGTCATTTAATTTGGAAATCTAAAATTGTCTACACATTCTAACATTGAAATCCTGATCAGGTCACATTTTTGACATTCACTCTCTCATTCAATCGAATTATACAACTCTAGTCCTGTAGTCAGTCAATGTGTTCCGCGTTTTCCCAGTCATGTGTTATAAACTCGCCTGTATTATAAAATGCTCCTGCGGCCAAAACCTTTTTCATACAGTTTTAAAAGCCTTGAGCTCTGGCCTTTTGATCAAATTCGGCAACCTGTTGAGGAGTTGAACTCCTACCTGAAAAGATAAACGTTCTTGTACTTCCATTATGTGTCTCCCAGTTTGTAGTTTTCCCTGCCTCTAGTTTTGTAAGAGTGAATGTTACTTCCTCTAATGAGATCGCACTTTGATTTGACAAAAGACGTGTTTTGAAAATATAGAGGCAAGGCAGTGTCAACCATTTTAAAATTTTGAGTGCTGGCCTACACTACTGTTGATAATGGAATTTTACAATCGTTCAGACTGGTTTTTTTTGGGAAATCAAAACTCTGGCAAAGCTAGATTTTGAGCATCCACTCCACAAAGCCTTCTATAAAAAAGGTAGTATCATGAAATAGTTCAAAGTATCCCAACATTGTCTCTATAAAGTATCACGGTAGATAAATGTATTTGATTCCTAATGGGGAATCACAGGTATACTTACATACAACGTGATGAACAACCTAGATTACAGATAATGTTATCGTAGGTAGATTGTGCATAGATGCCTCATGGCTGAGGCAGGAAAATCAACATAGTTGTGGCAGCCCAAGCACAGATAGCACTGTGAGAGCTGCCGTCTTTCTCCCTACATGCTCGAGTTTGTCTGATGTCGATGACTTAAATGTAACCTAATCGTGCAATTTTTGAGAACAAATGAACTTTCACGTGCATCAGTGGCTCTACTTGAGACTTAAAATAATTCCTCACAGCACTGTCTGTGCCTGGGCTGCCGCAACTGTGTTGATTTTTCTGCCTAAGCCATGCGCCATCTACTTACCATGACATAATCTTTGGTTAGATGGTTTGGAGAGAATTCTAATGTTGAATGATTTCGGAGGATGTAAGTTTTGTGAGCTCCTAACCCTGTGCAATGTGCATGATACACAACTCTTGTATTTCTGTTTGTAGTTAGCTGATTTGTTGACCGTATCGTTGTCATAGCTCTCTTGGTTTTAAATGTAGTACATACTAAGTACTCTACTAACAAACATGTATTGTATTTCTTGTCTGACCAAAGAACCTTGAAGTGCTTCATGTTATCAAAGTAGTTTGAGTGAACATTTCATCATCTTAGCTCATGAACTTTAACTTTAAACTGTAAAGTTTATAGTACGTAGTAATACAAGACATTAACCTTTAGAGTTGGCAGTTAGAAGTTTAACAATGTCTTAATAGTGTTAGTTTCAAAATGAAATTATTCGTATGTAAAATATTTTGCCAAGTGATGACGTGTAACATAGTAAAAACTAAATCCTTTTTCTAATTTACCTCAAGGGTTATTGTTGAAAACCCCAAATTATATTTAACTGACCATATAAGTTATCAGCAAATTGGCTTTATCGTTGTGAAACTCTTTATTGCTTTACAAATCTTCTTTAACCCAGATACCTTTTCCTGCTCAAGTATTACCTTTAAGAGCTGAAAAGAAAGTGGTAGTGATAAATAAATTGAATTATAAGACTATATTCTTCCATATTCAATAAAAAAGAATAAATAATTCTTGTGAAGTATATATAAATAAAACAATAATGTAATAAATACCACAACTAAAATTTACGATATGTTATTCTTAAAATTGAAATATCAAACTTGTGGAAAAGAGCCTTATTTACGAGGGTTAATAAAAGCCAAGACAGGCTAGAATCATAGAATGGAAAATAATGTAATTATATAGTGGATATATATTGGGTTTCAAGTGTTTTGGAAATCTCGAAAGAATTGAAATGACATAATCTGGTTATTTTCTAAATCTCAACTTTTGTACTTTCATTTAAGAATAAAAAAGATACAAAGACAAATTGTTTATTGAGTGTTTTTAAATGGTTTACATAAATGGGTCCCCTGGTTTCAAACAACACTTATCAAGTAATCAGGCTGATGGTCCGTCTGCTGGTTGGCTTCTAAATGTTTTTTTTTTCTTGCTAGGAAATCTACTATTTACCTCAAAAACTGAATAAATAAAATGTTCTAATTAAATTCTAAATAAATACTTTCATTTAAGGCAGTTGACCTCTTTTAGCACTTTTTCTTTTGCCGAGTTAGTTGTGAACAGTACTGTAGTTACTATTCAAGATCCCATGTAAATAACCCCAGCTAACACTCCATCATCTCACACATAACTCATAAACTGTGTACTGTGTACCATAATATCAATTTCTATGTGGACATATTAAATGTTAAATACGTTTCAGGTTGAGTTGTTAGAGTCTGTCTGTTATTGTTATTGTATTTTTGTTACTGAGCAGCGAATGTTCGGAGAAATGACGAAGGTAATTATGAGCAGACTGTGAAGTGAAGCAAGCTTGGATGCATGTAGCACTTGCCCTGTGCCCTTAGCGTGTAGAGTTCTCTACTCTTGCCACCCTTGGATATACTCATCCCTCCGCGGAACCGGATCAAGTGTAGGCGATCGGCGCGCTCACGGAGAGATAACAAAATGCTAGTGGTCATGTTTTGCAATGTTATACAAGGTAAGTTTTGAATTTCCCCGCTCCTTAATTTCTGAAAAAGGAAATATTTTGAAATATTCTTTAGGGAATGTTTTAATAGGACCCTAGTTTTTGAAATGCAAACCCCCTCCTAGGGCCACTTCAAAAGAAAGGGAATTTAAACACAAATTAATCAACTCAAAGAAAAGTGTTTTATCTTTATTCGTTTTTTTGTGTGTGAAATGTGGCGTTTTAAACCTGATTTTTTATAATATGTAAATGGGTATTACTACAGATAACGTGGTAAATCTAAGAACAATTTATTCTGAATGACAATTTTTTCTTGAAAATCCTCTGAGGGATACATCACGACCCTATAACATAATCCCACAAGGGATTTTCAAGAAAAATTTGTCATTCAAGAAAAGTTGTTTGTGAAATGTGAAGTTTTAAACCTTATTGATTGTAATCTTTAATAGGTATTACAAAAAACAAATCAAGATGTTAAATGTTTTTGCGTCATTGAATTTGTGTTAAAATTCCCTTTCTTTTGAGGTGCCACAAAGGGTGGTTTGTATTTAAAAAATTTGGCCCCCTCAATTTTTGGGTGAGGGGTGGGTAACCCAAAGTACATCAAAACAAACTTTAGGATCCTAAAAAAAAATTTCCCTAAAGGGTTTTGAAAATATTTCCTTTTTCAAAAGTGAAGGGGGGGATTTAAAACTTACCGTGTATGTAGTATATGTAGGCTACATTGTACGTACATACTACTTGATACAGACGGTCCTAATTGTGGATTTCTTTGTTTAGAAGTTTCATTACTGTCGTAAACAAACTTGGAGTGGCTTCAAGCATACAAACTTGTCGTTACCAGGTTTGGGTTCAGGTTCCTAAACCAACTAGACATGCTTTCTACTAATGACAGAGTATTAGTACAGCAATACGCTTTTAGACAGTTACAACGAAGGTCTAGACAAGGCGATAAAGTTATACAATTCAAGAACTTCCGAACCAGTTTCGAAACGAATATGAGAACAGTGAAAAGCGTATTAATAAAGAAAGCTGAATGTATCAACTTATGTTGGAAAACTTATGTTACATAAGAATGTACCTTTCCTTGGCTATGTAGGGAGATCACTAAAGCTGATCCAGAACACGACATTTTTGGACAAGTCAACTACAAGAACATAAAACCAATCAGTAAGAATGACTGAAGTGACTCAAAGTACCTGTAACGTACAACTAAATATTTATTCACAACTAATGGCTCTGCTTATTATTTTTGCTGACTTTCCAATGTACGTTAAGTTAAAGTAATGGTCACTTCTAGTTAACCAGAGTTAAAAAACTATATTAAAAATGTCTAAAGTTTTCCCATCTACTGTATATGAATGCAAAAAAATGTTTATAACTGAATAATTGTTAATATTTTCAGACCAAATATTACAGAATAAGTTCCCCTAAAAATCACAATTCTGCACCTTATTTTTTATATTTTCAAGGTTACGAGTACAGTATGTTGTCTTTAAATCATACCAAAGATAATCTTATGGTAAGTAATTTGCGCATAAATGCCATATAGTTGAGGCAGGAAAATCAGATAGCGCTGCTGTCTCTTGCCGTATTTCTCCCCTCTCAGTTCGACATGCTCAAGTTTGTCCGATTTTGATGACTTATGAATGTGACCAAATCGTGTGATTTTCAAGAACAAACAAACTTGCATGTGCGTCAATGGCTCTACTTGAGGCTCTTAAAAGAATTCCCTCGCAGCGCTATCTGTGCTTGAGCTGCCTCAACTATGTTTATTTCCTGCCTCAGCCATTCGGAATCTATGCTCAATCTACTTACCATTACATAATCTTTGGTAATACCACCCAGGCAGAATTTCAGAGAGTTGGCCACTACTAGGAGTATGGGGTTTGGAACATACAATAAAAAAATTATTTTAAGTACAAAATTAGTGAGAACAGTTGAAGACTATTAATCAATAGCTTAGACTGGCTAGAATACTAAGGTTAGCATAGGGACAAAACTCTCTTGGCCGGAATTCTGTACAGTTCATTTAAAAGGTCTTGTTATAATCAAAAGCTCTAGTTGTTGTTATAATATTCACCCTTTTTTATTATCATCTATAATATTGTGTGTTCCATAAATTTCCAAATGTATGCATGGCTTTAGTTGTGCTTTATCCTACTCATCACCTCTTATGTTTTATAACTCACACTATGTTCGTTCACGATAATTCTTTTGGCTAAACATGTTATTCTGTATGCATATTTACGTCTTATCATGCTGTGGTTTTGGTTATTCTGTGTGCCCTCTAAGTGTTTGGTTGAAGATGAAGAAATGATTTATTCTGAATGAACTCTCGAGTTGATATTTAGTTTTCGATGGTGTAAACTAAAATGAAGTGGTGGAAGGAAGGGAGTACTTTACTAGAGTCAAAGTTAAGTGTCTCTCACCCTGTCACTTGTCTGTCGGTGCTGTATCATCGACGTTATACCCTCCATCCCTACTCCCTCCACCTCCACCGTGTCGTTGTGTTCAATGTTCAGTGTTCACCTACATCTGTACAAGCGCTCACTAACACTAAATCACTGACACTTGCTTGTCGGTGCTGCATCATCGACGTTATACCCTCCATCCCTACTCCCTCCACCTCCACCGTGTCGTTGTGTTCAATGTTCAGTGTTCACCTACATCTGTACAAGCGCTCACTAACACTAAATCACTGACACTTGCTTGTCGGTGCTGCATCATCGACGTTATACCCTCCATCCCTACTCCCTCCACCTCCACCGTGTCGTTGTGTTCAATGTTTAGTGTTCACCTACATCTGTACAAGCGCTCACTAACACTAAATCACTGACACTTGCTTGTCGGTGCTGCATCATCGACGTTATACCCTCCACCTCCACCGTGTCGTTGTGTTCAATGTTTAGTGTTCACCTACATCTGTACAAGCGCTCACTAACACTAAATCACTGACACTTGCTTGTCGGTGCTGCATCATCGACGTTATACCCTCCATCCCTACCCTCCACCTCCACCGTGTCGTTGTGTTCAATGTTCAGTGTTCACTCCACATCTGTACAAGCGCTCACTAACACTAAATCACTGACACTTGCTTGTCGGTGCTGCATCATCGACGTTATACCCTCCATCCCTACCCTCCACCTCCACCGTGTCGTTGTGTTCAATGTTCAGTGTTCACCTACATCTGTACAAGCGCCACTAACACTAAATCACTGACGCTGTCGGTGCTGCATCATCGACGTTATACCCTCCATCCCTACTCCTCCACCTCCACCGTGTCGTTGTGTTCATGTTCAGTGTTCACCTAACATCTGTACAAGCTCACTAACACTAAATCACTGACACTTGCTTGTCGGTGCTGCATCATCGACGTTATACCCTCCATCCCTACTCCTCCACCTCCACCGTTATTGTTGTGTTCAATGTTCAGTGTTCACCTACATCTGTACAAGCGCCACTAACACTAAATCACTGACACTTGCTTGTCGGTGCTGCATCATCGACGCTATACCCTCCATCCCTACCTCCACCTCCACCGTGTCGTTGTGTTCAATGTTCAGTGTTCACCTACATCTGTACAAGCGCCACTAACACTAAATCACTGACGCTGTCGGTGCTGCATCATCGACGTTATACCTCCATCCCTACTCCCTCCACCTCCACCGTGTCGTTGTGTTCAATGTTCAGTGTTCACCTACATCTGTACAAGCCACTAACACTAAATCACTGACACTTGCTTGTCGGTGCTGCATCATCGACGTTATACCCTCCATCCCTACCCTCCACCTCCACCGTCGCTGTGTTCAATGTTCAGTCACCTACATCTGTACAAGCCACTAACACTAAATCACTGACGCTGTCGGTGCTGCATCATCGACGCTATACCCTCCATCCCTACTCCTCCACCTCCACCGTGTCGTTGTGTTCAATGTTCAGTGTTCACCTACATCTGTACAAGCGCCACTAACACTAAATCACTGACACTTGCTTGTCGGTGCTGCATCATCGACGTTATACCCTCCATCCCTACTCCCTCCACCTCCACCGTCGTTGTGTTCATGTTCAGTGTTCACCTAACATCTGTACAAGCGTCACTAACACTAAATCACTGACACTTGCTTGTCGGTGCTGCATCATCGACGTTATACCCTCCATCCCTACTCCCTCCACCTCCACCGTGTCGTTGTGTTCAATGTTTAGTGTTCACCTACATCTGTACAAGCGCCACTAACACTAAATCACTGACACTTGCTTGTCGGTGCTGCATCATCGACGCTATACCTCCATCCCTACTCTCCACCTCCACCGTGTCGTTGTGTATTAATGTTCAGTGTTCACCTAACATCTGTACAAGCGCTCACTAACACTATATCACTGACACTTACATAGTGTACACTCTCTAATACTGCAATATGCGAGTCACTTGTACATAATCATGCAATTTTCTTTTTTCCATTAAAGTGCATGACTAATAACACTAGTGAACACTGCCTTTAGATTAATAAGAATATAGTTTATTCCATCATAAGTAGGCAACCAGGTGGAGTTTAAGCGACCTTCTAAACAGAATAGGGCATTTAACATGGCAAAATTTGCTAATGATGATTAAGGTAGGTTATGGAAAGCTTGTCTCTGGAAGCATAGAGTTATTAGTGATGCTGCTCTTATAAAAAAATCAAGGTTTAAATTCCGAAATACAAAATGTATTAAATGTATACGTTCTATAGTTTATGAGCATCAGCATAAATAGATCTCTGTTTCCAGAGAAAAAGTTCCACATGAATCAGCATAAAACCTCGTTTGCAGTTTTACCTCTCAACGGTGTTCCGTTGCAATGAATCTACACAAGTGCTAGACTGGTCTGGTGCAGCCGAGTATGCTGGAACTGTGTAAGAGTTGCCCCGAGTGAGGGAAGGAAGTGTCGGATGTTTACAAGGTGATCTGTGAGAATGGTTTGTTGCAGCGGCCGTGATCGGCGGCGAGATGCCTCAGTACAACGTGAACAAGACGTTCGCGGACAGGCGATACAAAGTGTCCAGTGCCAGAACCTACTTCTACCTCAATGAAGCTACTTGCGAACGAAACGTAGAAATCTTTCAAGATTGTTTACACGCAGTGGCCGGTAAGCTTATGGAAACTAATGTTTTGTATGTAAAGGTAATAGTGAAAAGTATCCTGAGCTTCATTTTCTATCTCTATCCATTCAAAATTAAACAGAGTGTAGTACATTTAACTCACCCTCTATGAATTTTTTGCAGTTAAATATGGTTAAAATTACTTTTTAGCTTATATTGAGACCGAATTAAAGGTTTTTCCTAATACAATCAAGATGTTGTTTATTTTTCTTAAGGTGTTTAGAGAAACTTTATTTAAGCACATAGTAGGTTGGTAGAGTCATTGATTTTAAATGTATATTTAAAGTCAATGGTAGAGTCCTCATTATAGGTGTGTTACCAAAAGAAGGGAAGTATCCTGAACTGATAAAAGAAAAGTAGCTCATTCTGAACAAATGAAGCAAGTCCAGGTTCAAAGAAAACTTGTTAAAATGGTGTTAACATATTTCGCGTCATCCGACTGGGCCTATATGTAAAATAATGCAATAGACATGAAATGCAACAGTACAAACGTGTGTTTTGTTTTGAGTCTACATACATGGCATTTCATTCTTAGGTAAATTCAGAAGCAGCGCTTGAAATTTTCTTATCTATAAACTGCTACAAATTGTATCATTAAAAGCTCCAATAAATTCACAAGCCAATTGATTAGCAATACAATAATTAATTTCTTGAGCTATCAATTTTATGTTTTTGCCACAATTAAGAGGTTATCCAAAATCGTTTGAACTTTCTTATCAACAGAATATTGAATAGTAGAATCAGTTGAATTATTCAAGATTGTATTGATCTGAAGAAGCCTAATGTTATTAGGTGAAATATAATCACTTTTAAATTTAAACTATTGTTTTAATGGTTTTGCGGAAGACAATGCCAATTAACTGAAGATTAAAAGAAGTTAACATGTCTTCATCATTTAGAAATCAACTAAAGTGTATATAAAGGTTTACAAATAACTTGATTTATATAGCACTAAACCTAAAAAACAATCACACTAACTTTTCATACAATTCAATCCCGTAGCGTAAACGCACATCAACGATCGCGAACACCCCTACCACAGCCCCCGCAACATTCCGTTTCTGACCACCATATAATATAATTTATTTCAACTAAGCTATACTTAAAACTAAGTCTAAAATGGCTTTGTAATAATTCTTGATTCTTGAACACAAACATAATGTCAATCAAAAAATACATTGAAATCAACCTGTATTTATAAACTTTATACTAAAATAAAGATAGAATTTTATACACTATTTACTAATAAAAGTAAGCTAATGGACTTTTTACAAAACATCATTTAGAAAGTCTTTTATCCTATAATATGCCTTTTTAAAAAGTAATTTCAAGAGTTCCATTAACATTTTTTTCAAGCGACCAAGGAATTTGATTGTATAAAATAGTTTACTGGATAGTTTGTACAGATTATTGTACAGTGGTAGGCTGTGAATGGAGTGTAAGAGTGACGTACGTAAGAGTGTAAAGCGTAGGCCTAGGTTCACTATCGCTGGCGCTGGTCGTGAGTGTGGAGATGTGAGTGATGGATGAGTAACTGCTAATCACTTGTCACACTCTCGGTACGCTTTGACTTTAGTTTCACAATTAGCGTCTCACTCATGCCAGGCGCAATCACCAGACTCATTCTTTTCCTCTCAAATACCAGCTTTGTCGACATCTTAAATTTTCTTTTAAAGTTTTCATTATGTGTATACATTTGTTCTTATAATTATTATAAAAATTACATATTACTTGAACAACTACTAGAGTCATAAAGACTTAAATGTGTACTTTAAATTTATGATTTTTTTGTAGTCCTTATAAAAGAGTAAGAATCTTTATTTCCTCTGTTTGAATTTTACGTTGTATACACCTAAGATTTAGGCCATCAGGAAATTTTGATTTAGAAATGACTTGATAGGATTGCTCTAAACGTCTTAATAGGAAACACTTGAATTTTTCTTTGTTTGACAAATTGGTTTGACTTTATATAAATTTTCAAACGTGTCTTGATGTTCCAGACCGTGTAGTACTAAAGGTTTCGTCCTGTCTGTGTGTTTAAAATCAAAGCGGTGGCCGGTCATCTTTACTCTTAGAGTGTTAGTAGTAGACCTTTAAAATTTAACAACATAACAATGCTCTAGTGCTCAGCTAAAAATAGGATTAATCTTAAATATCTAAAAGATTGAACAGTATTACTATGAACTTAGTCTATACTATACTTGGTCTAATATAAGAAAGTAAAAATTACAGCAATAGTAATCTCTTCTGCACTAAAACTCTGCCGCAGTTCTGTTAGTCTTGGTCTCACATACCATTGATCCTGTATGGTCCAATACAGAGAACTTAAACATTGAAGAAACTTAACATTCAGAGAGTCCTACAATAATAAATAAATACAATCACTTACAACTTAATTTATTAACAGCTAGCCTAGAAAGCAATATGACACATACAAAAACCTTAATCAAACACGGCCAGTGACAGCTGCAAATTAACCAGCTATCAGACAGCCCCATCGGATGGATCGGATGGCTTGGAGCAGTGATCGACCAATCACAGCCGTGAATCAGACCGACCTACTGCAACAGACAATCCTACAAATACCCATTTATGCACAATCAGTGGAAGAGAAATTCTTTAAATTTTGATGAACAAATCAGGTTTTCCTAACAAATGAGTTGAAATGATTAACAACTTCTCTAAAGTAGTTGGTAATAAATATGTTTGCTCAATAAGTGAGGGATGCTCCAGTAGGATACAGAGAACTAAACAGCTAAACAGCATTATGTTGTAACAGGGGCTACTTACGGGACAGGCATCACTGCAGTGAAGCTCACAGCTCTCGGCAGGCCTCAGCTACTGGTAAGTATCTGTCTATCAAGGTTAACTACTCGGTTGAAAAGTAACTCGCTAGCCAAGCAGCTGAAACTTTTCAAACGCTCATTAGGGAATAGTGAAGTGCTTTTTCTAGTGATCGGGTGTTTCAGAGGTAGATCTAAAATGTCGTACAACCACCCCTAGCTTGCAACTCACTTTAAAGATCATAAAAATAATAAACTTACTACACTCGGAAAAAAAATGTTCAGACGCCATTTTCAAATGGTGGCTTTAAATATGTATAACCTTGTGCAATGATGAATGTCTGCCATCAGTTTAGTTTGAAGTATTGAAAACCCAATCATATTTTTGGTATTAGGGAGCCGAGAGCTTTACTACAACTTGATAGGAATCATCTTGTGTTTGGATACATACAAAATATTGTGTGGTAGTCTGGTTTTTAACAATTCTAGAACTGTTAGATAGTGGGGCTAAATTTAGAGCGGCACTCAGAGCTGAAGATTATTACCAAACGTAACCTTTTGGGGAGGATGTTTTTATGTTAAAAAACCGTATTTATGATCTGTTTTTAATGAAACTTGATACCCACATTTATCTTACACAATAGAGGCAAACCAACAACACCCCAGCCAGACGAAGTTCAGCGAGACCGGTCTCCGCCATTTCGGTCTGACTGATTCGATTTTGTTGATTTTTGTACACAATATTTTAAGAATAAAGATTGAATAGAGGCTTCATGGTTTTATTAAGAAAAGAAAACAAAGGAAAAGTTGAAAACGTTTGTCTGGTTACAGTTGCAGCTGTCTGAAGTGATCATGCGAGCTCGTAACTTTGTGACTGAGTTACTGGGTGGCCAGGGCAATGTCCTCGGCCATCACATGACCCAGGAAATGCTCGAGAAGAAGTTGTACGACGCTGGAATCAAAGACACTCAGAAGTTCCTCGAGAAAGTGGTGACCGACAGTCAAGGGTGAGCCAAATGATGATCTGTTACCTTATACATGCTTCAATTCTTTTTAGTTTTTATATATACTTAACAATGCACATTAGTGGCCGTGTCCTTGAATTTCACCCCATGAGAAAAATGAAAAACATGTATTTTCTTGGGACATTTCACACCTACAGTTTTCATCAGATTTGTATAAAAACTTGGTTTTAAAGTGCACTAAGTGTTTTAGGTACTCTGCTGAGCCGAATTTCCGTTATCATTTATAAGACCGTAACATAAAACAAAAAATTGAAGAAAGTTTGTATTTGAATATCGTGTTTTTAATAGCAAACTAAGGAAATTTTCTGGATTGTGGTCAGAAAAGTCACTGCAGTAAGTACATTGTCACCTTTCGAATAAAACTTATTTCCTGAATATCTGATGACAATTATAGGTGCCAAGTGTCTCAAGAAAGTGCTTGTTTTTACATTGTTCTTATGGGAGAAAAACAAAATGACCGGCAGAAATTGTGCACTCTTTAGAAGCATTTTCAAATTAAGATTGAACAAAAGATAGAAATATTATGCTTGTCAAAGTAAACTTACTTCAAGATGTTACTTCAAGGAGTCAGAAAAATGTTGGTGGTGTACAAAGCATTAAGTGTGCAAGCATTCTCAATTCTAATTTGAAATAGAACTAGTGTTTATTTGTGTTTATTTTGGCAGAGTCATCCACTTGTTCCCTTGGAGTGGCATTGTGAATGAGAACTTCCAACTGAGTGATACGTTTAGAGTTCCTAGTCTCAAGGAGGGAAGGATGGTGCGCTTGATCTCCCAGCTGTCCACCAAGGAGGAGGAAATGTTCCGTAACATGATTCGCAGAGTGAACACTTTAGTAAAGGTATACAACTCTCTTTGTCTCTTTTAAATGCTCTCTTTTTGTTTTGACAAAGGCTCCAGTCGGGCTGAAATGTTGTCAGTTTGTGTCTGTTGTGTGTTTCTATTTTATCCAGCTGAGCCTGCTCTCCTTTATGTTCCTTCTGATAGCATATCCTGGCCCGGTGCCCTATTTCCTAAATCTTAGTTATACATTGTAGAATGTTGGTTTTAAGTTCAAATTGAAGATTAACTGAAACTTATCTAACCTGTTGAGGAGTGGGAAATGTGGATGTTCCGGAACGTTTACATTTACATCCACATTTCCCACTCCTAAACTAGTGCGCCTATCAGCCACTCTCTGACCCTAACGGAGTAAAGAAAAAAATTGTTCAAATTTTGGTTATTTCTTTTTTTATGCTTTTAACAAGACGAAAAACATGGTTGGTTTTTATGAAAAATTCTAAAAATAAGTTTATAAAATGCTTTGTATGCATATTTTGAACAATTAAAAATACTTATGAATAATGAAGTAAAAACTGTTATCTAAATTGCAATAAAAATTTTATAATGCAGACTCACACTTCAAAGCACGGTTAGAACGCGCTGGGTGCATATAACATCAAATTACAAAACAGTTGATTTTGACGTTTCGGAATGTCGTTCCTCACCGGGGGCCAGAACGTCCAAACTCTTTTGGGATCATTTGCCCGTACTCGTCAACAGGTTAAATACGTTTGCGCAGTTTCTGAGTTACTGTTCTTGTTTTCGTCACACAGGAAACAGTGTCTCCGGCACTTGAAACTGAGTAACTTACCTGTACAACAAGCAACAGTAGAATATACTGCCTACATGTACATGAGTTGTGTTCTATGATTGCAGACAGCTCAGGATCTGGACGTGCGTGTGATGATTGATGCGGAACAGACGTACTTCCAGCCAGCCATCTCTCGCATCACCATCGAGATGATGCAGAAGTACAACACTGAAAAGGTTCACTATTTAAGTTACATTAATAACATTACAATCCCCTGGGAAACCAAGATCCAACAGTTTTTTTAATTGTTAAAAAACCTGTTTAATTTTTCAACCTTTCTTTCAGTTTGTAATGACCAAAATTAGCTTTTAATCTTGCCTGGAAATTTTTCAAAATCAAGCAAGAAAAGACAGTGTTTTTCGCCAGATTCCTACTCAGAAGGAAAATCTATTCCTGCCCACCCTTACTGTTTACCTATAATGTGTGGGTTTCCATTTCCAGGCGATAGTTTTCAACACATACCAGTGCTACCTGAGGGAGACCTTCAATGAAGTGGCTACAGATCTGGACCAAGCCAAGAGGCAGAACTTTTACTTTGGTGCTAAACTTGTAAGAGGGGCTTATATTGATCAGGTGAGAGTGAGTCAGATAAGTTATTGCACTTCAATAATACAGCAGTATTTTCTCTAAAAGTAAACATCAGAACTGGTTTGTGTTGGCAATTACTTTTGTAATCTGTTGAAAATAATGGAAACAGGGGCAAATTAGAACTTTAAGTGCAAGCAATTTAGAGCTTAGCAAGTCTAAGGAACTTGATAAGTCCAACAAAACTGGAGGGCAGCTCCATACCGTCATACGTGAGTACGACAAAAGAGTCAGGAATGATTTGTGTGTTCAACTGTCAACAGCATAGGACCAAATTATTCAATAAATTTCCCTCTCAAGTTGGTATAACTTTTTAAAATTGTTTACCAGCAGAGATAAAAAATGAAAATAATATACAATTATTCAAAGCTTGATTGAAGCAACATTTAGTGTCCCATGGCTTTTACAAAGTGGCTGAGTACCTAAATCTATCCAACAGACCAACACGTAAACCTACCTTTAGGATTTTCAACGCAAATTGCTTACCTTTTCCAGGGAGGAATGAATGTACGAATGACTTCTATGTATGCATAAGTGTGAATGAAACATATTTCATTTAGTTGCAAGAGATTTTACAAAGAGTTACTTTTATAGTTATTAGGTATAAATAAATATACATAGTTCCCTGTTACATATGCTCTATATATATATTGAGGCTATGATTAAGCCATGTAATATGGCGAAATATAAGCCATCTTTTCTTTAAATGTAGACTCGTTTTCATTGTGTTTGTGTAATAGAAGAATATATATATATATATATATATATATATATCAATATAGATATATATCCTCTATCTTGTTGTGAATGTGATTAGTATTTAAAATGTGTTTGGCAAAATTTGATTTTAAACTTGTTGAAAAAAACATAGAGAATAATTTGATCATTTAAGGTGTAGAAAGGAAAGGCCAGATGATGAATTGTTAAGAAGATCTACGGTACATTAATTTGAACATGATGGAAAACCCTCAGAATATACTGAACATACACACTTAATCTTAGAAACCCAATATTTGACGAGAACAACAGCCTGAAAAAGAAATATGGTTCATCAAACATCTTGTTATATATTATCACTTCAGGAATCATTTGTCCTTTAACTGTGATAATATCTGTTTTCATAAGATTTATGTTTATTTTGTAAAATCACAATATTGTTTATACTAGTTAAAACCGTTTGTAATTGCATGTGGAAGATGGCCTAGTACCGAAACCGCTCCATCATAGTAAGTTAATTAAAAGTATTACAGGGTGTTATGTATAATTCTTTATACCTAATAAATAATAATATGTCATTTAATTTGTATTACATATTATGTTTTAACGAGAGGATCCTGTGTGAATGCAGGAGAGAGCGCGAGCGGCGGCGCTCGGCTACCCAGACCCGATCTGTCCGACGTATGAAGCCACGTCTGAGATGTACCACCGCACTCTGACTGAGTGCCTGAGGCGCATCAAGACTCTCAAGGACAAGGGCGAGCCACCCAACAAGATCGCCATCATGGTCGCCTCCCACAATGAAGACACCGTCCGGTTTGCCATCGAGAAGTCAGTGTTACATCGGCAAAGCTAAACTAAAACTTACCTTAGACGTTAGAGGACAATAGAGATCTGGATATTTCGAAATCGGGAAAAGACTTTTTCTCTTAACAAGAATTTTATTCTCAAAAAATTCTAGGAGAAAAAATATACAAACAAAAAATGTGTAATATAATTAAATTGACTAGAAGTGATTATAAACAAAATTTTTGCTGTAAACTAACAGATTCTTTCTTAATATTACAGCAGTTTCAATAATAATGTACTAGGTAACGTCGATGTCCAGTAGCACTGAGAACTGACGAGATCGAGGCTGATGCAATATTACGAAGTAAACAACTCAACAGCTAAGATCTAAGGCTTCCGGTTTACACCGTCACAGTTGAATTACAAATACAGCTAAACGCTTCGACCTTGCTGTGGAGAGTCATCAGGTCGAAACGTTTATCTGTATTTGTAATTCAACTGTGACGCTGTGTAAAACGGAAGCCTGAGATCTTAGTGATGACACCGGCCGCGAAAGCTTAAGAGTTAAGAACTCAACAGCTGTTCAAGATGGTAGTCAACGCCACAAAATGGCCTCCAGCCAGCAAATAACAGCTAGCATACACGGCTGGTGACTTGAGTTGATTTGTTTCCATGGTTGCAATATTTTACACTGTCTTCTATATTGAAGTAATGGGAACAACAGTTAAGTTCAAGAGTTTCAACTTTCGATCTATCACAAACATTATCTGATCATGTCGTGATGCCATTCATATAACGTCGTCTGTGAATGGCTCAGTACTGCGTATCGTCACTTGTTGTGCTAGAAAATCATCATGATGTAATTTATCAAGATTTTAGAGTTACAATAAAGTAAATGGTTATAAAACAAGTTTTAAATAGTAACCGATCCAATTTTTGTCAAAAAACCGGGAGAATGCTGATTTGTCATTATGTTCAGAACCTAGCCTCACAACAGAGTTTGGGATAAAAACGTAAGCTCAGTCTGTTGATTGACTCATTTTTAGTTATACAAGTTGTATTTCATCCACCTGAAATAGACATAACACATATTTTACTGCACTATCAAGTTTATTTGAATAATTTATTGTGGTTGACAGCCTACCAAATCCAAATTAGAACTTAATGATTGTTAGTACTAGTTAGGGTACTAGTAGGCCGCTGTAACTGAAACTTGATGGAATAGGGAATAATAATTGATAATTAGCTGAATATCTAATCTTTATGTCGTAACCTTAATATTTTAGTTTAATATTTCTGGTAAACATAGGTTAGTTAAATTTTGGATTTGACTTGCAATGATTTAGGTTATAATGCTGTTTTTAAATGTAAAATAATACTAAAAATAAATAATTAAAATAATAATAAAATAATACATAATTATTTGGTAATTAAAACTGGACAAATATTTATTTACGTGTACAATACTAAAAAACTAAAGGAGCACTCAGGAAAAAATAAAACCCATTACACTTTAAATATTACAATAATATCCTAAAACAACTGAGCAAACTGCTCAATAATAGCAAGAACAAACAATGGGGCAAAAACATTATCAAAATTAAAATTTCTCGTCTCGATCTCGGCTGATTCTCGCTCAATCTCGTCTTGACCTTAAAGAACCTGCTCTCGCACACCTCTAGCAGACGTCTCGGTGTTTTGAATGGGATAACAGTTTTTTTCCTTGATTTGAAGTTATTGTTGGCGATGGTACAATAACTTAGGATTATTAGATGTTCTCCGTCTTTTTTGGGTGGACAAAGAAGTACACAAGGTTTCGGGATTTGGAATCGGACCCCATCTTCAAGTGAAAAGTAACCTAAAACACAACACAAAACATTAGTAAAAGCTAAATTCGTACACACACACATAACATTAGTACTTAGCTGTCAGTGTGCAGCTGTCCCTGACTGTGCTTGATTTCTCTATTTCTTTTTTAATTCCGTAAATTTTTCGTGCATGTAGTATTGTTTTCTAGGCTAGCTGTTATAAAATTAACAAGTTTAACAGGGGAAGAAAAGGCAAGACAGGGAAGAAGAGAAAGGATAAAGAAGCAAACTAAATTAATGTTGTTTGGTGGTTAGGTTACTTATCACCTGAAGATGGGGTCAGATTCTAGGTCCTGAAACCTCGAATAATTTTTATTGACTCAAAAACGATGGAAAACATCCGTAATAATGTTTAACCTCAGGAGTTTTATTCCCACATCATACCCTAGTTTTAAATAAGATTATTCCTCTTTATTATTTGCATCCTGTAAAGACTAGTTTATGAAATGAAACACGTTATTTTTACTCAAGTCATTTTAAGTTTACAATGATATCAACACAAAAACCAAATTTCTTAAGACTTATAAAGTGTGCATCCCAAGGTTACAAGAACCTGTGTGGGATGGTATATAAATCTTGGACATAAAATTAATGCTCTTAACGCAAAATGCTGCAAATTTGTTAAGTTTAAGTTAAAGTTGAAATTAAATAAAAACAATATCCTTGTAATGTGCCAACAATTTAATAACTTGGAATAAATAGGTTGCCTAAATGCAGATAAATGGGTTGATGGACAAAACTAGAGAACAGAGTACAGTTGGCAACTAAGGGGAGGAAAAATCAGATTGTTTTATGAAAGCTGAACAATTTCTTTAAGTTTTTTTAAAAATATAACTAAAAAAACCAACTTATGTTTCATAATTTCTATACGATACACTGAATAGATAGTTTTGGAGGGAAATAGTGTTTTCAACAGTGAACTGTTAGTCATAAGTAATCTACAATTAACAGTTGCTGAAATGGTTCTTCTGTCTGGTAAGGACTTTCCCATCAACATTTTAACTGTTAATGTTTTTCCTTATTTTAATTATAATAAAACAATATGATAGTTTCTCTTGCATCATGTTTAACTGCACAACTGCATCTTTAAGGGCAACAAAAAAACCTTTTGACCCCAACAGTCTAAGGCCGGCAACACACTCTCCCTGTTTGTCGGATGCGGCTCACAAGGGTGCGCTCTGCTGGCGGGATGCCACATTGTCCGGTGCGACCGTGTTTATGCGTTCATTGTTGATTTTACTCTCTTACATCAACTCGAGCTTCAGGGCCGCATGTGTTGAAATGCTGACTGGTCAAATTAATTTGTGTTCTTAAAGATTTGACTTATTGCAAGCTCCAAAAACAGACGTTATTGGGTTCACCCGTTTCACTCTAAGAATGCTGGATCCGATGGGTTTAAACATTTTTACGTAAGCATAAGAGAATACCTTGAGAAGTCTTTCAATTTTTCCTTATGTCAATGAACTGTAGGTTTAAATCCTTCTCCTTACTTAAATCTGAGACCAATCACTGAACATGGTTTCTCCTTTGCTAACTCAACACTTGTTGTGTTGATTCCCATATCAGAATATTGTTGTAAGCTTTTATCCTAAAGAGCTGGGCTCTCATGCACACATTCAATGAACATGTCAGTGTCGAATATTTGTAATTCAACCGCGCGGTACAGACGGTCCGTGTGACTGCTCTCACTCAACTGAATGTATGTTTTCTTCATCCATCATCCGGTCATCCTTCCCTACTGCAACAACATCCGTTGGACTCTGGTTGGCCCGTCCCCACCGGAACAGTGTGACCGCAACCACTAGACTCCACGCATTCATACCATCCGTTCAAACCGGTCCCTTTTGGCGGGACTGTGAGCAGGGATAATGTGTCGCCGGCCTAAGTCTATTATAAAACAATACATATTTTTTGATGTAATATTTATTCTTTCAGGATGAAGGAAATTGGAATTGGACCCGAAGACAAAGTGATATGTTTTGGACAACTGCTAGGAATGTGTGACTATATTACGTTCCCTCTTGGTAAGTGTGTGGCCATGTGGTTGCTCATTAGTGTTAGCAGGAACAAATACACTAGCCCCGCTAATCTGAACTAATTGGGACCGGACCCTGTTCAAATGAGCAAAATTTGGATTGTAACATTCTTTTAGCTAGTATGGTAGCCATGTTGGATTAATATTCAAGTAGTTTCTCAATTCAATTACAGTACTTAAAAACTCATAGTTAAACATAAAGATAACACAATTACTTTAATCATGGTACTGGTAGATGTTTAAAACAAATTCATAAAACATGTTAAATTTAACTTGACACATCTACAGAAATAGGTTTGTATAACGGTAAACAGTAATTTTTATCAGTGCATACTTTTATTTATTTACATAACTAGAATTGTTGATCAAATATTCTTGAAGATAGGTGAATTTTACAAGGATAGAGAGGATAGTAGCTAGCTTACCTAAGAAAACAAGTTTAGGGGCCAACAAAAATAGGCACACAGAAGAGTCACACACAAAAATCACTGATATTTTGCCCTTACTAAGGGCTTTATCAAAGCACAGAGTTCCTAAAACTAAACCAAATTTTACTACATAGGTTAATTATTACTGAAACTTGCGACTCAGACTTTTTTTAAAACTTAACTGTAATTTGAAGCAACTGTAAACACATACCAGTCTGATCACCAGTGTAACTAAAAAAATTACTGTCGTCGAAACGACAGATGTTTCTTTACAGATGTTAACAAAAAAATGCAAGAATACATTTTTAAAGCAATTCAATTTTGAATTTAGAGTTTGATGATGTGTGTTTAGGTCAAGCGGGTTACTCCGCGTACAAATACATCCCGTACGGACCCGTCAACGAGGTGTTGCCGTACTTGTCCCGGCGAGCACAAGAGAACAAGGGCGTGCTGAAGAAGATCCAGAAGGAGAAGAGACTGTTACTCAAGGAGTTGACACGACGAGTGATGAAGGGCAAGGTGCTCTACAAGCCACGGGGGGAGTACCAACCCGTGTGAATGTCGTCCGTGTCTTCTAGCTCATTCGCTCGCTCGTTGGAATCTATTTGTTGTTGTTATTGTTCAAGTAGCTGTCTAAATGGTTCGTGAAATCAAATGCATTCGATACGTGCATTTCAGCGATAGATTCCATTGAAATAGTTCTGTTTCAGTTCTGTTGAAATCCTCGGAACCACGCAACATTTGATCCTGGCCGTAGTTAGTGTTCTATCAGAAAAAAAAAACAGTAACACATTAACGTTTATCCTAATCCTTCCAAATTCGAATTTGTCTGATAGAGCTAAGCCGACGATAATATAACGACACTTTTCCTCCGATTCTTGTCTAAATAAAAGCATTTTAGTTATCATCCTCTCTGGGTATCGGGTGCTCAGCAAAATAGTGATTTCACCGAATAGTGATAGATTGTCAAAGTCAAAGAGAGGGAGTCATTGTTAAATCTCACCACTCGGACACTTTGCCAGCTGGGAGGAAGGTGAAGTTAGCATCCGACTTGTGTTATCAGTGTAACTTGTACACGACTGTCAATACTCTACAGCTCGATACGCAACCAGTTTGTCAAGTGGCGTGTAATTTAACTAGTGTGTAAATTCGAGTAGTTCAGGCATATTTCTCCGTACTACCGATCCAGTGGCCCCAGAATTTAGAATGCTTACATTCCACGTAGTTAGATCTCACCCTGTTGTCAAAAATAATTTCCGTCTACATCTAGCAATATGCTTATAGAATAATGATATTCCTGTGTACTACTTGTCGTGAAATAAACCGGAAGGATTTATACTCAATAGCGAGATTGTGATTAAACAACTGCAATTTTGTACAACCTGACGAATAGCTGGGCAAAACCATAATATATTTTGTACAAAATATCTGTTGTTCAGCCACTGTAAATAATGAACTGGATCATCGTGTCAGACAATACTTAGATACTACTTACTTATAATTAAGATAACACTTCAAATATTCATCAGAGAGTTTTGAGTGCAGGGAAAGTATCGGAACGATGTAATATTTATTTTAACTATTTTACTGTCTTTCTGTTTATTTTATTACCGAAATGTATTATGGAAGTATTAAAACTGAACAGCATCATGATATACTGTCGTAATGATCTAGTCCTTTTTATTTGTTGACTCTAAACGTGAGGCCAAGAATCTCTTTAATCAGTATTGTAGAGTACAGTAGTTGTAAGGACCTCTAAGGTCGAGGGAGGGGACAGATTCTGTTATTGATGGTGATAACTGTGTGCTTTAACAAATTGTAATTCAAATAAAGTGTCGTTACTAAATAAGTGTTGTTATTATTTATTCCAACATCATCTATTTTACCAGAGATCACGCTGTTATTTCAGTTGATGCTGCGAGAAGTGGAGCACAAATACACCACTACAACACTAGACATGCAAACAACTTTTGCCTACCAGCTCACCGCCTTAGCAACACAGAAAGAAAACCATCCTACACGGGAGCCAAAATCTGAGCCACACAGGTTTGCAAAAGAACTGAAAACTGGCCTCAAGAACAGCCCTTCTACAGCGTAGCAGAATTTCTCAGCTGGAGAACTCTATTCTCTACTTAAGAAATACTTTGAATATATTGTGTGATGCCTATGCCTTTAAGATTTTGTAAATAAAGAATACTGATTAAGATTAGAACTTTTTAAACAAATTCTTAACCCTTTCAGATTACAAGTCAGGCGTGGACGTTTTATAGACTTGTACACACGAATTTTGGGAATTATCTCTAAAAGGTTTTTGTCAAAACCCTTTTAAATGTACCTTATTTACTTATAAGTGTACATTTTACTACGCAGTATGCAGGCAAAGTGTAAGAAAAATTAGATATGTAAGGGTTAATGGAAATGAAATCATTCTATGACGTCTTAATTAAGGTGCAGTTAGGAATGGCAAGTTCTCTCTTACACTTAACCTGTTTTAAAATATAGGACAGGCGCCATATTTCAGATATAAGATTTTTGACAAGAAGCAGGCTTACCTTTCAAAACTCAACACAAAAAATGTACAAAAATACCACCGTGTTTCATCAAAGAGAGAAAAGCTTTATTTACAATCATAGAGATCAAAATGGTGTCACATAATAAAAAAACAAGTTCATGTATGGACACAAAATATATGTATGGAGTTCAAAATATGGATAGAGTGAGTGACAAAATCAACAGTGTAAATCACGTTTTACATATTAAACACTCAGATACTAAGTAGTTTTTGGAAACAAGTTCTTGATCATTGACCGGCATGAGGCCTCATACCGGACAAAAGATGACAGGTTAGGACTTTAATTTATCTGCTTCTAGAAGAATATTCACGGTCATACATCGGACTATTCCTTCAAGTCAAATCAAGGGGTGGTCCGGTGTGCAGCCTTAAGGACATTGAGAGGCGTTCTCACGGTGACCGGACCCGACAGTCTCGCCCCGAGTTTTGAGTGGGCTCGCAATTCGTAATCTGCGACGCTCCCGCCGCGATTGCGCCCCTCGATGGACGTCAGCCGGCTCAGCCCACACTCTGTCTATCGGAGTAGTGGCCGGGGGCCAACGGCCCCTGTACCGGGTCATCCAAAATAGAAATTATCCTGCAAATCCCCAATGGTTGGTACTCACGTGCGCTTAAGTAACATGCTGAGTGGTCGACGCATGTGAGGGGAATCAACTCGATTAGAAATGGACGCCATGTGATATAAGGCGTGAGGCCACGTATCAATGACTTTAAACTAAACATTTAAAATCAATGTGTGTATGTTGGCCTAATGAGACCATCATCGGATTACTACACAGTACATGCACACTCACACTAGTAAACTATGGCACACGGTTGTGTGCACACTATTTTATACTAAATACACTGTTTTTACTGGAGTGGGGCGAAAAGGTTGGGTGTGCAAGCGCGGGCAGCTGTAGTGCTTGTTATGTTTGTCGATGCCCAGCTAATGCCAGATTAACTGAGTCAATTTAAAATACACGTTAATGTCTTTAACCTGTGTGTAAAATCAACACGTCAATTTTTATGTACTGTTATCTACAACGTTATATTTATATACATATACAGGGTTAGGCAAAAGTATGGAAACGCCTTTATAACTTTTTAACCAGTGTTTTTAGCGTAACCAAATTCGGTACACTTTATTGGAGGAAATCAAAGTACCTTTTAGTGCATACTGACACTTTGCTCAAGTTTTCAAAATGGGGGATTAGGGGGTAGCTCCATAACTTTCATCGGGAGCCCCATCGAGTGACACCGCATTTTGAAGGTAGTAGAAAATGATGATGAATGCCGAAAACTAGACGTTTCTATCTTAACCCAGAAAGAAATGGCGTTGGTTTTAAGTTACACAGAGTTATAAGTCTACCTCCCCAATCACCCATTTTGAAAGCTGGGGCAAAGTTTCAGTATGCATTAAAAGATAGTTTTGATAACTTTAATAATATGTACCAAGTTTGGTTACACTGAAAAAACTGGCTAAAAGTTATGAAGCCGTTTCCACACTTTCGCGTAATAAAAGTCTGTGTATCTTAAAATGGACGCCATTTCTTTCTGGGTTAAGATAGAGACGTCTAGTTTTCAGCATTCATCATCATTTTCTACGACCTTCAAAATGAGGTGTCACTCGGTGGGGCTTTCCTATGAAAATTATGGAGCTATCCCCAATCCCCCATTTTGAAAACTGGGGCCAAATGCCAGTATGCATTAAAAGGTACTTTTATTTCCTCTAATAAAATGGTCCGAGATAGGTTGCGGTGTAAAAACTGATTAAAAGTTATAAAGGTGTTTCACACTTTCGCATAATACAAATCTGTGTAACTTAAAGTGGACGCCATTTCTTTTTAGGTTAAGATAGAGACGTCTAGTTTTCAGCACTCATCAAAATTTTTTAAGACCTTTAAAATGAGGTGTCACTCGATGGGCTTCCTACGAAAATTATGGGGCTACTCCCCAAACCCCCCATTTTGAAAACTGGGGCAAAGTGTCAGTATGCATTAAAGGTACTTTAGTTTCCTCTAATAAAGTGTTGAGTTCGGTTGCGCTGAAAACTGGTTAAAAAGTTATAAAGGCGTTTCCACACTTTTGCCTAACCCTGTATATCCATTTTATCTACTTATACGCATCTATTTCTCGTTATTTAATCTTAAGTCAAATTTTATGCAATGTTATTACTATGTTATATTTGTTATATATATACAACTCCTGTCGTGTTATAATTTTTTGTCTCAAATACTGTACAAATTATTACTATCACTATATGTACTAATTTTTCTACACTATTTATTATCACCATCTGTCTAAATCCAACTCTCCAACATCAAACTGTTTGTGTAATTTAGTCCCTTGTTGTTACCCATAGCCACCTCAAACATTAAACTCACGAAAAAGAATGAGATGTACAAAAAATAAAGTACCACAATATTCGGGGTGGATTGGACGAAATAGACCATTATATTAATAATATAAATACTGTAATTTGTTTATCAAGCATGTAATTTTTTGGAAAAGGTGTATACCGTTTATAAATAAATAAACCCGTTAACTTTAAAGCGGTCCATGGGTTTGGACCGCTTTCCCAAGCGTTTTGTGATGCCCACAAACCCTGTTAAGCCTCTAATAAAATGCCGTTGGCGTAGACAGTACAAAAAAGCCGCGCTTTATATGTCACATAGTCTAAATTTTAATCGGGAAGCTTTGATAAAGGTGCAGTGGTTCTTTCAGTAGTACCAGTTAAAACTTGAAAAAACTGTCTTTTTTTCAGACAGAAAGTGGAGACTGATTACTGAAGTGAGACAGTGGCAGTGTATGTCTGTGTAAAGTGTGATAGGTCTAAATATCATAGATAGGCAATTAGGCAGACCATTGTAGAATTTAAGCTAGGCCTAAGGCAAACACTCGTATTACAATCTGTTGTGGTGCTATTGGAGTTTAAAAAAAAACTGTTCAATTACTTAATTCTTGACTCTAGAACTAGAAAATGAAAAAGGCTTCAAAGGCTATAAGACGGTAAGTAAACAACTCAAAATAATATTGCGTAAAATAGTATTGAGTCATTTTGTCAAACAGAAAATGAGACTGTGTGTGTCCGTTTAAGTGTAATAGCCGCATAACCGTGGTGCAAATTAACTTTGGTGCCTAGGCCAGCCATTTGTCTTATGATCTGTTGTGGTTTTGTTGGTAGTTTAGTCATTTAATTCCTGACTCTAGAAATAGAAAATAAAAATCAGACAGTAAGTGAACAACTCAAAATAATATTGTGTGAAACCTTTTATCCAAGGTACTTGGTTTTATCTTCAGAACTTGAGACTGTGTATGTCCAAGGTGTCGACTCACACAAAAGGTACAGGTGCAAAAACATTTTAAAATTCAAAAGTTGATGAGGGACTATCTGGTTGATTGGCTGTTGTACTCGCTACAAAAAGCTACAGATTGAGCCAATCTCGATCAGTCAGTTTTAGCCTCTGTAAATGTAGTTTTAGTTTCATGACCCAGTCAATTAATTTTCACGATCGAAGGAGAAGGCAACAAGTATCAAGTAAGTAAGTCCGTGTAAAGTGTGATAGGCCAGGCCTAAATATCATAGATAGGCAATTAGACAGATCATTGTAGAATTTAAGCTAGGCCTACAAGTTGACACTCGCTTTATGACCTGTCAACATCAAATTTTCTCATCTACCAAAAAGGCAGGTCTGCCTAACAATAATAAATTTTTAAACTGAGTTAGTCTTTCAGTGCGTACTCAACTCTTATTTAACACTATACTATATACTTCTTTAATTTGGCCTTTGTATCAACAAGCCCTAATCTCGGAACTAGGGATCAAAGCTGGGCTTCCGTTGTACATTGAAGTGCCCAACAACACTGCTATTTAAATTGTCCTCAATTTTTCGCATATTTATTTAATGCTTAGGTCCTACTTAAAAGCAAACAGGATCAAGAAATCAATCTTTAGTTGGCCATTGGACAATGTTCAATTGTAATAGGCTAAGTCATAAGTGCAGTTTTAGTATTTACATTTTTAAAATAAAATAGCACACCGTGCAGATTAAACATAAGTAAATAGGTAGTTGGAATCTAGTCTCCTGTTTCAATTTACATTAAACTTATTGCTTTATGGTCAGCTTCTAAAAATTCCTTAATGCTACAGAATGGGTTTAGCAAAAGCCATTCTTTTAGGCTGTTCTCAAACTTGTGTCTACTTTGTGCTCTTATTGGTTCAGGTGTTTTATTAAAGAACCTTATACCTGAAACTTGATGACTTTCAACAAGGACGTCCAGTGTATGAGGATAAGGGACAAGCTTTCCACTTGAATTACTTGTGGTCTTTCAGGTAATTTTTAAAGTTGCTAATCCTGACCAAATAAAACTAAATCCTGCCTAGATACAAAAATTTAGATTGAAAAAAATAAAACACAATTGTTAACAAAACATGAGATTACACCAAGTTAAGTTTGGACATTGATTTCAGGAGCAGTATTCGTCTGAAGTCGTTCAGCTGTGGCCACCCCGAGCTGAACCTTATAGTGTCCGACATGAAGGAAATGCGCTCTGCGGCCAAGCAGTTTACAGATGCACAGGAGACGGTGTGGAAGGATCTGCACAAGTGGGCCAGCCGAGAAGTGAAGCCATTCGAGAATCTTTCACTCACCTCCTAGAGCTCAACCGGGTCTGGACAGAAGTTCAAAATGATTTCATCGGTATGAAAACAGTGGTATTAATTAATAAGTCACTATTATAAAACACACACTCGATGTCAATGTTTAAAATTGCTTTTTCATTCACGCCCAGTGGGAGTCTAACTGGTATTGTTACCGTATAGATAACCTGATACTGGAGCCAGCAAAGAGAGATCATTTTCTCTTATTTATGTTTAAAACCTTAAAACCTCTGTGCTTCAGTTTTGGAATTTATAGTCATCTTCGTTTTATATGCTTGCTCAACTAAACGTGTTGAAAAAGTCTTTTGTTTCACCAAAGGTTATGTTAGGGTAGGTAGATAGCGTATAGATGCAGTATGAGTGAGGCAGGAAACTCAACGTTCATAGTTGTGGCAGCCCAAACTAAGAAAGCGCTCCCAGGGAATTCTTTTAAGAGTCTCAAGTAGTCAAGTGAGTCTTAAGTAGTCTCAAGAGTCTGAATTCACTTATTAATTATTTATTATTCAGTTACCTACACATAAGCGCAAGTTCAAATTGTTCACATTAAGTCATCAACATCAGTCAAACTCTAGCATGTGGAGCCGAGGGGGGAGAAAGACGGCAAACCGGGGCAGTGCTCGCAGCACATTCTGTGTGTGGGCTGCCTAGCTAATAGATATGTTGATTTTTCTGTCTCAGTCATCTTTATGCTGCCTACTTACCATTACATAGTCTTTGATTTCACTTAAGGTTATGAACGGCTGAAAATTTCAAACGTTTTTTGATCACGTTAAGGTTTGCTGAAGTACTTTTGGGCGTTATTGGAGGGTTAATAAGGTTTTAAACATAAATAAACCATACTTAGTGCTAAAATAAATGTTCTATTTGTAGGTTAAATGTTCCAAATTGTAAAAGCACTTAACTGATTAACAAATGTTTCAATTTTGTCTTAAAAAGATGTTTATTTTCAAACGTCATATCTTGAATGGGCTTAGGCAGTTTACCATGTTTAGCTGGGTAGGTTTTTGGCTACTCAGTTTGACATTTTCTTTCCATCCGGGTCAAGAGAGGGACTAACCGGAGGTGCGCTAAAGAGGGTTCACTCTTGAGAGGCGATTGACTGAAGAGAGAGTGAATATTATTGGTTACCTCTGGTTTGGATCTAGAAGACCTCAGTGAAGCAGAGTGTGAGTAGTTTAAAGTGACACGGCAAGTGACCTAGTGCAAAGATCATCAAAACACAGCGAGTTTACTTTCTCTTTCTAACTGTAAAGGTTGTTCTTGAATTAGCTCAAAACTAGCTGAACTTAGTAGATAACTGCTTTGTATAGTAGTTTCAGTGAGCTATATTTTTAAACTAGTTCATTCAATACTGTCGATAGGTTTCAAAACTATTCGACAAATACCTCTGTTTTCTGCATTTCTATTAGTTTTAACTGTTTATTGAATTAGATATCACAGAAATGATTTTGTTTCTAGAACAACTGAACAAATTCAAATACGCTTTCATGATGATTCTTGAAGGGGAAGTTGGAATTGATAAATTACAAGAGCATCTGAGCACCTGCAAAATGAGAGAGGATAAGCTGAAAAAAGATTTGCAAAAAGCTACCAGAAAAAGCAATGATTCGGAAGCAAGGCAAATCGAGCAAAGAATTGTAGATAACAGAAACTCAATGAAAACAACACAACAGGAAAGTAAGTCTAAAACCTCTTCCAATTGAGATATTTTTAGATTCAGTAGCTTCTAACGGTAATACTCGAGTAACTTTCCTCGGTGGAACTAGATTACAGTTGCATATGTTTAGTCGCAAACTATAATTTTTTAAGCCAATTCTTTTTATCTTAGACAAAAACTTTGATTTTCAGTTGCAGAAAGAGCAAATGAAAATGAAGCTGTGAAGATGATTAGACTCAAGGAAGGGCTTCTAAAGCTGTCCAGTGCATATGTGGATCTCGGATACAAATCAAGTGTGATATTCGATGGCAAGAAGTGTATAGCTGCCACTTTGCCTCAACTCGATCAGGTTAACGGAAGAGGAATGCACAATGTTGTGTACAGAGGTCAGTGTAGTTAGTAGTTACCGATACCGTATTTCATCAATGTTACCGTTACACAGGGGTATATCAGCAATCAGTAATACAACCACACAACCACTCAACCAGCAATATTTACGTCACACAAAAAGAAAGAAAGTTATGTAAAGGGTTTAAATGATTTTTTGTCTCTGGAAGAAGACCTATAAGTTGAATTATATTACCCTGTTTCACTTTTACAGTTTTTTTTTCAAAGATCAAAGGAATTTAAGATGATTGTAACATAAAGTGATTCATAATACAGGTATGACGACAAACAACATTTCGGTCTTAGCTATTCGTGACTATGTTCTAGTCTAAAATTCTAACATTTACGTGGTTTTGAAAATGCAATTTTCACTCTGTGAATTCTGAGCACTAGAAAAAATCAAATTAAAAAACGAACCAGGTAAAAAGAAATGGTTTCAGAGTTAACCTTCCAGGGGTGTCATTGATTTCAAAACATGAAAGGTGATAACACAGAAGTTTCCTCCAGGCTATGAAATAAAAGGTGTACAGTGTTTATATATAGTTTATAAGTACAGATTTAAAAGAAATATCAATTATTAAAAATAAAATAACAGTTCAGAGTAAAATATAAATGGTATTGCACTGTTTTCACGGGTTACGTTTAATAAGGTGTTAGTCTTTGTTAATTCACTATTTATTTACAGTCTAATCATAATTACACTGATTTTTAACACAATTAATTATTCACTTGATGGCTACAAACTATTACACTTTGTACAGTTCCTCATTTCACTATTTACACTTTACAGTCTATTTAAACTCTGGCGCAAAGTCCCGTTTAATCACTTGTCCTCCTCGTAGCACCCTTCGGTTGGAAATGTCACGTTGCGACGATGTGTGACGATCCCTCAACGATGCCTCACCAATGTTGGCAGCGGGCACAATGAATATCACTGACATCGAGAACATGTTCACAAGGTACGCGGATTTTTACACTAGAACTGAACTGACTCGCTCACTGGGGATGTGACTCCGATTGGTTCAAATTCACTGACTATCCAGATCTGACTGCCTTGGGCTCCTGAGGAGGAGTATATAAAAGCCGATAGATGTTTCTGGAACATGTTTCTAGGTGTCTGTGGTAAGACCAGTCGCCATGAATCGCCATGAAAGGCCAGGTCAATGCTGTTTCTCACTCCTGTGTAAATAGACGTGTCAATAGTAGAGGAAATCTAATGTCCGCTACATTATCAGAAAGAAAAAAAACATTGAAAAACCTCACAAAAGTTATAGTTTGATCAGACTCACATTTTATTTGAATTAATTTTGATTTGAAAAATAACATAATTATATACTCGTATTTACGTGAAACAACTACTTAACAATAAAAATAATTACTGTATAAGTAAAGAAAACTGAAACATTAGAGGTAACATACGGATTTGAACTCGGGGGTTACTGTTGCACGAGCAGTGAGACCTGGTGGCAAGCTCCGTGTCGTGCCAGACTTAGGCTCTGGCTGAGGGTGTGGTTGAGGGATGAGGGTGAAAGTTGGTGAGTCAGTCCCTAGAGAGAGGTGCGTAAGGTACACTGGCCGTCGGCACACATGAACATGTCTTTACAAAAACAAGATACACTTTATAAACAAAGAAATATACACCTGGAGTAAACCTCCGCGATAACACCTCTGGAAATTTAAAAATCCTTTATTGTAACGAACATTAAAATTGGTTTGTCGGTGCAGGGTCTGAAATGGGGAAACAGAAAGTGGCCCAAGTGAAGGAATCTGTGAAGAGATATAAGCAGGTGTCCGATGTTCACCCGGCGGCACCTCCATCCTCCTCCAACCCGGACAGTTCACCTCCCCCGCCCTACACTCACGTCTACCCGTCCGTCTACACTCAGCCGCAAGCACAGATGTTCTACCCGGCTCCACATCACGGCTGGACTCCCAGGTAACAACAACATTCACACAGTCGGTTGTCGTACACGTCCTATATATGACTGATCAAATAGGTAGGTTGTCTTCTGAGGTTAAAACATAATTACAGACGTTTTTGAGTGAACAAAAGTATACACCGTTCTAGGATCTGGAATCTGACCCCATCTTTAGATGAAAAATAACGTAAAACATAACACAAAACATTAGTAAAAGAGCTAGGCTAGAAGTAATCAGCATAAGCTGACCTGTCCCCCACCACCAAGCAACCGTAATATTTTTGTTTTTTCAGACAGGGAATAGCACAAAAAACTCATGGTAGTAATAGCATGGAAATAAGGACTCAAAACAGGCTACATAATACCTAGTGAAAGACATTCTATTCTAAAGTTCTACACATGTTTGAGTTGCCCGAATTAATAAACCTTACGATCAGCCTCGGCCATAATCAGTTTTAGTGACTCGCCGGGTAGGGATTTTTCAAAAGTTGTTAATCATTTTAACTCTTTCGTTAGGAAAACCTGATTCATTCATAAACACTTTAAAAAATGTCCCTTCCATTGGTTGAGCATAAATAGGTATATTGTTTATTCTCGGCTGTGATTGGTCGTTCAGAGCTCCAAGCCAGCCAATGGGGCTGTCTGGTGGTTGGTCAGGCAGTCAGTCAGTGTGCAGCTGTCACTGGCCAAGGTGCTTGATTTCTCTATTTATTTCTTAATTGTGTACAGTTTTTGTACATGTTATATTGATTTCTAGGCTAGCTGTTATAAAATTAACAAGCTAAACGGAGAAAAGAAAGAAGAAAAAAGTTGAAAACAAATTAAGGTTGCTTGGTGTGGGTGACTGGCACAGCATGCACTGATTGCTTTTAGGCTAGCTCTTTCACTAATGTTTTGTGTTACGTTTTCACCAGATCCCAAAACGTCTTGTACTTTTTCATTTAAAAACAATGAAAAATGTCCGTAACAATGTTTTAACCTCAAAAATTGTATCGTTGTCAACAACAAACTTCAAACAAAATAGGTTGTTTTGATTAACGAGGCGAAGTTAAGACCACTCAATTGACCAGTAGCTTAGCCAAGAGTTTTGAATGGGATTTGCCTAAATCATGATTTAAGAGTGAACTACCGGGAGGCCTGGAGGGTCTGGTCTGGAACATCCTCCCCCATCAAAAGGGGGGTCTAGGGGTCCTCCCCTGGAAAGTTTGCCAAATTTTGGTGCAAAATTGTGAGCTTTAAAGCTTTTTGGGGAACACTAATCCTAAAACCGAAAGATTTATTATGATGATTTCATAACAAAGTACTTAGTAGATGGTGATTTGTAAGCAGTCCATAGAACCTGAACAGTACCTAACATTTGGAATAGATAAAATATGCTCAGATTCTTTGGTAACGGCAATACTTGTGCTGAAATGGGTTTTAAAGTACAGTCAACTCGATTAACGCGATAAGTCGGGTTGAGCTTCCCGGATAAGCAAAATGCGGTTAATCCATCCAAAACCGAAAATGTATAAGTAGGTATATAAAGGCTAAACATCTAAAATGAGGATAAGGCCGTTTTCAGGCGTTACAACTTTTAGCGTGTGCCAATAAAGGTGGGTTTGATTACAATGGCAGCGGCCGTTAAACCGTGGCCGTGGCAACCGTCAAAACAATCATATGATTGTATTGTAATAAAACTCACTCGCCGTGCATTATCTGGCACGTTTTGAAATCGTAACGTCTGGCGACCTCATACAAGTTCGCGCTCATTCTTTGTCGCGGTTAATCAGCAACATGGTTAACCCGATTACGGTTAATCGGGAGTTGACTGTAGAGAGTATAGGCTCGACTTGCTATTTAAGCCAATAACAGTTTCAAAATCTAGTATTGCATTATTCATTCCAATTGCCAAATTTTTAAATTCATAATAATTATAACTATTAATTTGCCAAGTACTCTTGAACAAGTTTTTATATATTGTTAGAATGTAACCTGTAAACTTAAAATAGGAGTGCTAAACCATAGGTAAAAAAGACACTAATGCCCATCCATTCACATAAGCAAACCAGATCGGTAGTTTTCGGTGTTCGGCTACCTTGCAATAGTGGTTTTCTATGTATTTTGCTCATTGTTGCAAAGTAATATAGTTTTGTGGTTAGGTAAGAAATATTTGCCATACAGTCGAACAAAACTTTTACAAAATAAATTCTACTGTGTACATTATATTCCATCATGGTAATTTTGGGCCCTTTATCAAAGGTCATGACCTGGAAAACTCCCCCCTTGACTAAACGGGGGTCTTAGTTGTTTACTGAAATCAGATTGAGTATACATTTTGTTGAAATAATGTAATGGCCTGTGTGAGTTGCAATGGTTTAACTTGGAACAATTATGCTGCCTGCACATCATAGTCATGAAGTGAACAACAGAACTTGGCGTGTCGGTGCATCGGCCGCAACCGGTTCCGGGTCCAGACTTAGGTCACTCGCAATCCTTTGTACAGCTCACCTACATACAAGTAGTTCAGGACGGAAGATGCTGCGTATAAGTATAGTTCAGGATGTCTACTGGTCGGGAAAAGTCAAGAATATGTTGGTCGTAAATTTCAGTTAGATTAGATTTTAGTCGGTAAAGTATTGTACTTATTGGTAAAATGTAAATATTAGCTTCACTTTCTCAGTTAAGCAAATTAATGAGAAGATGTTGACTTTTAACCTTAATAATATTGATTTATAACTTGGGCTGTGAATGGCAGTCGACAACACTGTGCTTAACCTGCCAGAGGTTATTGCAAACATACCTATGATATTGCAGACATACGAGTAGCCTAGTACAAAAACAAAATGAGTTCGGTATCAGTTATCTTGATAATGTCGGCCAGCCCATGGTGTAATAAGTAGGTGTGCTACAGGCGATCTGGCTGTGGCGTCACTTGGTGAAATTCTGGTGCAGCGGCAGCGGACCTGTCAGTCTAATTGTAAGCGTTTGCACAAACTGCGATTTGAACTACTTCCGTTAACCCGAAACTTATTGTTTTGGTGTCGTTGGAAAGATTATTAAACATAGCCGATAACAGTGTCGGTCAAAGTTTAAAAGGAAGAATGTAATTTTCACGTATTGTTAAACTTTGACATCATTTTTGCCTTACTTGAAAAATATGTGCTGTGAGGAAATTTTTTATTTCTGGTTTCTCGAAGTCTTTGATTGCACCAATAGAAAGAGCATTAAATGAAGTTTAATTTGACCGAAAATCCTTTTGCTATGACTTATAGTTGAGGAGCTACAAGCTTTAATGTGTTCACCATAGTTTGGCGCAACCAGAACTGTGCGTCTGATCTGACTAATTAGGCACTGTCTGAGCACATGTTTAGATATGAACAACCAAATGATTAATTTTATTCAAAATAATGAATCGTGTTTAAGTTGTATACATGAGAAATACACTCATTTGAAACGTACTGGTTTCCCATACATGGTTCCCGATTAAAACAAATACATTGCTTGTAAACACAATCCTGACTGGTTTTAGTTATTTTTGTATCTCATTTACCACAAAAACAGAAAAGTAGAGGATTTTCTTGTTTTAACAATTCCCTTGAAACATCATTGCTTTTAATTTCACTATAGGAAATAATACACATTAGTTTGATTTAAAATTAGTTTATATTATAACAACTTAATCGCATATTTTAAATTATTGTTTTAAATTCTTTTTTATTTGTGTTTATAACGTGAAAAAATTATAGTGGTTTTAGAATCTTGAATAGTTTTCAAATACATTTATTCATTTTCTTTAAGATTTGTTTTTATTTGTAGTACTTTCTCGTAGTTCTTGGTTCAACTGCTTTATTATTATTTGGATTCTTATATACAGATATCTCTTTATGACTGGTATTTCTACTGGACAATCGTTGCAAGTCGCCAAATATTGTCCAGTCAAAAAAGATATCAAGCCAGGTTGATGGTTTAATATATTTCTTTTATGGAATTCTGTAAAAAGTGTTCCTATAAAATAATATATCAGTCATTAAAAGTATTCTTTGCTACATAAAACAAAATGTAATCTCCTTTTATCAATATTCATGACTTCCTTTGCCAAATGAATTGAAATTATTTCTTTGGGATAATAAAACTTACTTACCATGTTTTGTATTAAAATTATCATTTCTCTTACACGCTTTGATCCATTCTTTGGAAACTTCTTCTTCCTTGGGAAGTTGAAAATAACGTATTAGTTTATTATTTACAAATGCACTGCGGTTATAACAACCGTTCACTGCACAGGCTGGCATCAAGGACAAGAACTCCTTTGCAACTGAGTAATTTTGTAGGGTCAACAGAAAAACGAACTCACTACCGGATGTTTACTATTGCATTTGCTGTCTCCAATATTTTCAGACATCCTTATCAGCGTGGGAATCAAACAACCTGCGACGCTTGAAAACGAGTGATGCAATACTCTCTATCTCAAGTTCACCTCACGCGCGCGTTTTCTGTTTCCGACTTTGAACTACTCATACTGGCTAAACCATAAGTCGGACAAAAAAAGTACAAGTATGAAAAAATTAGATAATGTATTTGTGTATATAACAAAGTCATAACAAATGTTCCGTCTCTAAAAATAAAAACTTTCCTCACAGGCCTACTATTTCAGTACATCCAGATTTAAGTACTTACTTTCGGTCTTAGTTTTTACCAGTTAAAAACTATATAATTGACATAAAAGTTATACCGTTAGATGATGTGCTTCATAAAGAAACGAAAAATGTATACTTTGTAATACTTTTACAACATCGTTAGGGAGTTATCGCAGGTTGAACGAGAGGCTGCACTTTTTAATTCTCCGCGTGACGTCACTTGGAGAGATGCGCAGAACGAACCAAAACTCGTCCTCCGAGTAGCACACCTTACTTATTACACCATGGGCCAGCCTACAGTGAATGCACTCAGCAAGGAAGGAGGGTTGGAAGGATTGTTGGAGAGGGGTTTGTTTATCTCGACTTGCTGGGCCCCTTGTTACTTGTTGATGCATTTCCTTATCAACATCGGAAAATAATGTCAATCACATCTTGGTACCAGAGATCTGGGATCCCGCACAGCTCTTAAAAAAAATAAGTTGTAAAGAAATTGTATTTTACCCCTCAAGCCCTGACTTTTTAACAGTAGAAATACACCTACAGTCTGACTTTTCCCAGTTGCTGGAGTTGTCAATCCATTCCACTTTCACCCACAATCTCAACACATACAGAATTATCCAATTATAACTTTACTAGTTCATAACACTAACTACATAGTGTTGCATAGTTCATAACAAACTAATAAAACAACTGTAAACACGGATAAGATTCAATAAACACAGGTTATACAGCGCGACTGACAGCTGGATTCCAGCGTGAAACAAAACCGTTTAGTTTTGCTTTTTTCCTTAACTGGAATAGACAGAATTAAGGAGAAACGACTGAAAAAGTTAAGAAATAATCAATACAACGCTCAGTGAAAGTTTCTATTCCAACAAGTTCTAAACAAATCCGCTAGAAAGCAGCATCTACCGGGCGGACCTGGCGTGTTACTGTAACTGACTTGGTCCTATGCGAGCACACTAGCCGTACGTTACTATAACAGTATACTACACTGAGGCGTTTAAACGTTTTAATAAAAATTGTTTGTAAGTATATAAAATCATATTTTAGTCAGGAATTTTGAAAATTAGGTCGGGAAAAGATTGGAAATTTTGAATTAGAAGTCTGGTAGACACCAAGTAATTTAAATTGTGCGTTTTCTAATATTAATAGACACAGATATTATTGATTTCAGTATGGTAACTAGTGGGTCCAGTGGTCCTGTACGATATGATCTGCCCCCGAATTGCAGTGATTACGAGCAAGACATTGCCGGAGCCATCGGCGGTGTGCGCATGTAGCAGGACACACACGTGCACGTACAAGTAAGCTTACGACGTACTTATTCAGACATCTTAACCAGTTTCAAAATCAATTCAAAGATATTTGATAACTATAACCACCTCCTCTTTGTATTTTAATTTGATGTTGGTAAAACTTAAGATGGGTACCCAAAAGTATCGGGAATCGGTCGGTGGCGAGGTGGGGAGCGCATAGTTCGCATTAGTTCAGGGCACTCAATGTGGTCAGTCTGAGAGGTCGTG